>JAGFNQ010000763.1:657066-677540 GCA_024364735.1 Boesenbergia rotunda
TCCGCATTGTTCTCGGGACTGAGGGGATGCGATGGAAGGATCGCAACCAAGTGGAGGAGCTGCCGCTAGCGGTTCATGTCGAGGATGCACCAGCTGTTCCTACTAATGCTGCGATGGACGATCTCATGCGCGATGACGACCCTCCTGCTGACTCTTGATTTCGGATATCTGCTGCTTTACCTATGTATTTGATCTTAACTGTGTTGTATGACTCTTGGGCTGTATGCCCTCTGACTTTGTTGTTGTGACCTTGAGTCACACATACTTTGCTACGCGTTTGGATGCTTTCATGCTTTGACTTATCTGCCATGCTTATCTATTATTGTTGATGCCATGACTGATTATGTACTTGCTATCTGCATGACTGTTCGATTGCCATATTCCTGTTTACATTGCCTTGTTTTGTTGATATTTATGAATATTATGGCATGTTTTGGGAGTCTATTTTTCATACTCATATGATGCATGTGATTGCTATGTCTTGCTATAATTGTTCACGTGTGTTCATATGCCAATTCCACAAACTATCACATTTTTGATGAGTTGGGATACCTCTAGGATTGAGGGGGAGTCTTGTTTAAACTTGACAGCCCCTCTGGCTCCTTTTCGGTGTTCGACAAAGGGGGAGAGTGTGGATTGGTTAAGTTTAGCATGACTATGTTGTAGGGGGAGGATCTGGATTCCCCTATGATTCTAAAGTTGAAATATTGATTGAGAAACCCTAAACTTAAAATCGGGTTGTCAAACAACAAAAAGGCGGAGATTGTTGATGCAGTCTGGCCCTGATTGTTATTTTGGTGTTGACAACGATTTTAAGTTAGGAGGATGATTATGATTTGGGAAATCCTAACCTGGGAGGTTAGGTGTGATGATTATGATGATTATGATTAAGTCCTAATCGAGGATTAGGCATGATATGGAAAATCCTAACCTGGAGGGTTAGGTGTGGAAAATCCTAGCTTGGAGGGCTAGGTGTTGGAAAAGTCCTAATTCGGAAGGGTTGGGTGAAAAGTCCTAGCTTGGAGGGCTAGGTGAAAAGTCCTAACCTGGAGGGTTAGGTGCAAATTCCCATCCTGGAGAATTAGGTGAAAAAGTCCTGGCTTGGAGGGTCAGGTGCCTAGCTTGGAGGGCTAGGTTGGATGATGTTCTAACTCGGAAGAGTTGGGTGAAAAGTCCTAGCTTGGAGGGCTAGGTGAAAAGTCCTAACTTGGAGGGTTAGCTGCAAATTCCCAACTTGGAGAGTTAGATGGAAAAATCCTTAGCTTGGAGGGCTAAGGTGGATGAATTCCTAGCTTGGAGGGCTAGGGTTGAGTCGCTGGATCGGTCTGGTGATCGATCAGGGACATTGGCACGCTGCTCCTTAGTGGATCGGTCTGGTGACCAATCCAGCTATGTCTGATCGGTCTGGGGACCGATCAGGGAGCGCACAGTGAGATTGGGAATCTGCTGTGTGGCTCCTGATCGGACCGGTGACCGATCAGGGAGCAGGCTGCTTCCTCGCTGTCTTGCTTCTGATCGGTCTGGTGACCGATCAGGGATCAAATGGTGAGTGAGTTCCCTTGCTGATCAAAGCCTTGGATCGGTCTGGTGACCGATCAGGGATCTTGGATCTGATTAAAAAGTTACTGTTCATCTGCTCTGATCGGTCTGGATGACCGATCAGGATCCAATCTGATCGGTCTGGTGACCGATCAGGCTTCACCCTGATCGGTCTGGTGACCGATCAGGCGTGTATAGCTGCGAGAGCTGGGAATCCCAGCAAAGCAGTAGATCGGTCTGGTGACCGATCCACACACCCTGGATCGGTCTGGTGACCGATCACTTTAATTCAAATTCACTGTCAGACGCAGTCAGAATTTCTGATCGAATCCGATTTGCTGATGTATGATGATATGTTGCTTGATCTTCTGCTCTAATGCTCTGATTGAGTTTCAGGTGACAGGGGAAGACTCAAACACTCAAGGAGAAGTCAAGGCGTGCTTTCCTTGGAGCAGGTTTGTCCCTTTTCCCATCTCAGGTTGCAACGGCGAGCTGCGGACTGGAGCTAAGACTGGGGCTTGGCTGAGGAGTTCAGTGAGTCCAGAGATAGCTCAGTAGAGGCTGGCGTTGGCAGATGAGTAGCTGGGAGCTACAGAGATGGGGTCACCTGTCGCTTGGCGGAGAAACAAAAGGAACGCGAGAGTTGAGTTCCAGAGGATTTTTACAGTTTTGATACTTGCTGATCTGCTTCGTGTTCTTGCGTTCTGCTACTACAAGCTTGCTGTTCTTGAGTTCTTCAACCATTCTAAGCAAGCTATTGAGAAGCAATCATCATACTTGAGCGCTTGAAGGAGAAAACAAGAAGCTGGGAGTCCGACAGTGGGAAGACACGAAGCAGACGGGGTCTGCGTGAGATCGCCACTGGGTGGAGCTCGGGAAGCTTGCTGTGTTTAATCCTTGCTAAGTGTTTGAGTAAGATCTTTCTTGTTGTTGTTTCATTGTGCTTATTATATATCATTGTTTGAAACACACTGTGGAGAGGTTTCTCCACCGAGAAGGAGGTTGCTTCATATCCGGTGTTAACCGGGGCTTGATCTGCCGACGATCAAGGGATCGCCCACCTCAAGGGCACGCCAAGGAGTAGGGGCAAGTTATCCCCGAACCTTGTAAACCCTCCTTGTTAGCGATCTTGCTAGTTGTGTGTGCTTTGCTCTCGTTTGTTTTTCTGCATACTCTGTTTTCCATTCTTTCCGCTGTGCTAGTGATAACTAAGTTGCAGAAATCGTGATAAGTATTCAAGGGGCAAGCGATTGTCTATATTCACCCCCCCCCTCTATAGCCATCTCGTTCCCAACACAACCCTCCTGATCGGTCCCAAGACCGATCAGAGTGTGGCCTTATCGGACTGGTGACCGATCATGCCACCCTCCGACCGATCAGGCTCCAGCCTGATCAGTTATAAGGAGGAGTCCGCGACACTTGATCGTTCACCAGAACGATCTGAACAGTATCCTAAATCGGTCACCAGGCCGATCAGTAGAGTTCCCAAACTCACTGTATGCTCCCTGATCGGTCACTAGACCGATCAGGAGCCGATCAGTAGAGTTCCAAACTCATTGTGTGCTCCCTGATCGGTCACCAGACCGATCAGACATAGTTGGATCGATCACCAGACCGATCCACGAGGGAACTCTGTGCCAACTTCCCTGATCGGTCACTAGACCGATCCAAGCAAGGTCAAAACCACTCCAAGTCATGAGAACAAGCCTCCAGCCCTTCTCTGACTCGTTCTTAGTCCCCCGGACCAAGACATCGTGCCCAGCTCCACTCACCGGGACTTCAGTTAACCTGGCTTCACTCACCAGGACCCGGCATCACTCACCGGGATTTCCAATCACCTAACCCTCCGAGTTAGGAATTTTCACACCTAGCCCTCCAAGCTAGGACTTTTCCACACCTAACCCTCCAAATTAGGACATTTCACACCTAGTTCTCCAAGCTAGGACTTTTTCACACCTAACCCTCGAAGTTAGGACTTTTCACACCTAGCCCTCCAAGCTAGGACTTTTTCACACCTAGCCCTCCAAGCCAGGACCTGGCTCTCCAAGCCAGGATTTTATCCAACCTAGCTTCTCAAGCTAGGACCTGACCCTCCTAGTTAGGCTTTCATCCAACCTAGTCCCACTAGGTATGCCTAGTCCCCGACCAGGACTTAATCATAATCATCTCATCAACCTAAACTAAAATCGATGTCAACACCAAAACAACAATCAGGGTCAGACTGCATCAACAGGCAGTAGGCTAGAGGTTCAGGTTATCAGCCCCAGCAGTCGGTTGGGCCTTTTGGATATTAGCCCCAGCAGATTATCGGACCTTTATCTTCTCAGCCGCAGCAGATTTTGGCATTGCCACCTCTAGCTCCAGAGACAAACCGAGTTTATATAGTCACCATAGAGGAGGCTCAGCGGGCCGATGAATCGATGTTCTATGGTATGATTTCAGTTTATGCATTTTCTGCTGAATTTCTTGTTGATACTGGTAGTTCTAGTTCTTTCATATCACGGTTATTTATGGGAAAGATTAGTAGGTTGCCTACCTTTAGATCACAAAGTCTATCAGTGTCTTTGCCATCCGGTGAGGTATTGAATATCACGCAGGAAGTTAAGGCGTGTCCATTGGATTTCGGCGATTATACTCTCACCGTGGATCTGCCAGTACTTGAGATGGTAGAGTTTGATATTATTTTGGGCATGGACTCATTGGCGGCCTATCATGCCACAGTTGATTGTCAAGCGAGGGTGGTCACGTTTAGGCCTTCGAACCAACCCTCATGGGAATTTATTGGCACCAGAGATGACGGGATTTCTATTATCTCTGCACTTCAGGCCCAGAAGCTTATGTCGCACGGATGTCAAGGTTTTCTTTTGTCATTGATCAACACTGATGACAATAGTAGCCCTCAGCAGGGAGCTTCCTGGTTTGCCTCCCAGAAGACAAGTTGAGTTCATGATTGAGTTGATTCCGGGGACTGTGCCGGTATCAAAGGCCCCGTATCGTATGGCGCCTAAGGAGTTGGACGAGCTAAAGGTCCAACTTCAGGAGTTGCTTGATAGGGGATTTATTCATCCTAGCGTATCTCCATGCGGTTCGCCAGTTCTATTTGTAAAGAAGAAAGATGGTTCTATAAGGTTATGCATCGACTACAGGCAGTTGAATGCAGTGACCATCAAGAACAAATATCTCCTGCCTTGTATCGACGATTTGTTTGATCAGTTGAAGGATACCTCAGTGTATTCTAAAATTGATTTATGGTCAGGATATCATCAGTTGAGGATCAAAGATTTAGATATCCAGAAGATAGCTTTCTACACCTGGTACGGACATTACGAGTTTTTGGTAATGTCATTTGAGCTTACCAATGCTCCTGCAGTATTCATGGATCTGATGAATCGGGTCTTTATGGAGTATTTGGATCAGTTCGTTATTGTTTTCATTGATGACATCTTGATTTACTCCCGTTCCGAGGAGGAACATTCACGTCACCTTCGCATCGTCCTGGAGACGCTCCGGCGGGAGCAGTTGTATGCGAAGTTCAGTAAATGTGCTTTCTAGTTGTCTTCTGTGAGTTTTCTTGGACACGTTGTTTCCAGTAGAGGTATCTTCGTAGATCCCCAGAAGATCGAGTCTATTATCAGTTGGGAGCAGCCTAAGTCAATTCAAGAGGTGCGTAGTTTTCTCGGATTGGCTGGTTATTATCGACGATTTGTTGAGGGATTTTCCAGCATTGCTTCACCGTTGACACGTCTGACCAGAAAGGGCATGAAATTTGTTTGGACAGAGGGTTATGAAACCAGTTTTTAGGAGCTTAAGCGGCGATTGGTGTCTGCGCCTATTTTGGTGTTACCTTCAGGCAAGGACGGTTTCATACTCTACACTGACACATCACATCAGGGTTTAGGCGTAGTTTTGATGCAGTATGGACGGGTAGTCTCTTATGCTTCTCGTCAGCTTAAGGAGCATAAGAAGAACTATTTAGTTCATGATTTAGAGCTTGCAGCCATTCTTTTTGCCCTGAAGATATGGAGGTATCATCTCTACGACATTACGTTTGAGATTTTCACGGATCACAAGAGCCTCAAGTATTTATTCACTCAGAAGGAACTGAATCTTCGTCAGAGAAGATGGATGAAATTCTTGAAGGATTATGACTATACCATTAGCTATAATCCAGGGAAAGCTAATGTAGTTGCAGATACACTGAGCAGAAAATCCCGGAGTGTTCTGGCTTGTCACCGGATTATGGTCACAGATTTAGTTCAAAGCTTCTCAGAGTTGGGACTAGAGGAGCAGGGTCAGACAGAGAAAAGGTTGTTGGTGACTATGGTTGCTCAGTATTCGATCAGGACGAGGATCAGAGAGGCTCAGGCTAGTGATCAGCATCTGCAGTTCCTAGATAGCCAGATAGCATCAGAGCAGCAGACTGACTTTACACGAGATGATGAGAGTATTCTATATTTCCGAGGGAGATTGTGTGTACCTATGTCACATTCAGTCATGGATGAGTTACTTCAGGAGGCTCATCGATCTCGGTTTGCGATTCATCCTGGCGGAACCCGTATGTACCGAGATTTGAGACGTTCCTACTGGTGGAACGGTATGAAGAAAGATATCGCGAGTTTTGTTGCTAGATGTCTAGTGTGCCAGCAAGTGAAGGCCGAGCTTCAGAGACCTGCTGGATTACTTCAGAAGATCCCGATTCCTGAGTGGAAATGGGAGCACATCACTATGGATTTCATTGTTGGATTACCGAGGTCTCGGAAAAGACACGACACAATTTGGGTGATCGTTGATCGATTAACCAAATCTACTCATTTCTTGGAGATTCAAAGGATAGATTCACTGGACAAGCTAGCAGAGTTGTATTGCTATGAGATTATCAGACTACACGGTGTCCCTCTGAGCATTATATCAGACAGAGACCCACGTTTCACTTCGCGGGTTTGGCAGAGTTTGCAGTAGGCCATGGGTATCGAGCTTCGATTCAGTACAACCTTTCATCCGCTGACGGACGGACAGTCAGAGCGTACCATTCAGACGCTAGAGGATTTGTTGAGATCCTACGTTATGGACTTTGGAGGCAACTGGGAAGATCACCTGCACTTGGTTGATTTTGCCTATAATAATAGTTATCATTCAGCTATTCAGATGACACCATTTGAGGCGTTATATAGTAGGACTTGCAGGACACCCACCCTCTGGGAGGAGGTTGTTGGAACTCGGATGGGTAGAGAGGGGGGTGAATATAGCCATACACTTGGACTTTAACACTTATCGATTTTTTGCACTTCAATCGTTAGTAGCACAGTGGAAGCACAATAAAACAGAGTAGTGCAGAAATGCAGAAAACAAAAACAAACTACAACAACTAACAAGATCACTAACAATGAGGGTTTACAAGGTTCGGGGATAACTTGCCCCTACTCCTTGGCGTGCCCTTAAGGTGGGCGATCCCTTGATCGTCGGCAGATTAAGCCCCGGTGAACACCAGATAAAATGCAACCTCCTTCTCGGTGGAGTAACCTCTCCACAGCGTTTCAACAAAGATATAGTTTTAAGCACAATGAAACACAAGAAAGATCTTACGTAGCACTTAGCACAGACAAGAACACAGCAAGCTTCTTTCGAGCTCCACTCAGCGACGATCTCACGCAAGAATACCTTTCTTCGTGTCTTCTTGCTGATGGACTCACCAAGCCTCTTGTTCCTTCCTCCAAGCGCTCAAGTAAGGGATGGTTGCTTCACAGATTGTAGTTGCAAGGATTGCGGCCGACCTTGCACCGGAGCTAAAAAATCGTCTGATTGGCTGCTTGCGGAACCATCAAGAGATGTTTGCGTAGGCTACTGAAGAGATGAACGGAGTCCCCCAGCCTTGGCCACACGTCACTTGCATATAACCCCCGGAGCCCGACCGGTGAAGCAAAGGCGAAGTCATTTTGTGCCCAAGCAGGACAAGATTATCAGAGAGGAAGTCGCCATGTTGCTGAAAGCCGGAGACATAAGAGAAGTTCAATTCCTGATTTGGTTAGCTAATGTAGTACTTGTCCCTAAGCCCGGGGGTAAATGGCGGGTCTGTATCGATTTAGAGATTTAAATAAAACCTGCCCTAAGGACAGCTACCCCTTACCTCGGATAAATCGGCTGGTGGATTCCACCTCCGATTGTGATTTTATTTAGATGCTGGATGCTTACCAGGGATATCACCAAGTTCCTCTCGCCCCTGAATACCAAGAAAAGGTCAGTTTCGTGACTGCAGATGGAACCTATTGCTACAACGTCATGTCGTTTGGGTTGCGCAATGCAGGGGCAACCTATCAGCGGATGATGGATAAGGTCTTCCGTCACTAGATAGGGAGGAACATTGAAGTATATGTGGATGATATCCTGGTCAAGACAGACAAGGGGAAAGACATGATAGCCAACCTGGAAGAGACGTTCGCCACCTTGAGGGCCAACAAGCTGAAGCTAAACCCTGCTAAGTGTCTGTTCGGGGTGAAGAGTGGTCGGTTCCTTGGCTACATGGTGACGGAAAGGGGGATTGAAGCAAATTCAGAAAAAGTGAAAGCCATCCTCGACATGCCATCCCCTCACAACTTCAAGGATGTACAATGACTGAATAGCAGAATTACAGCCCTGTCCAGGTTTATCTCTAAATCTGCTGATAGGACCTTGCCGTTCTTCAAGATTCTGAGGAAGGCAGTCAAGTTCGATTGAGATGACCAGTACGAGAAGGCATTCATAGATCTGAAAGCATACCTCACCAAGCTCTCCATCCTTTACAAACCATTGGAGGGAGAAACGTTGTTCGTCTACCCGTTCGTGGATGAACAAGCAGTGGGCTCGACGCTCATTCGGGAAGAAGGCACTGTACAGTACCCAGTTTACTTCTTCGGACATCTCATGAAGGACGCAAAGACACGGTATACTACCATGGAGAAGTTGGCTTATGCTCTGATACTAATGGCCCGAAGGCTCAGGCTATACTTTTTAGCGCATCCCATTGTGGTACTCACTAACAACCCGCTTGGGCGCATCCTCACCAATCTAGAAGCTTCGGGTCGGCTGATCAAATGGATGGAAGAATTGAGCGAGTATGGGATTGAGTACCACCCCCGCATTGCCATCAAGGCAAAAGCTCTTGCTGATTTCATGCTCGAGGTTGTTCCAGAGCCAGAAGCTGATGGAGTGTGGAAGATTTACGTCGATGGTTCCTCCAATAGCAAACACAATGGAGTCAGAGTGCTAATGATTTCCCCCAGGGGAGATACATTGCATTTATATATTCGACTCCACTTCCGCCACCAATAACGAAGCCGAATATAAGGCGATCCTAGCGGGATTACAAGCAGCCAAGCAGGTGGGAGCTGCTCGGGTCATCCTACACTCGGACTCTCAGCTCGTCGCCCAACAGATAAAGGTCGAGTTTAAAATAAAGAATGAGCGCCTACAAAAGTACATGACTATCTATGAACAACTGAGGTCTTCATTCACCGAGGTTGTTCTGCAAAAGATCGACAAGGCCGACAATGTTAAAGCGAACGAGCTAGCCAAGTTGGCTAGCTCTATTACCTCGTGGACGCTGGACGAGCCCAATACTATAGAAGGAACGGTGGCTCAGATCGAGGGAGAGGCCGCTGATGCTGCATTACCTGATTGGAGGATGCCTTATGTGGAGTTCCTACAAAGTGGGGGCACGCCGGTTGATGATAAAGGAGTCTGACTCTTTCGCCACCGAGCTTCTAGATTTACGCTGGTCGGAAATCAACTATACAAGAGAGCCTTCGCCCGACTATTACTCATGTGTGTTGGCCCAGAGGAAGCCGACTACATCATGCGAGAAGTCCACAAAGGCATTTGCGGGAGCCATATTGGGAAAGATCCCTGGCTAGGAAGATCATCCTGGCTGGATACTTTTGGCCAACGCTGCAAGTAGATGCCCTCAAGTTCGTCACTAGATGTGAGGTCTGTCAAAAGCATCAGCATATCACTCATCGCTTGACTGAGCTGCTTCGACCCTCCACAGTCTCCTGCCATTCGATCAGTGGGGGATGGACATTGTGGGTCCCTTCTCAATCGGGCACCAATAGAAGAAGTTTTTGCTGGTTCTGGTTGACTACTTCTCCAAATGGGTAGAAGCTGAGCCTCTCGCGCACATCACGGAGGCTACAATGATGAGGATCTTGTGGAGGGACATCGTCTGTAGGTACGACATCCCTCACAAGTTGGTGTCGGACAATGACAGACAGTTTGCAGAGCGCAAACTCAAGGAATTGTGTGAAGGGCTGGGAATTCACCAAGCCTTCACTTCAATTGCATACCCCCAGGGCAATGGCCAAGTAGAAGTCGTCAATCGGGAAATCATCAGGGGGCTCAAGATAAAGCTAGACCACGTCGGAGGTAGTTGGGTCGATGAACTCCCCAGCATTCTATGGTCCTACCGCACCACTCCAAGAGAAGGAACAGGTCAGAATCCTTTTTGTTGGGGCAATCGACCCAAGTATGATCAAGTGGATCATGGTTTTGATGTGTGTGTGTTAATATGATTAAGTTAGGTTGTCATGTTGGTTTGATATGTGTGTTTGAGTCATACAAGACTTGGTGAATCACACATGAAGTACGCATCCGAGGGATGAGAGCCGAAGGAAGAGGACTCCAAGGGAAAGCCGGGGAAGTAGACTTCAAGGGCATATGCGAAGGATGGCATAGAGGCAAGCCGTGGGCTTGTGTGCGCATCCGAGGGACGAAAGCTAAGGAAAGAGAACTTCAAGGGGCGAGCCAAGGGAGTGGACTTCAAGGCATACGCGAAGGATGGACTTCGGAGTGAGTTTGAGTGGAAATGTAAGCTGGTCAGTCGACTGCGGGAAGGGCAGTCGACTGCTAGCGCAGAACTGAAACTCACAGAAAGATCAGTCGACTGGTCCTGGACCAGTCGACTGATCAGTTCGAAAAAATAGCCGTTCGGCTAGCCATTGGCTAGCCGTTGGCTGAGCATCAGTCGACTGCCCTTGGGGCAGTCGACCGGTGTCGGGAGCTGGGCTATTTAAGGAACAACTCTCTCCTCTATATAAGGAGAGGCTTTGGAACAGAATAAGGTTGCAGTTCTTAAGTGTGAGATCCTATTCTAAGTGCTTAAAATCTCATTCTCTTCCTCCTACTTTAATTTCCATCTTGTACAAGAGGAAGAGAATATCTTGTGAAGGTTTCTCCACCTTGAAGGAGAAGTTCATAGTGAAGCTTGTGTACGTGGTGTGGATCCTTGGATTAGTAACATCTTGGAGGTGGATACTGTTGGATCGAGAGATGCGAGAGAGGGGGGGGGGTGAATGTCGCAAATCGTTCGGATTTAAAAAGAGTAAGTACGCAGCGGAAATAAGACACAAGAGAAATGCTAACACGGTCGTTTTACTTGGTTCGGAGCCTGTGTCGACTCCTACTCCAAGGCCCACGGTCGTTGACCGTTTTCTGCGGGCAATTCTATACGTTCGAGAAAGTTTACAATCACAAGTATTACAGAATTAGCTTCGTAAACTTAAATGAATATTTCGTTACCAACGTCCGGTGTAGATCGGAGTATTGGAGCAGCAGGACATCGTCAGAGCTCGAGATGGAAGATTTCTGGAGCGTGTCGTGGAAGCAGAAGAGCGTATGAAAGTCGCAGTGATTGATGCTTGAAGAAGAGGGTCGAGGGTCCTTTATATAGGGCTGGGGGCGCCCGGGATGCTCGGGGCGCCCCCCACGTGGCTTTCGATCCGGCGAGCCCTCTGGTCAAGGCTGATCTCTGCTTCTTCGGGATCACCTTTGACTGGGGCGCCCGACGCGCGCGGGGCGCCCGGGTTGACCGGTCAAGGCTTCATCTTCTTCGCGAGGGTGAGCTGCTGCAGCTGCCAGTGGCGTGGCACAGTGGGCGCCCGCGACACGCGGGGCGCCCGACGCGCGCGGGGCGCCCGAAACATCCGGGGCGCCCCCAAATGTGCTGCTGTCGGGGCGTTTACTTGCTCTGCTGACTTTGGGTTGACTCTGGGGCGCCCGAAACATCCGGGGCGCCCTGCTCAGCTACTGCCTCACTCCTTTGAGGCTCTCTGAGCTGCAGAAACACAGTCCTTCGGTCCTGCATCCAGGGTTAGTCCAAAACAGCAATTAATAAGTTAATTTTACACAGCCTTGGCTGTCTTGGTTCTGACTTTGGGTCTCCAAAATGGAGCCCTAGGTCGAACCGACGCCTAATGTTCCCTCTAGGGGAACGCGTCCTCACCTACTCCTCTCGGGAGAGTTTACCTGATGCCAACCGGATCCTCCAGTTGGACTTTTGCCCGGCAGTCCTTCGCCAGGTCTTGAGTTGCCAAGCTGCCCTTCGCTTGGTGCCTAGCAGCCCTTCGCTAGGTCTTTTCTTCTGGCAGCCCTTCGCCAGTGCCTAGCATTCCTTCGCTAGGGTTTGTCTATTCTGGCAGTCCTTCGCCAGAGCCTAGCAGTCCTTTGCTAGGGCTTTTCTTCTGTCTGGCAGTCCTTCGTCAGTGCCTAGCATTCCTTCGCTAGGGCTTTTCCTGTACACTCAAGAAACTTGTTAGACAACAACTAACCCTTAACTTTTGAACCCTTTTGCCAATATCAAAACACAGGTTTGACTTGGGTGCAATTTGCACCAACAATCTCCCCCTTTTTGATATATGGCAACCTAGTTCAAAAAGTTAAGGAAAAAATGCTGAAATTGAAATCCTAAGTTAGATTCCCTCCCCCTGGAAGAAATCTCCCCCTAGATTTTTCAAAAGTAGGTGGTTTGAGTTAAGTACTTAGAAGATTTCATGTTTTGATAATAAGTTGGGAAATCTGCTAAGTTTTTCGAAATGATGTTCTAAGTTTGGAAGACTTTAGAAAACTTTAGACAAATTTTCAGTTTTAGAAACATTTCAGACTTTGGAAAATTTTCAGTTTTGGAAAAACTTCAGACTTAGAAAATTTTCAGTTTTGGAAAAAAATTTTAGACTTAGAAAATTTTCAGACTTAAAAAAATTTTAGACTTAGAAAATTTTCAGACTTAAAAAAATTTTAGACTTAGAAAATTTTCAGACTTAAAAAAATTTTAGACTTAGAAAATTTTCAGACTAAAAAAATTTCAAAGAATAATTTGAGCAAAACTTAATAACACTTCAGAGTTAGAAATTTTTAAGAAAAAAATTAAGCTTAGAAATAATTCAGAGTTAGAAATTTTTACAGGATAAATTTAAGCTTTGAATTTCTAACTTTGAGGTTAAACTTTTTGAATAAAGGAAAAAATTTGAAAAACAACTTTTTGGGTTCCCTCTTTCCTTTCCAACTCTCCCCCTTTGACATATATCAAAAAAAACGCAGAACAATATTTGCAATAATTAAATAAAGTATTTGCTGTACTGAAACAAACTAAGACCTAAGTCTGGTTTCATCTTTAGGGATCTGTCTAACCCAATTAGCTACTTACTAACTGTTATGAACAGTAGCTTTTGCTAGGGTTAGTCAAGTTAAGTGAGCTGTTCAAGTTAGATTTGTCTAAACTTGATACTTAACTTGATTGCTGTTCATTTAGTGCCCCAATTGCTGCCGATGCACTGACTTAAAGCATCTTGAATTGAGGCAAAGACCTAAGCATCTCAACCCTTTCTAGGTTATCACTCAAAGTACCCTAAGGTGCTTGTGAGATGCTGGCTTCTAGATCTATAGGTGCATGCAATTCTAGGGTTAGAGCCTAGTCTAAGTCCATTTCGATGAAAACCCTAGTTTTGAAGGGGGTAATTTTGAAATAAAACTAAGTCAAAAAAGAAAGAAAAGAAAAAAAAATTTTAAAACCAAAGTAAAACTTTTTAAGATTAAGTTAGAAAAACCCTTTTTTTTTTAAATAAACACCAAAAAAACCAAATGATTCTATTCTACTAAGCATAATCCTAACTGCCTTCTTAGTGAGCTGAACTCAGACTCAGGTAAGGGTTTAGTGAATATGTCAGCTAGGTTGGACTTGGAGTCTACATGCTTAAGGACTATTTCACCCCTAGCTACGTGATCTCTTACAAAGTGATGTTTTACTTCTATGTGTTTGGTTCTAGAATGTTGAATTGGGTTTTTGGTTAAGTTGATTGAGCTAATATTATCAATATTGACTTGGGTCTGATTGTAGTCTAGCTGAAAGTCTTTAAGAGTGTGCATCATCCATAAGAGTTGAGCTACACATTCTCCTAGGGCTACATATTCAGCTTCAGTTGTGGATAACGCAACACAGTGTTGCTTTCTACTGCACCAACTTACTAAGCTGTTTCCTAAGAGTTGGCAGCTTCCACTTGTACTTTTTCTATCTAATTTACAACCAGCATAGTCAGAATCAGAGTATCCTGATAACTTAAAGGATGAGGTTCTAGGGTACCAAATCCCTACATTTAGGGTGCCCTTAATATATCTTAAAACTCTTTTTAGGGCTGCTAAGTGAGTTTCCTTAGCACATGTTTGGTACCTAGCACACATTCCTACTGAGAAAAGTATATCAGGTCTGCTGGCTGTAAGGTACAGTAGACTTCCTATCATACTTCTGTATAATTTTAAGTCTACTGGTTTACCATCAGGGTCACTATCTATTTTTACATTTGTGGCCATTGGAGTACTTATGCTTTTAGAGTTATCCATTTTAAATTTCTTAATTAGTTCTTTAGCATATTTAGTTTGATGTACATAATTTCCATCCTTGGTTTGTTTGATTTGTAACCCTAAGAAGAAATTGAGTTCCCCAACTAAACTCATTTCAAACTCATTTTCCATTATTGTTACAAATTCTTTTAGAAATTTAGAATTAGTTGATCCAAATATTATATCGTCTACGTAAATTTGGGCAATAAATATATCCTTTTCTAAAATTTTAACAAACAAGGTTGGGTCAATTTGACCTTGTTTGAATTCTTTAGAAATCAAGTAGTTGGATAGTCTTTCATACCAGGCCCTAGGTGCTTGTTTTAGTCCATAAAGGGCTTTGCTAAGTTTATAGACATAATCTGGTTTTTCTATATCCTCAAATCCTGGGGGTTGTCCTACATAGACTTCTTCCTTAATGAGCCCATTCAAGAAGGCTGACTTTACATCCATTTGGTATAATTTGAATCCTTTATGGGATGCAAAGGCTAGTAACATCCTAATAGACTCAAGTCTAGCTACAGGGGCATAGGTTTCATCATAATCCAACCCTTCTACTTGACTGAATCCCTTAGCTACTAAGCGGGCTTTATTTCGGGTTATTTCACCTTGGTCGTTTAACTTATTCCTAAATACCCACTTAGTGTCAATTACGGATTTGCCCTTAGGTTTAGGTACTAACTCCCAGACTTGGTTTCTCTCAAATTGGGCTAGCTCTTCTTGCATGGCTAAGATCCAGTCAGGATCAGGTAGGGCTTCCTCAATAGTCTTAGGTTCAATCTTTGAAATCATGGCTATTTGACTAAGATTTCTATAGGAAGCTCTAGTTCTGACTCCTATGGTTGGATCACCTACAATTTGGTCAGTTGGGTGACTGAGTCTGGGTTTCTTGGTTTTTCTAGTACTTGGCTCAGCTTCAGGTCCAGCTGGTCCAATAGGTTCAATTCTGGGTTCATTAGTTGGTTCAACTGATTCAGAAGTTGGTTCAATTGTTAAGTCATTAAAGGGTTCAGTTAGGGTTTCAGAGTTATCTTCTTGATCAGTATTTGATGAAGCTAAGTCAGAATTATCAGATTTTGGATTAGTTTCTTCATCAAATATTAAGTTGGTTGTTTCTTCAATTTTCTTAGTTATTTTGTTGTAGACTCTATAAGCTCTACTTGTTGTAGAGTACCCTAAAAAGATACCTGGGTTTGACTTGGATTGGAATTTTCCAAGATAGTCTTTGGTATTAAGAATATGGACTTTGCATCCAAAGACTCTAAGATAGTGTAAGTTTGGAAGCCTATGGTAGTAAAGTTCATAGGGTGTTTTATTTAACCTTTTATTAAGCAGAATCCTATTTTGGATATAGCAAGCTGTGCTAATTGCTTCTGCCCAATAGTGGTTAGGTAGGTCAAATTCATTGAGCATAGCCCTAGCAGCTTCCTGTAGGGTTCTATTCTTCCTTTCTACTATGCCATTTTGTTGGGGGGTTCTGGGACACGAAAATTCGTGTTTATATCCATTTATTTTACAGAATTCTTCGAATCTCTGATTCTCGAATTCTCCCCCGTGGTCAGACCTAAGTCTTTTAATTTTGGTATCATTTTGATTTTCAATCAATTTACAAAAGTTGTTAAATAGGTTCAGGGTTTCATCTTTGGTCTTTAGAAACCTGACCCAGGTGAACCTAGAGTAGTCATCAATTATCACTAAGCAGTATCGATTTCCACTTAGTGACTTGGCTCCATGTGAATCAAGTAGGTCAAGGTGTAGGAGCTCAAGTGTGGTTTGGGTTTGATCAGATTGGATCAATTTGTGACTAGACTTGGTTTGTTTGCCTTGATTACAAGATTCACATATTAGGTTTTCATTTTTGATTTTGGGGATACCTTTGATTAAGCCAAGTTGGGTAATTTTTGAAATAGTTCTTAGATTGGTATGACCTAATCTCCTATGCCAGAGTTTTGATTGTTCTAACTGTGTTAACATGCATTTGGGTATAAGGGGAAGATTTATAGTGTATACATTGTTTTTCCTAGTGCCCTTAAGCATGATTTCTGAGTCTTGTGCATTTCTAATCAGGCAATTAGAATTGTTGAAAGTAACTAAATAACCAGAGTCACATAACTGACTTATGCTAAGTAAGTTAAAATTGAAGTTTTCCACCAATAGTACTTTCTTAATAATGAAATTGGATTTAAGTTCAATATTACCTGACCCAATTACCTTGAGTGTAGCATTGTTACCAAATGCCACTGAGCCCAGGTTTTTGAACTTGAGTTTGGTGAACTTCAATTTGTCCCCAGTCATATGTCTGGAGCACCCGCTATCTAACATCCATTGGTCCAAATCTTTATGTTCCTACACATAAAGAATTTTTGATGATTTGGATCCAATTTGAGTTAGGGATAGCTTAAATTGAGTTTCACTTCCTAGTCTGTCTCACCCCAGTCTAGGGTTTTCAAACACGTTAACCTTAAGGTTTTTGTGAGACAGGTTTGAGGGTAGAAATTAGTTTTGAAAAGGAATTTCAATTTATTTTCGAAAAAGTTCTTTATTTTTGAAAACAGATTTTTAAACAAGTAAGTTTAGAAATTTTGAAAAATAGATTAAGTGATTTTCGAAAAAGAGATAGGTTTGAAAACAGATAAGAATCTATAATTATTTGAACTTTGAGTTAGATTCGAATTTGACAAAAGATAATTTGAATTTGAATTTCAGAAATTGGCTTCCAGGTCTTGGCGAGGCACTAGGCCTTCTTTGGCCGTAGCCTTATGGGATCATCCACCCTTTCCTTGACAAAGCCTTTTAATGAAATTTCATTTTCAAATTAAATTAAGTCATTTTCTGGTCTAACTAGCTTGGGTCTTGGATCGGTAGCTTCGGCTGGTTTCACCAGTCTAAAGAGACCAAGTAGACTTGATCTTATTAGAGTTGGTTTCCCCAACGTACTATCATCTCACCTCCTCCCAATACTATGTTTTCAAGTTTCAAGTAATTTGGTCCTTAAATCTAAGTATTCCTTAAATCTAAGCATGGCAATTTGCAAAAATTAAATAAACAAACAATCAATCAATTAAAAAATTATCTGATTATAAAAATTGTTTTGATTTTGGCTCCCCCTGGACTAAAGCCTCTGTATGGGTTAGGCAAGATGTGAATCTTGTCCTTGGGGATCCAAAATTGATTTGAACCAGTTGGTTTAGTCAGGCACAGTTTTGGCACCCATGCCTGAACCCAGGTCTTGACTGGTTCAGTACAGCAAAGTAAGATCTTTGCCGAGATTTGGTTCTATAGCCAAGTCCGGATCGGTTTAGAACAGACTTCTGTTTTCCCAGAATCAGATCAAGATTCTTGGAACCAGAAGTGAATCGTTCTAAAGCTGTTCTTAAGTCCTTAACTTGAGTTTTCAGAGAGGAATTCTCTGATTCAAGTTTTTCAACTTGATCAGGGGTTCCTTCCTGAAGTTTCTCAGTTAAGGATTTAGAATCAGCTCCCTCTTTCAGGAGTTTTACTTCCTGTCGGAGGGACTCGATTCGGAGTTTGGCTTTCGCCAAATCTCGGGATAGATAAGAAATAAGCGAATTCAATTGCAATTTTGAAAAACCCGTTACCCTTATTTCGCCGTCGTCGGAGAATGTCAGCTTGCCGTCGTCCTGGTCTGAGTCTGAGTCAGTCTCGATTTGATCCGAAGCGGTCAGGGCTAGAAGATTGGACTGGGCTGCTTCTTCTTCTTCTTCTGAGGAAGACTCGTCCCAGGTTGCTTGGAGTGCCTTCTTCTTTCTGGTCTTTTTGGACTCCTTTAGACTTGGACATTCAGTCTTGTAGTGGCCCTTCTTCTTGCATTCGTAGCAGGTTACGTTGGGCTTGTGTTTGTCAGTTGCTGGTTCAGCTGGTTCATCCTTTCTTCGGTTTGTTCTCCGTGTGTTGGCTTGGTACTTCAACTTTTTGTAGTAGCTTCGAGCTAGCCTGACCAGTTCAGATTGATCTCCTTCTTGATCTTCTGTTTCTGAATCTGAGGTAGATTCAGGTTCAACTTGAGTTTTCTTCTTAGTCATTCTTCCTGTTTTCCCTGCAAAGAAAGCTATACTTTTCTCGGCCAAATTGCAGTTAGTCTGTTCATGCAGCTCAAGTTCAGAAAATAACTCATCTAACTTAATTTTTGAAAGATCCCTAGAGACCTTGTATGCATCTACCATAGATGCCCACAAGGTGGTCCTAGGGAATGCGTTTAGGGCATACCTTATAAGATCACGGTTTTGAACCTGGTGACCTATTGCGTGAAGACCGTTCATCATTCCTGGATTCTGGCGTGGAGCTGGGCTGCTGTCTCGTTATCTGCCATTTTGATAGTGAAGAGCTTGTTCAGTAGCAGGTCTCGTTTGCTGATCCTCGTATCTGAAGTTCCTTCGTGGAGCTCGATCAGTTTAGCCCATAGCTCCTTGGCACTGTTGAATGGGCCTACGCGGTTCAGCTCCTCTTTTGTCAGTCCGCATTGGAGGGTCTGAGTTGCTTTGGCGTCAGCTTCAATCTTGCGTTTGAGGGCAGTGTCCCACTCTGAGTAGTTTTGCGGTACTCCTTCAGCATTTGTGGGAATCATCAGTCCAGACTGGATGATTATCCACATATCCACCTGAGTTTTCAGGTGGACCTCCATTCGACTTTTCCAGTAAGGAAAGTCTTCTCCACTGAAAAGTGGAGGTCTGGCGGTGCTAAAGCCTTCTTGGATGGCCATTCGTTCTGAAATTGCAAACAAAAGAAACAAAAATATTCCAAGACTTGGTCTTGGATTAGTAGTGCGGGAAGAGTAAATAAAAACAAATTTCAAGGGGTGTTGCACCAACCTTGAAAGTAAAACTCGAACGAAAAATATTTTTAAAAAAATTGAGAGAGAAAACGAAAGAAATCCGAAAAAAATTTTCAAACTGGTGGTTGCACCAAGTTTGAATTCCCCGCTCTGATACCACTTGTTGGATCGAGAGATGCGAGAGAGGGGGGGGTGAATGTCGCAAATCGTTCGGATTTAAAAAGAGTAAGTGCGCAGCGGAAATAAGACACAAGAGAAATGCTAACACGGTCGTTTTACTTGGTTCGGAGCCTGTGTCGACTCCTACTCCAAGGCCCACGGTCGTTGACCGTTTTCTGCGGGCAATTCTATACGTTCGAGAAAGTTTACAATCACAAGTATTACAGAATTAGCTTCGTAAACTTAAATGAATATTTCGTTACCGACGTCCGGTGTAGATCGGAGTATTGGAGCAGCAGGACGTCGTCAGAGCTCGAGATGGAAGATTTCTGGAGCGTGTCGTGGAAGCAGAAGAGCGTATGAAAGTCGCAGTGATTGATGCTTGAAGAAGAGGGTCGAGGGTCCTTTATATAGGGCTGGGGGCGCCCGGGATGCTCGGGGCGCCCCCCACGTGGCTTTCGATCCGGCGAGCCCTCTGGTCAAGGCTGATCTCTGCTTCTTCGGGATCACCTTTGACTGGGGCGCCCGACGCGCGCGGGGCGCCCGGGTTGACCGGTCAAGGCTTCATCTTCTTCGCGAGGGTGAGCTGCTGCAGCTGCCAGTGGCGTGGCACAGTGGGCGCCCGCGACACGCGGGGCGCCCGACGCGCGCGGGGCGCCCGAAACATCCGGGGCGCCCCCAAATGTGCTGCTGTCGGGGCGTTTACTTGCTCTGCTGACTTTGGGTTGACTCTGGGGCGCCCGAAACATCCGGGGCGCCCTGCTCAGCTACTGCCTCACTCCTTTGAGGCTCTCTGAGCTGCAGAAACACAGTCCTTCGGTCCTGCATCCAGGGTTAGTCCAAAACAGCAATTAATAAGTTAATTTTACACAGCCTTGGCTGTCTTGGTTCTGACTTTGGGTCTCCAAAATGGAGCCCTAGGTCGAACCGACGCCTAATGTTCCCTCTAGGGGAACGCGTCCTCACCTACTCCTCTCGGGAGAGTTTACCTGATGCCAACCGGATCCTCCAGTTGGACTTTTGCCCGGCAGTCCTTCGCCAGGTCTTGAGTTGCCAAGCTGCCCTTCGCTTGGTGCCTAGCAGCCCTTCGCTAGGTCTTTTCTTCTGGCAGCCCTTCGCCAGTGCCTAGCATTCCTTCGCTAGGGTTTGTCTATTCTGGCAGTCCTTCGCCAGAGCCTAGCAGTCCTTTGCTAGGGCTTTTCTTCTGTCTGGCAGTCCTTCGTCAGTGCCTAGCATTCCTTCGCTAGGGCTTTTCCTGTACACTCAAGAAACTTGTTAGACAACAACTAACCCTTAACTTTTGAACCCTTTTGCCAATATCAAAACACAGGTTTGACTTGGGGCA
>JAGFNQ010000763.1:698553-724495 GCA_024364735.1 Boesenbergia rotunda
TCTCACCAAGAAAGACCCAACGCCATTGTTTTTAAAACCCTACTACCTTGTGATGTTGCGGATGCCCAAGGTGAGTAGGCCTGGTCGTGGTGCTGCGGATACCTGACCAGGAGCTGCCAAAAACCCTACTACCTCACTGCGCTGCGGATGCCTGAGGTGAGTAGGGCCTGGTCATGTTGCTGCGAATGCTCAACCAGGAGCAGAAAAACCCCTACTACCTTGTGGTTTTGCGGATGCCCGAGGTGAGTAAGTCTGGTTGTGGTGCTGCGGATGCTCGACCAGGAGCTGCAAAAACCCTACTACCTCGCAGTGTTGTGGATGCCCGAGGTGAGTAGATCTGGTCGTGGTGCTGCGGATGCCTGACCAGGAGCTGCCAAAACCCTACTACTTCGCGCTGTTGAGGATGCTCGAGGTGAGTAGGCTTGGTCGTGGTGCTGCAGATGTCCGACCAAGAGAAGAAAAAACCCTACTACCTTGTGGTGCTGGCGGATGCCCGAGATGAGTAGACATAGTCATGGTGCTGCTGATGCCCGACCAGGAGCAGAAAAAACCCTACTAACTTATGGTGTTGCGGATGCCCGAGGTGAGTACGCCTGGTCATGGTGCTGCGGATGCTCGACCAGGATCTGCAAAAAACCCTACTACCTCGTGGTGTTGCGGATGTCCGAGGTGAGTAGGCCCTGGTCGTGGTACTGCGAATGCCCGACCAGGAGCTGGAAAAACCCTATTACCTCGCGGTGCTGCGGGTACCCGAGGTGAGTAGGCATGGTCATGGTGCCCGAGGTGAGTAGGCTTGGTCGTGGTGCTACGGATGCCCAACCAGAAGCTACAAAAACCTTACTACCTCGCGGTGCTGCAGATGCTCGAGGTGAGTAGGCCTAGTCTTGGTGCTGCGGATGCCGGATCAGGAGCTATAAAAACCCTACTACCTTGTGGTGCTACAGATGCCCGAGGTGAGTAAGCCTGGTCGTGGTGCTGTGGATGCCTGACTAGGAGCTGCAAAAACCCTACTACCTCGCAGTGCTGTGGGTGCCCAAGGTGAGTAGGCCTGGTCGTGGTGCTGCGGATGCTCAACCAGGAGCTACCAAAACCCTACTACCTCGTGGTGCTAAGGATGCCCAAGGTGAGTAGGCTTGGTCGTGGTGTTGCGGATGCCCAACCAGGAGCAGTATAAACTGTTAGGATCAATGGCTCGGCTAGAGAGGGGGTGAATAGCTCTTTTCGGGTTTGCTCTACAAGATGGTTAGCACAATACAAAATATAATGGAAAACAAAAGATTCAATGCTAACAAAAAGGTTTTACTTGGTATCTACCCCGAAGGATGACTAATCCAAGGATTCGCACGAGTATACCACCTCCACTATGAATGGTCTCCTTCAAGGTGGAGAAAACCTTTACAAAGTTGTTTTCTTCCTCTTTACAAGATCAAGATGAAAGCTAGAGGAAGAGTAGATCAATTGGGGCACTAGCAGCACTTCGGTACAGTAGAGAACCGTATATCCCTCGTGCCCAAATGCCCCCTTTATATAAGAGTAAAAAACATCTTCTAAAGCTGTCCAGCCCTGCACCAGTCGACTGCCCCTGGGGCAGTCGACTGGCCTAGCTTTAAATGTCAGCCAACGGCTAGTTTTTGGGGCTGACCAGTCGACTGCTCCTGGAGCAGTCGACTGGTCCGGAGTGAAAACCATTCTGTGAGTTTTGGCAGTTGACTGCCTTCTGGCCAGTCGACTGCCCACCCTCTACATTCACTCATTCTCACTCCGAACACTCTCCTTCACATGTGCCTTCAGGTATACTCCCTTGGCTTGCCCCTTGAAGTCTTCTTCCTCCGGCTATCGTCCCTCGGATGCGCACACAAACCTTCCCTTGGCTTGCCTCCATGTCACCCTTCAGGTGTGCCCTTGAAGTCCACTTCCCGGCTTGCCCTTGGAGTTCTCCTCCCTCGGCTCTCATCCCTCGGATATGTTCTCCATGTGTGATTCTCCAAGTCCTGCAAACTCAATCACACATATCAAATACAACACAACACCCTAACTTCAAATATATTGACACACACACATCAAAACCATGATCCTCCCGATCATTCTTGGGTTGATTGCCTCAACAATCTCCCCCTTTTTGATGTGTGACAATATGTTTAAGTTAGGGAATAAATAATAACCAACAACAGTAAATAACAATAGCAATTTAATATACAAGACATAGCAAAATCTAAGAGGTACCCTCCCCCTTAACCTATGCCTTCATCCATTTTCAAATTTTCTTCATAATTCAAGATTAAGTCAAGAATTTAAGCTAAAAATCTAACTTAAACCACCATTTCTCTCCCTTTGACACCATCAAAACGATTGCCCACAGCAATGCTAACCCATGACATCAAATGAGGGAACAACCCATTTTTGAAAAGAAAATTTTAGAAACTATCTGCAGCCGTATCAGTCGACTGCCTTGAATGACAGTCGACTGATACTCTGTCAGTCCCAAAATTGAGTTTCTGAGCTGAATTTTAGAAACCCTCCAGAAATTTCAAAAAATTTCAAAAATTGTAAAAATTCGCAGGCATGTTTGATATACTATACTCTATCAAGCAAAAATATCATTTCATGAAAAATTTCAAACATGCTTGACTTTTGACCAAAGTCCAAATTTCTTGAAAAACACTAACATTGTATCAAGTTTTCAATCTAATTATAAACTCATACATGTTCCAAGCTTATGACACAACATTTAAGACATAAAATAGTTTTCAGATGTTTAAACATGTTCAACCATGATTTTTAGGCAAAGTGTCTATTAATTAAATACTTACTTTCCCCATGGTTGGTCTATTTTTCCTAATTTGATACTTCTAATGACCCAACACTATGCCACAAGGACAAGTGAATCATTTGTATCATCCTAACATCTCATATGTATAAATACAATCATAAAGTAAAGTAATATGAGATGTTTTCAAGGTAAGCCTTATTTTGCCCAATTCATCATGAATTTCTACTATGGGCTACAAACTCCCCCCTCAATGTCTCAAGTCAACCAAATTCCAAAATTTGAAATCCTAATCCCATGGTTGACTTATCCCAAATCCTTTAATCCTTGAGGATTGACTTTGGTACCCAATAGTAATGCTTCCTAATTGGGTTAACCAAGTACTCCTTGGGGATCCATTTCTTATTTAGGGTCTTGGTCTTTGCTTGTCCTCTAGCAATTAGGCAATGATAGATTTTTCCATTACTAGACTTCCCAAAACTTAATCCCTCTTTTTTAAAGCTTGCTCTTTGGCTCCCAATGATCATATCTAATGTCTTTGAGCCAACTTCAAACTTCCTAAGTGCTTCGGTAAGACTATCTACCTTTTCTCTTAAATCCTTATTTTCTTCTTCTAAACATGAATTATTTGAGATAGAAGAAGAAGCATGCTCATTATCCTTAATTTCCATGGATGCTAATTTCTCCTTTAACATGCAATTCTCATTTTTTAAGCACTTAATTTTCTTTTTAGCATCAACCAAATCATCAATAGTACTCAAAATTATTTTTACAAGAGTTGAAGTGGGTAAGTTGTATACCTCACTTACTGAGAAGTCCAATCCGAAGTGGAGCCTCCCCCTTCACTTGAACTCCCTTCATCTTCACTTGAGCTCTTCTCCTCTTCAAATTCGGATGCCGTGGAGGCAAGGTCATCAATTCCCATTAGTGCAAAATGGGATACATGATGTTCCTCCTCCGATGAGGATGATTCATCCCATGTAGCTTTCAAATTTTCCACCTTCTTCGCCTTCTCTTTTGACTTCTTCTTTCCTTCCTTCTTCTTTCCTTCCTTCTTCTTCAAGAGAGGACACTCATCTCTCATGTGTCCTTCTCCTTGGCAATTGTAGCAAATAATCTTCCTTGATTTATTTTTGCTCCTTGATTCTTTTCTACCATGACACTTGTTAGTAGAAAATTGTTTAAATGCTTTTCTTACCTTTCTTACCATGTAGGCTTCCGCATCACTACCCATGGAAGCACTAGATTCCTCCGAATCGGATGATAGGACCTCCTTCTTCTTACCTTTTCCCTTGTTTGGCACAAGGGCTATACTCTTTGGCTTGTAGTATACCTCTTCGATTGTTCCTCCAACTAGAGTCTCATGAAGCTCCATGGTTGAGAAAAATTCTTCTAGAGATGTTTTCTCTAGATCCTTGGAAATGTAGTATGAGTCCACCATTGAGCTCCATGTTGATGTTCTTGGGAAGACATTGATGGCTTTCATCACAATGTCTCGGTTGGATAATTGTTCCCCTACACTTGTTAGCCCATTAAGTATTTCCTTAAATCTAGCATGTAAACTTGTTACCTTCTCCCCTTTATCAAGCTTGATATTATTGAGTCGGGACCGAAGAAGGTCTCTTTTTGCCATTTTCACCTCCGAGGTGCCTTCATGAAGTTCCACTAGCTTTTCCCATAAATCCTTGGTGCTTGAGTAGTTTCCAATCCTTGTCACTTCTTGTTGAGGAAGAACACTAAGTAGATGATGCAAGGCTTTTGAATTTGCTAAGTGATCATCTTTTTGCTTCTTGCTCCACCTTACCTTCTCAAGAAGCTTGTTTTCTTGATCCCTAGGCACTTCAAAACCGTTTTCCATGATTAGCATAATATCAAAGTTGGTATTGAAAAATACCTCCATTCTCTTCTTCAACCATGAAAACTCTCCCTCGAATTTTGGCGGTTGAATGTGCGAGCCGGCCATTTCAATGATTTGCTCTTCTTGGCGGTTAGTCTGTTGAAGGCGTTCTTGCGCTCTGATACCACTTGTTAGGATCGATGGCTCAGCTAGAGGGGGGGGTGAATAGCTCTTTTCGGTTTTTCTCTACAAGATGGTTAGCACAATACAAAATATAACGAAAAACAAATATTCAATGCTAACAAAAAGGTTTTAGTTGGTATCCACCCCGAAGGATGACTAATTCAAGGATCCGCACGAGTACACCACCTCCACTATGAATGGTCTCCTTTAAGGTGGAGAAAACCTTTACAAAGTTGTCTTCTTCCTCTTTACAAGATCAAGATGAAAGCTAGAGGAAGAGTAGATCAATTGGGGCACTAACAGTACTTCGGTATAGTAGAGAACCATATATCCCTCGTGCCCAAATGTCCCCTTTATATAAGAGTAAAGAACAGCTTCAAAAGCTGTCCAGCCCCGCACCAATCGACTGCCCCTGGGGAAATCGACTGGCCTACCTTTAAATGCCAACCAACGGCTAGTTTTTGGGGCTGACCAGTCGACTGCTCCTGGAGAAGTCGACTGGTCCGGAGTGAAAATCATTCTGTGAGTTTTGGCAGTCGACTGCCTTCTGGCTAGTCGACTGCCCACCCTCTACATTCACTCATTCTCACTTTGAACACTCTCTTTCACGTGTGCCTTCAGGTATATGATGATCCCGAGATAGGTGTCACGAAAGTGGGTCTCAAATTTAGATATTTGTAAAGCTGGAAACCCTTTTTGCTAACAAGAATAAAATGTAGTAAAGGAGTCACAGGTCGTATTTTTCCTAGGGCTAGTTGATGTTGTGTGATTCGAGCTTGTATTTATGTGTCGTCGATATTTTTTGGGGTTTCAAAGGAAATGTGGGTTTGGATTGCAAATAGAAATGGAATCGCAATGAAAATGAAGAAGACTAAACTAATAAACTAACCAAATGATAACAAGTGATAACTCAATCAATGGGAACCCGAACCAACCAAGGGAACTTAACTAAAGTTTGGAAACAAATCTGATACCAAATTCCAAAACAAGTTGCTAGAAAGATGAATAAAATCAGGGCAGGAATTTTCAGCAACAAGCAAACTTAAAACAAATACTATCTCTAAAATTCAGTAATCAACTTAAGACCAACACAAATCAAGCTAGCTACAAAATCTTGAAGCAAACAATTGAAAGGAAACTCAGAAATGTCCGAATGCAAATCTAACCAATTTCAAACACAATAGCTCACTAAAAACTACCTTAAACTTGGCACCAAGCACTGCCTAATCTGCACTTGATACAAAGTGCCAAATTTCAGCAAACTTGATGCAAAGGAGAAGATAAATCCTGTGCCAATATAGAAATATGATACTTAGTGCCCAAAACTATCACTGCCTATTCAGAGTTAACATGTAGGTCTGAAGGAATTCGGGAACAATCACTGATCAATCAAAATGAATCAAGAGCATATAGGAAATGCAAGAAAACAGAAGGTGTGTGCAGAAAGGCAGAAATGCAGGAATAACTTGCAAAATTCAGAACTGATTTGGATGCTAAAACCAAACAAAACAACTAATTTCGAATGCAATAGAATTCCAACTTAGATCTCACTGATACAAACCTCAGCACTACAGCTGAGAATGGCAGAAAATGAACTGAATTGCAGAAATAGGGATACGCAGGGATTGCTGATTCCAGAAACAAGGATGTGTAGAAACAAACACTAAAATGCAAGAACTAATGCAGAGGGTTAGCCACAGCTCGAATGCAGCTACAAACAGAACAGACTGACATCGAATTCATTGACCTAACTTGCAGAAAAAAATGAAGAAAAACTAAACTGAAACTTGCTGAGATTTAAACTGATACGCAGGAAAAACAGAACAATAAACTGATACACAAGAAAAACTTGATACGCCAGAAATTAAACGGGAATTAAACTAAAATTAAAAGCAAGTGTGCACTAAACAAACTCATTAGCCAACTACTTGCAGAATTGAAACTTAACTACTGCGGAAACAATTCAGAAAAGTGAACTTAAACAACTGATACGAAATCTGAAACTAAACAGAATGCAGAAATGGCAGTTACAGCTAACAAACAGAAATTACTAAGAAAACTAATCCTCAATCACTCCCCAGCTCAAGAACTCCTTGTTCGTCACGCAAGGGCAAGCCAAGAACCCTTTCAACTCGCAAACCAATGGGAAAACAGCTTCAATTTCAGATCTGCTCACAGATTTCACTCGGCTGGATAAACCCAATCCGATCTCCTCGATCTCGCGATGTTGAGGTTTGATGATGATTTGATGATGATCGAAGAATACCAGAGGACCCTCCAATAAGCTCCAATGAAAGAAAACGGCACGCGATCGTGATTGAATCGATCAGATTGCAGAAGTTGCTGAAACCCTCACTCAACTCTGCTCCAAGGCAAATTTGAGCTTGAATCTCCACTGAAGCCTTCTCCCAAAGATCCAGATCGTGTTCCAAGGTGGTGATCGAGTTGGCCACGCCTTCAGATGAAAGAAATCGCCAAGAAACTGAAGAACAAATGAAGAAGAACGAGTACTGAAGCTGGAAATGGCGAAGACGTGACCCCGATCTGAACAGGGGAATTCGGTTTTTGTAGTTAAAATAGTGGACGACTCAGATCAGTTCAACTCCATCCAACGGCTGATCTTCGTCCGATTTGACTCAAACCTCCCAGATCTTGATCAAGGATCAGGATCATCCTTGTGGTAGCTCAGATCTTCCAGATTTGCAGCGGATGGCTCAGATCAAGCTGATCTTTGAATGGATGGTCTAGATCCCTCTGATCGTGATCCAACGGCTAGATGATCTCCGATTGGGCTGAAACCTTCAGATCTTAATCTGATCGCTCGATTAGCCTTAATCCCAACTTGGATTGATCAAAAGTTCTCAGATGGCCTAAATCTAACCGTTTTTGCATCGGACGGTCCACATTAGTCGATGCTTGATCACTTGATCCAGTCCACTTTTGACTCAACATTTGACCCAACATGACCAAGGTCCATGATCCTTCCAAGCCTACAAAAGTAGATCAAAAATTTAGTGACAAAACAACTCAAATATATAAAAATTTACAATTAGGTTCAAAAAGAATATAAATCCTAGAACCTAGGGTAAATCCACAATTACGCAAGTAAAATATGAGTCAAACACAGATTTTAGCATATAAAATGATCAATAAAATGATACTTATCAGTATACTCCCTTGGCTTGCCCCTTGAAGTCTTCTTCCTCCGGCTATCGTCCCTCGGATGCGCACACAAGCCTTCCCTTGGCTTGCCTCCATGCCACCCTTCACGTGTGCCCTTGAAGTCCACTTCCCGGCTTGCCCTTGGAGTTCTCCTCCCTCGGCTCTCGTCTCTCAGATATGTTCTCCATGTGTGATTCTCCAAGTCCTGCAAACTCAATCACACATATCAAATATAACACAACACCCTAACCTCAAACATATTGACACACACACATCAAAACCATGATCTTCCTGATCATTCTTGGGATGATTGCCTCAACATAAACTCCTATCTTCTCACGGTGCTGTGAATGCCCGAGATGAGTAAAGCTTGGTTGGGTTGCCAATGATTCCTGACCAGGAGGAGTGCTAGATGCACGACAAGCTACGAGTAAACTGAAGCATGGCAATGAGGAAATGCTGTCGGGAATAACTTTGGACTTACTTCATCTATAGTTCTGGGCAACACTAAAAATGTGCCAACCTTGGTTAAGCATTGAACAGGCCGAGCCCTGTCCTTGCCCGTGCAGACAATTAAGCCGGACATTATGCACTCGCCTCTCCCCGATGTAAGGATAGGACGCGGGGGGGGGGGGGGCATTGAAGAAAATTACGTAGTGTACGGATCATGAGACAAAGAAGATAGATGCAATCCATTTCTTGGCTAAAGTCATGCTTCAAATACATACAAACAGAGAGTACAAATATTAGATTTAACGACGAAGACATTTCATTCAATTTAGAATTTGGAGTACATCTCCTAAAATGCAGAAGGCAACTGCAAGTAGAAAGTTGAAGTTGCATTCATCAACTCATGTTACACTAGATAAGAGTGCAAAGTGTATTTTATTCAAAGAGGGTGATTACACTTGAGGTACAGTTGGAAACAAAGATAAACTATATAATACAAAAGATGAAGACAGGCAGGAGGGATTATAACTCCTTCTCCTCAAGCAGCAGCTAGACCCAGGCTTTGCTGACGTTGGGAGAACCGAGGTCAGCGTCCGACCTCCACACTCCCGCCCGCTGGAGTTGCTGAACTGCTCCGTCGATAGTTGGGCCCAAGTAGCATCTGTCCCTAGCCATATTATGGACCTTTTGGATGATACAAGAATTCATCCAGAGTCATATGAACTCGCAAAGAATATTTCCAAATAATGAGGAGGAGTTTGTAATGCTCTTTGGTGAAATGGATGATACCATTTCAAAAGGGAGAATTATTGAGGCCAGAGTGTGCTGGAATGCCGTATACTTCGTAGGCGACTCTGAGAGCACCTAACTTAACCTTCGAAGAAGCGGCTTCGTACCACTCTGAGTGGTAAACCCCCTCCCTCTCCAGTTTCTCCTTCCTGCTTGGGCCTCTTTTCCCTTCTTTCCCATGAATTCTAACAAGAGGAGGAGAAGAAGATGGAAGTGGAGGAACGCTTTTGCCTTCTTTCTTTATAGAGAAGAAGCCACCCACAGGTAACAATAAGGGTGCGACACGTGGACAATGATGGATGCTCATCTCGAGGCATCACCCCTTTTTCGATGCCGTCGTTTGGTATGGCTAGCGACACCTTGGAAATCATAGAACCTTTTTGGAATAATCCATGGGACTGCATTGGGTTCGAATGACGAATGTACTGATTCCTCGGACCTAGCAAGCCTCAGGCTCCTGAGACCACCTCGAGATACAGACTCCCAAGGATAAGTCATACGTCAGGTTCATAAGACCACCTCGGGATACAGGCGCCCTCCACGTCACCGCTTTGGCTGCATCGTTATCCGCTGACTCGGCCAAACTTTATCCTCTTCTTGAGCACCTAGGAGTACTGGGGTGCCTGGGAGCTGACGTGGCTCATCCAATTAGCGACCGCCAACTCAGCTCGCCAACTGTTGTGAAAACCCCTCTGGGGGCGCCCATGATCGCAGCCAGCTGATCCCTTAAGCCTGCAATCCAAGTTAGTCAAAGAACAATAATAATATAGTGAATGCATGCATAAATGACAGTTAGAGCTGTTTGGTTCTGACTTTGGATTTCAAATGAAATCCTATATCAAACTGACGCCTACTAAACCCTCTTTCGGGGAATGCATCCTCACCAACTCCACTATGGAGAAGTTACCTTTTGCCAACCAGCTCCTCCGATTGGACTTTTGCTTAGCCTCCGGATCTTGAGACATCTGTATCTCGACCCGTCTCTACTTTTGTCCGTAGTCCTCTCTCGGCTAAGTCTTCTGCCCTATCTTCTGGGTCAGGTCTTCGTGCCCAGTCCTCAACCAGGACATCGTGCCCAATTCCTCGAACCAGGTCTTCATGCCCAACCCTCGGTCAGGACTTCGGTGCCCAACCCTCGGCCAAGACTTCGTGCCCAGTCCTCGACCAGGACTTCGTGTCCAGTCCTCGACTAGGACTTCGTGCTCAACCCTGCAGGTCAAGACTCCGTGCCTAAGTTAACTAGGACTTTCCTACACATTTAACAAATTCATTAGATCACCACACAAACTTAACATTGAACCCTTTGCCATTATCAAAACCAGGTTCGATCTGGTGCTTCCGGCACCAACAATCTTCTCCTTTTTTATTTATGACAACCCAGTTCAAAAGTTAAGTTAAAAATATATGAATAAGAAAATAAACCACAGTTAAACAATAGATTCAATATTAAAGCAATTTTCCTAAGGCTTGAAAATTTTGAAAAACTTTTAAATTTCCCTTTTGATAAGTTATCTCCCCCTGGGTTTTGCAATTTTTGAAAAAAAAACCAAGAGAAATTGAAATAGTGCATAAAGCTTCCCCTTGATTTGAAATTCTTCCCCTGAAGCTTTTGAAAAATATGTATTTTTTCAATTTGAAAGATTTTCTAACTTCTTTGAAAAATTCTAAGTATAAAAAAGTTTATTACTTTGAAAGAAAATTCTAAATATAATTTTGAAAAAATATTTTGAAAACTTCTAAGTATCATTTAACAAATACGTTAAGTTAAAGTGAAAGCATCTTTTGAAGAAAAAATAGAGTTTTCCTTTAAAATAAAATTCTTTCGAAACCATAAAAAACACAATTTTGAGAAAAAAATAATTTAACTTTACTTTTTTTACTCTCTCCCTTCGTCATTTATCAAAAAGGTTTTTGCAACAGATATTTTATTTTTGAAAGAATATATTTACTTTTCTCTACTCTCTCCTTTTTTTGAACAAAAATTGATTAAGGAGAAAATAAATAATTGAGTATCAGAGCTTGTAAGTTTTGAATACATAGAAAAAAAAATTTTGTCAAAAAAAATAATTCTAAGTAAAATAATGATAAGTTCTAAGTAATAATTTTGAAATAATTAAGCAATAACAAAAAACTAATGCTGAAAAAAATAGAATTTCAACCATGTTAATATTCTCATTTGAGTCCAAGCATGATTTATATCTCAGCATTCAAAAGTCAATAACGGTTCAAAAAGTAAGAGAGAGTGAGATGATTTTTATTTTTATTTTTTTTATTTTTCATAAATAGTTTTAACTAAATGATTTTCTAACTTTTCCAAAGCATAATCTTAAAAATTTAAAATTTTACAAAACATAGAATTTAAAAAAAAAAAGATTTCAAATTAAAGAATATTTAAACATGCTCCCATCAAATTATGATTCTCTCCCTATTATATTGAAAGTTTGTATATTTCTTTTTCAGAAGATGATTTTTGAAGGAAACTTTGAAAAGGTTTTGAAAATATTTTTTTTTAAAAACTAAGTTTAGAAAAAACTTTTGAAAAATATTTTGATCTAACGATTTGAAAAATAAAATTTTCTTTTTCTATCCTTTTTAAAAAGGAAAAGATATAAAGAACTAACAAGGAAAAATTCTATGTTCAAAATAATTTCCAAGAAAACTTTAAAAAAAAGTACTTAAATTTGAAAAATATGTAAATATTAAAGCCCGGACTGTAGATATTTTTCTAAGTGGAACCCAAAGTGACTTTTGCAAAATTTATTTTTCTTTAAAAAAATAAATTGATTGTCCAAAAGAATTTCTTTGTATAGAAATATTTGCAAAAATTGGATTAAGCAATTTTCATATAAGTGAACAAAAAGAAAGCTAAAATATTTAATTAAAAAGTTTGAAGAGTTAAATTTAATTTTTGAAGATTTTGAAATTACTTAAAAAGTTAAATTTGAATTTTGAAAATTTATGTTATGTTTGAATTTTGAAGAAGTTGGATTTTGAAAATAAATTTTAAATTTTGAAATTAATTATTTAAAGTTTAAATTTTGAAGAAGTTGAATTTTGAAATTAAATCTCAAATTTTGAAATTAATTATTTAAAGTTTAATTTTGAAAATTATCTTTAAACATTTGAAAAATTAAGTTTAAACATTTGAAAAATTATTAAGTTTAAATTTTGAAAAATTAAGTTTAAATATTTCGAAAATTATGTTTAATCATTTGAAAAATTATTAAGTTTAAATTTTTAAAAATTAAGTTTAAACATTTTAAAATTGTAAATAAGGCAAAATTTTAAATTTGATTCATTAAATTAAAGGTGAAATTAATTAGATGTGTGGAGTTAGTTGGTTGGACTAACCTTTTTAGCTCCTAAGCATCTCACCCATTTCTAAGTGACAAAACATGGAACCCTTATCAGTTTTGTGAGATGCATTAAATTTTATTTTTGAATTTAAATTAAAAGTTATGATTTGATTGAACTTTGAGTTAGATTCAAGTTTAACATGTAGTAAATTAAAAAATAAATTTCAATAATCGGCTTTCAGGTCTTGCCGAGGCACAAAGGTCTTCTTGATTATCGGAGCAACGACCCTTTCCTAGACAAAACTTTTTAAAGAAATTGTATTTTTAAGTTATTATTTGAGAAATCTTGGTCTAACTAGTCGAGACTGTGACGAGGTAGCTTTGGCTAGTTCCACCGGGATAAAAAGACCAAATAGGGTACGCCTTACCCTAACTGACTCCTTAGACATGCTTCTCTAGCGTACTATCATCTCACCCCACCCTAATACTAGGTTATGCATGTTTCAATCAAGTTAGATCCTTATCTTACCACTTTTAGTCCTAAGCATAGCAATTTACAAAAAAATAAATAGACAGACAATCAAATACTTTTTACAGGCATTAAAAAAAATTTATCTAATCATATAAATAGTGTTTATAATTTCTATGTAAATGCATGATCAAAAATAAATCTATAAGTAAAGTCACAATGAGGGGAAATTTTTGGATTTTGTAAGTTAGCTAGATTATTAATTAATTTTTATAGTTTATCAATTTTAATCTTCAAAAGCTCATTTTCTTGTCTTAATTTTCTAAAATTTGAATTAATTAATTTACATGATTTAATTATGTTACTTGAGCATGCATCCATATCTAAATTTGACCAAGAGTGATTGGGTTAGATATTAGCTTCTATTGTAAAAACTGAATTTTCATATATTGTAAATTTACCCATCTCGGTTGGTTGTCCTGGATCTTTGATTTTTCTATCTGTGCATTCATCTTTGTAATATCCAAACTCCTGGCACTTGAAGCATTGAATGTCACTCTTGTCCTTTCGTGCTCCTGGAACTAGTTCCTTCGTCGTCGTCGGTGGTGTCATTCGTATGTTACGAGTGTTGGTGCAATCGACCCAAGTGTGATCGGGTGGAACATGGGTTTTGATGTGTATGTCAATATGATTAAGTTAGGTTTTCATGTTATTTTAATATGTGTACTTGAGTTGTGCAGGACTTGGTGAATTACACATGAGTAACAAAGTGTAGCATCTGAGGGATGAGAGCCAAAGAAGAGGACTTCAAGGGCGAGCCGAAGAAGTAGACTTCAAATGCATACGCGAAGGATGACATGGAGGCAAGTCGTGAGCTTGTGTGCGCATCTGAGAGATGAGAGCCGAAGGAAGAGAACTTCAAGGGGCAAGTCGAGGAAGTGGACCTCAAGGCATACGTGAAGGATGAGCTTCGGAGTGAGTGTGAGTGGACTTGTAAGCTGGGCAGTCGACTGGCAATGGGATCAGTCGACTGTCAGCGTCGAGCAGAAGTTCACAGAAAGATCAGTCGATTGGTCCAGGGACCAGTCGACTGGTGGGTTCAAAAAAGAGCCATTAGGCTAGGCGTTGGCTGAGGGATCAGTCGACTGACCCTGGGGTCAGTCGACTGGTGGCGGGCTGGGATTTTTGTTTAAACAACCCTCTCCACTATTTAAGTGGGAGCTTGAGGCTTGGAGAAGATTAGCTCTTTATTGTAGGATCTTCTCTCTTGTGTTCAAGTGCTCAAGCTCCTAGTGCTCATTTTCCTCCTCAAACCCTAGGTCAATCTTGTAAGGAGGAAGAAGGATTGTGAGAGGTTGTTCTCCACCGAGAAGGAGAAAGACTTAGCCGGAGATTGTCGGGGCGTGATTAACCGAAGGATCAAGGGATCGTCCACCTCAAGAATACGCTGCGGGGTAGGAGCAAGAAATCTCTGAACCACATAAATCGGTAACGTGTTAGCGTTGTTGTTTTAATTGTTAAGCTTCCGTTTGTGCTAACATTGTAGGGAGAATTACGAATTGGGGTGGTTGAGCTATTCACCCGCCTCTAGTCGTGCCATCGATCCCAACAAGTGGTATCAGAGCGCAAGGACGCCTTCGACAGACTAATCGCCATGAAGAGCAAAATCATCAAAATGGTTGGCTCGCACATCCAACCGCCAAAGTTTGAGGGAGAATTCTCGTGGTGGAAGAAGAGGATGGAGGTATTCTTCAATACCAATTTTGATATAATGTTAATTATGAAAAATGAGTTTGAAGTGCCTAGGGATCAAGAGAACAAGTTTCTTGATGAAATAAGATGGAGCAAGAAGCAAAGAGATGATCATCTAGCAAATTTCAAAGCCTTGCACCATCTACTAAGTGTGCTCCCCCAACAAGAAGTCACAAGAATTAGGGGCTACTCGAGTGCCAATGATTTGTGAGATAAACTAATAGAGCTTCATGAGGGCACTTCGAAGGCAAAAATGGCAAAGAGAGATCTTCTCCGATCTCAACTAAATAGCATCAAGCTTGACAAAGGGAAGAAGGTATCTAATTTGTATGCTAAATTTAAGGAAATACTTAATGGTCTAACAAGTGTAGGAGAACAATTATCCAACTGAGACATTTTGATGAAAGCCATCAATGCATTCCCAAGAACATCAAATTGGAGCTCAATGGTGGACTCATACTATATTTCCAAGGATCTAGAGAAGACATCTCTAGAAGAATTCTTCTCAACCATGGAGCTTCATGAAACTCGAGTTGGAGGAACAATTGAAGAGGTATACAAGCCATAGAGCATCGCCCTTGTGACAAACAAGGGAAAAGGTAAAAAGAAGAAGGCTTCCTCATCCAATTTCGAGGAATCAAGTGCATCAATGGATAGTGATGTGGAAGCCTACATGGTAAGAAAAATGAAAAAGACATTTAAATATTTTTCTACTAACAAGTCTAATGGTAGGAAATGGTCAAGAAGCAAAAGTCGAACAAGAAAGATCATTTGCTACAATTTCCAAGGAGAAGGACACATGAGAGATGAGTGCCCCCTCTTGAAGAAGAAGGAAGGAAAGAAGAAAGAAGAAAATAAGAAATCAAAGGAGAAAGGGAAGAAGGTGCAAAACTTGAAGGCCACATGGGATGATTCATCCTTATTAGAGGAGGAGGAACATCACGTATCCCATTTTGCACTAATGGGAATTGAAGACATTGCCTCCACATCATCCGAATTTGAAGAAGAGAAGAGCTCAAGTGAAGATAAAGGGAGCTCAAGTGAAGGGGGAGGCTCAACATCGAAATCGGACGTCTCAGTAAGTGAGGTATACAATTTACCCACTTCTACTATTGTAAAAATAATTTCTAGCACTAATGATGATTTGGCTAAAGCTAGAAAGAAGATTAAGGATTTGAAAAATGAAATTAGCATGCTAAAGGAAAAAATTAGAATCCATGGAAATTAAGAATGATGTGCATGTTTCTTCTTCCATTTCAAATGACTCATGTTTAGAAGAAGAAAATAAGGATTTAAGGGAAAAGGTAGATAGCCTTACCAAAACCCTTAGAAAATTTGAAATTGGCTCAAAGACACTAGATATGATCATTGAGAGCCAAAGGGCAAGCTTTAAGAAAGAATGATTAGGTTTTGGGAAGTCTAGCAATGGAAAAACCTATCATTGTCTACTTGCTAGAGGACAAGCAAAGACCAAGACCCTAAGTAAGAAATGGATCCCTAAGGAGTACTTGATCAATCAAATTAGGAAACATTTCTATTGGGTACCAAAGTCAATGCTCAAGGATTAGAGGATTTTGGGTAAAGTCAACTATGGTATTAGAATTTCAATTTTTTGAAATTTGGTTGACTTGAGACATTAAGGGGGAGTTGGTAGCCCATAGTAGAAATTCATGATAAATTGGGCTAAATAAGACTTATCTTAAAAACATCTCATATTACCTTGCTTTATGATTGTATTCATGCATATGAGATGTTAGGATGATACAAATAACTCACTTATGCTTGTGGCATTTTGATGAGTTATTGGATGTATCACATTATTAAAAATAGACCAACTATGGGGAAAGCAAATGTTTAATTAATGGACATCTTGCCCATATATCATAGTTGGACATTTCAAATGATTTAAAAAAATTTTTGTGTTTATTTGCTATGGCATAAGTTTGCAAAACACATGGTTTCAAAACAAGAATGCAAGGATGATACAAAATAGAGTGTTTTTCAAAGAATTTGAGTTTTGGTCAAAAAGTCAAACATGTTTAGATTTTTCATGAAAATGTATTTTTCTATGTTAGAATACAGCTTAAGAAATATGTTTGCAAAATTTCAGAATTTTTCAAATTTTATGGAATTTGTTAGGAATTTCTGAATTTCGGCTCAGAAGCTGAAGTTTTAGACTGATCTGTATTAGTCGACTGCCCCTTGGGGCAGTCGACTGAACTTTCTGTGGGTTTGGAGTTCGAAGGCACCAGTCGACTGGTAACTGACTCAGTCGACTGGTGCTTGTAGTTTCTGATTTCACGGGATTTCAGAACTCAAAACTTGTTTCAAATTGATACCAATAGGTAATATTGCTTGGAACAATCTTTTTGATTGTGTCAAAGGGGGAGAATTAAAAGGTTTAAGTTAGATTTTAACTTAACTCTTTATGGGGAAAATTGAAAATCTTGTGATAAGACATAGGTTAAGGGGGAGGTTGCATGTTTATGCTTTTTTGTTTGCTATGCTTTTAATTTTCAATTGTTATCTCTGTACCTAACTTAAACATATTGCCACACATCAAAAAGGGGGAGATTGTTGGTGCAATCAACCCAAGTGTGATCGGGTGGATCATGAGTTTTGATGTGTGTGTCAATATGATTAAGTTAGGTTTTCATGTTGTTTTGATATGTGTACTTGAGTCGTGCAGGACTTGGTGGATTACACATGAGTAACGAAGTATAGCATCCGAGGGACGAGAGCCAAGGAAGAGGACTTCAAGGGTGAGCCGAAGAAGTAGACTTCAAAGGCATACGTAAAGGATGACATGGAGGCAAGCCGTGGGCTTGTGTGTGCATCCGAGGGATGAGAGCCGAAGGAAGAGAACTTCAAGGGGCAAGCCGAGGAAGTGGACCTCAAGACATACGCGAAGGATGGACTTCGAAGTGAGTGTGAGTGGACTTGTAAGCTGAGTGTGAGTGTGAGTCGACTGAAAATGGGATCAGTCGACTGCCAGCGTCGAGCAGAAGTTCACAGAAAGATCAATCGACTGGTCCAGGGACCAGTCGACTGGTGGGTTCAAAAAAGAGCCGTTGGCTGAGGGATCAGTCGACTGACCCTGGTGGCAGGCTGGGCTGTTTGTTTAAACAACCCTCTCCACTATTTAAGTGGGAGCTTGAGATTTGGAGAAGATTAGCTCTTTATTGTAAGATCTTCTCTCTTGTGTTCAAGTGCTCAAGCTCCTAGTGCTCATCTTCCTCCTCAAACACTAGCTCAATCTTGTAGGGAGGAAGTGTTGAGGCAATCGACCCAAGTATGATCAAGTGGATCATAGGTTTTGATGTGTGTATGTCAATATGATTAAGTTAGGTTGTCATGTTGGTTTGATATGTATGTTTGAGTCATGTAGGACTTGGTGAATCACACATGAAGTACGTATCCGAGGGGTGAGAGGCAAAGGAAGAGAACTCCAAGGGAAGCCGGGGGAGTAGACTTCAAGAGCATACGCGAAGGATAGCATGGAGACAAGCCGTGGGCTTGTATACGCATCTGAGGGACGAAAGCCAAGGAAGAGAACTTCAAGGGGCAAGCCAAGGGAGTGGACTTCAAGGCATACACGAAGGGTGGTCTTCAAAGTGAGTGTGAGTGAAAGTGTAAGCTGGGCAGTCGACTACCCTTGGGCCAGTCGACTGCCAGAACACACAGAAAGATCAGTCGACTGGTCTAGGACCAATTGACTGATTAGTTCAAAGATATAGCCGTTGGCTAGCCACTGGCTGGGCATCAGTCGACTGCTCTTGGGGCAGTCGACTAGTGGCGAGCTGGGCTGTTTGTTTAAACAACCCTCTCCACTATTTATGTAGTAGCTTAAGGCTAAGAGGAGATTAGCTCTTTATTGTAAGATTTTCTCTCTAGTGCTCATCTTCCTCCTCAAACTCTAGTTTCATCTTGTAAGGAGGAAGAAAGATTGTGAGAGGTTGTTCTCCACCGAGAAGTGAAAAGACTTAGCAGGAGATTGCTGGGGCGTGATCCACCGAAGGATCAAGGGATCATCCACCTCAAGGACACGCCGTGGAGTAGAAGCAAGAAATCTCCGAACCACGTAAAACGGTATTGTGTTAACATTATTATTCTTAATTAAGTTTCCGTTTGTGCTAACCTTATAGGGAGAATTGCGACTTGGGGTGACTGAGCTATTCACCCCCCTTAGCCGTGCCATCGGTCCTAACAAGTGGTATCAGAGCGTAAGGACGCCTTCAACGAACTAACCGCCAAGAAGAGCAAAATCTTTGGAATGGCCGGCTCACACATCCAACCACCAAAATTCGAGGGAGAATTCTCATGGTGGAAGAAGAGGACGGAGGTATTTTTCAATACCAATTTTGATATAATGTTAACTATGAAAAATGGGTTTGAAGTGCCTAGGGATCAAGAGAACAAGTTACTTGATGAAATAAGATGAAGCAAGAAGTAAAGAGATGACCATCTAGCAAATTTCAAAGCTTTGCATCATCTACTAAGTGTACTCCCTCAACAAGAAGTAACAAGGATTGAGAGTTACTCAAGTGCCAAGGACTTATGAGAAAAGTTAGTAGAGCTTCATGAAGGCACTTCGGAGGCGAAGATGACAAAGAGAGATCTTCTCCGATCCCAACTCAACAATATCAAGCTTGATAAAGGGGAGAAGATATCAAATTTACATGTTAGATTTAAGGAAGTACTTAATGGACTAACAGGTGTAGGAGAACAATTGTCAAACCGAGACATTTTGATGAAAGCCATTAATACATTCCCAAGAACATCGAATTGGAGCTCAATGGTGGACTCGTACTATATTTCCAAGGATATAGAGAAAACATCTCTAGAAGAATTCTTTTCAACCATGGAGCTTCATGAAACTCGAGTTGGAGGAACAATTAAAGAGGTATACAAGCCAAAAAGTATAGCCCTTGTGGTAAACAAGGGAAAAGGTAAAAAGAAGAAGACTTTCTCATCCGATTCGGAGGAATCAAGTGCATCAATGGATAGTGACGGAATCCTAAATGATAAGAAAAATGAGAATAACATTTAAACATATTTCTACTAACAAGTCTCATGATAGGAAAGGGCCAAGAAGCAAAAGTAAAACAAGGAATATCATTTGCTACAATTGCCAAAGAGAAAGACACATGAGAGATGAGTGCCCCCTCTTGAAAAAGAAGGAAGGAAAGAAGAGAAGAAGAGAAGAAGAGAAGAAGAAATCAAAAGAGAAGGGGAAGAAAGTACAAAACTTGAAGGCTACATGAGATGATTCATCTTCATCGGAGGAGGAGGAACATCATGTATCTCATTTCGCACTAATGGGAATTGACGACATTGCCTACACGTCATTTGAATTTGAAAAAGAGAAGAGCTCAAGTGAAGATGAAGGGAGCTCAAGTGAAGGGGGAGACTCAACTTCGGAATCGGATGTCTCGGTAAGTGAGGTATACAACTTACCCACTTCTACTCTTGTAAAAATAATTTCTAGCACTAATGATGATTTGGTTAATGCTAGAAAGAAGATTAAGTGCTTGAAAAATGAGATTAGCATGCTAAAGAAAAAATTAGAATCCATGAAAATTAAGGATGATGTGCATGCTCCTTCTTCTATTTTAAATGACTCATGTTTAGAAGAAGAAAATAAGGATTTAAGGGAAAAGGTAGATAGTCTTACCAAAGCCCTTAGAAAATTTGAAATTGGCTCAAAAACACTAATATGATAATTGAGAGCCAAAGAGCAAGCTTCAAGAAAGAAGAGTTAGGGTTTGGAAATTCTTAAAAGAACCTATCATTGCTTACTTACTAGAGGATAAGCAAAGACCAAGACCCTAAGTAAGAAATGGATCCCTAAGGAGTACTTGGTTAACCCAATTAGGAAACATTTCTATTGGGTACCAAAGTCAATCCTCAAGGATTAGAGGATTTGGGGTTAAGTCAAACATTGTATTAAAATTTCAAATTTTTAAAATTTGGTTGGCTTGAGACATTAAGGGGGAGTTTGTAGCCCATATTAGAATTTCATGATGAAGTGGGCTAAATAAGGTCTACCTTAAAAATATCTCATATTACTTTGCTTCATGATTATGTTTATGTTTATGAGATGATAGGATGATACAAATAGCACACTTATGCTTGTGACATTTTGTTGGGTTATTGGATGTATCACATTATTGAAAATAGACCAACTATGGGGAAAGCAAATGTTTAATTAATGAATATCTTGCCCATAGATCATAGTTGGACATTTTAAATAATTTGAAAACATTTCTGTGTTCTATTTATTGTGGCATGAGTTTGCAAAACACATGATTTCGAAACTAGGGTGTAAGTTTGATACAAAGTTAGATATTTTCAAAGAATTTGAGATTTAGTCAAAAAGTCAAACATGTTTAGATTTTTCATAAAAATATATTTTCTCTGATAGAGTACATCATAAGAAACATGTTTGTAAAATTTCATGATTTTTCGAATTTTGAGGAATTATTAATGGATTTCTGAATTTCAGCTCAGAAGCTGAAATGTTCAGGCTGATAAGTATCGACTGATCTTTCTTTAGGATTGTGGTTTGTAGGCACCAGTCGACTGATAACTGAATCAGTTGACTGAGTCAGGAAGTTTCTTATTTCTATTTTTTTTAATATGAAACGTGTCTTGAATTGTTGCCAATGGTTAATATTGCTTGGAGCAATCCTTTTTGATGGTGTCAAAGGGGGTGAATTGGGAGGTTTAAGTTAGTTTTAAACTTAACTTGTGGAAAATTGAAAATTATGTAGAGGACATAGGTTAAGGGGGAGGATGCATGTTTATGCTTCTTACTATGTCTTTAATTTTCAATTGTGATTATTATACCTAACTTAAACATATTGTCACACATCAAAAAGGGAGAGATTATTAGGGCAATCGACCCAAGTATGATTAAGTTAGGTTGTCATGTTGGTTTGATATGTGTGTTTGAGTTATGCAGGACTTGGTGAATCACATATAAAGTACGCATCCTAGGGGCGAGAGCCGAAGGAAGAGGACTCCAAGGGAAGCCGGGGGAGTAGACTTCAAGAGCATACGCGAACGATGACATAGAGGCAAGCCGTGGGCTTATATGCGCATCTGAGGGACGAAAGCCAAGGAAGAGAACTTCAAGAAGCAAGCCAAGGGAGTGGACTTCAAGGCACACGCGAAGGGTGGTCTTCAAAGTGAGCGTGAGTGAAAGTGTAAGTTGGGCAGTCGACTGCCCTTGGGATAGTCTACTGCCCTTGGGATAGTCGACTGCCAGAACACACAGAAAGATCAGTCGACTGGTCCAGGACCAGTCGACTGATCAATTCAAAAATATAGCCGTTGGGCTAGCCGTTGCCTAGCCACTGGCTAGGCATCAGTCGATTGCTCTTGGGGCAGCCGATTGGTGGCGAGCTGGGCTGTTTGTTTAAACAACCCTCTCCACTATTTAAGTAGTAGCTTAAGGCTAAAAGGAGATTAGCTCTTTATTGTAAGATCTTCTCTCTAGTGCTCATCTTCCTCCTCAAACTCTAGATTCATCTTGTAAGGAGGAAGAAAGATTATGAGAGGTTGTTCTCCACTGAGAAGAGAAAAGACTTAGCCGGAGATTGTCTGGGCGTGATCCACCGAAGGATCAAGGGATCGTCCACCTCAAGGACACATCGTGGAGTAGGAGCAAGAAATCTTCGAACCACGTAAAGCTGTATTATGTTAGCATTGTTATTTTTAATTAAGCTTCCGTTTGTGCTAACCTTATAGGGAGAATTGCGACTTGGGGTGACCGAGCTATTCACCCCCCCTCTAGCTGTGCCATTGGTCCCAACAGGAAGAAGGATTGTGAGAGGTTGTTCTCCACCGAGAAGGAGAAAGACTTAGCCGGAGATTGCTGGGGCGTTATTCACCGAAGGATCAAGGGATTGTCCACCTCAAGGAACCGCCGTAGAGTAGGAGAAAGAAATCTCTGAACCACGTAAACTGGTAACGTGTTAGCTTTGTTGTTTTAATTGTTAAGCTTCCGTTTGTGCTAACATTGTAGGGAGAATTGTGAATTGGGGTGATCGAGCTATTCACCCCCTCTAGCCGTGCCATCGATCCCAACAATGAGTAGGATACTTACTTTTATAGTGCCCTCTTTCTCTGCATTTGTAACATATTATGTGATTTTTAAAATTTAAATTTATAATTTTACTTTTTGAATCCCTGTTGGGGATCTCCTCCTTGACTATTGTCGTCTCAGGTCTAGACTCATGTTTTGATTTTGGCTTGAATTCGGCTTCATATTCGGGTTCAAACTCTGTCTTTGCTATTTGTGCTTGTACTGAGAGTGCAAGGTAACTCACTTGGGCTTGTTCTTCTTCGTCCGATTAGTCCGATGATTCGAACAGTACACCTTCTAAGACCTCAATGTTGGAAGTCTCTTCGAGTAGGTCGATTAGTCTCTCCCAAATCTCTTTGGTATAGTTGAAGGATCTAACCCGCTTCAATTCTTCTTTGGTTAGGCTGCATTGTAGGATTACTGTTGCCTTGGCATCAATCTCGACTTTTCTCAGTGTTGGTTCGTCTAGTTTGTCCAAAGAAATTGAAGTTCCATCTTCTGTAGGTAATGTTAACCCGGTTTGGATTATCATCTACATATCCAGATGGGCCTTCAGGTGGGATTCCATTAAACCTTTCCAGCATCTGAAATTCTCCCTGGAGAATAAAGGTGGACGGACACTGTTCCATTCTTGATGGGTCATTCAGGATAAATCTCGCATATAAGAAAAACAACAAAGAATGTACCAAGACTTAGTCTTGGATTAGTAGTGCGGGAGAAGAAGGAAAAAATTTACTCGAATTGGCGTAGCATGAATTTCGAAAAGAAAAAAAATATTAAAATAATAAAAAAAATTATGATAAATTTTTAAAAAATGATTGTTATATCAATTCTGACTTATGGTGAAAAAAATAAGAATTGAAAATTGAAAAAGCAAAAAATTCGAAAAAGTGAAAAAATTGAAAAAAAAACACGGCTAACACCTTGTTAGAACCTCACACAAATACTTTTTATTTGAATGAAAAAGTGAAAAATCTGGAAAAAAAAAGCTCAAAAGGTTGTTTCACCAATTCAGAGCAATCCGCACTGATACCATTTGTGGGATCGTTATGATCGATAGAGGGGGTGAATATCGATTACGTATTTTCGGATAAATCAGATTCGACACAGCGAAAATAAATAAGTCAAAAATACAGATAACACCTTATTTTTTACTTGGTTTGGAGTCTGTGACGACTCCTACTCCAAGGCCCACGGTCCTTGACCGTTTTTATTGGGCAATACTATAATTCGTAAATAGAGTACAAGAATAATGATTAAGTACAGAAATAAAAATAGAAATTATACCAACGACCCTTAAAGCTAGAATTTCGTCGTAGAAGCGGCGTGTCATCGATCTTGAACTTCTTGGGTGCAGAGAACTTGAGCATGGAAGATTTATCGTTGAGATTTCGAGAGCTTGAATTGATGTCAGGAAGTAAGGGGGTGAATCCCTTTATATGATGCTACTCGGGCGCTCGAGAGGCTATAGGGGTGCCCTTCACGTCACCGCTTTGGTCGCGTTGTTATCTGCTGACTTGGCCAATCTTTATGCTCTTCTTGGGCACCTGGGAGCACTGGGGCGCCTGGGAGCTGATGTGGTGCGTCCAACCAGCGACCGCCAGCTCAGCTTCGTTAACTGCTAAGATAACCCCTCTGGGTGCTTAAGTCCTCTCAGGCACCTGGGTTCTCGAGTGCCTGAGACCTCTCAGGCACCCCTGATCGTAGCTAGCTGATCCCTTAAGCCTGCAATCAAGGTTAGTCCAAGAACAATAATAGTATAGTGAATGCATGCATAAATGATAGCTAGAGCTGTCTGGTTCTGACTTTGGATTTCAAATGAAATCCTAGGTCGAATTGACGCCTACTATTCTCTCTTCAGGGGAACGCGTCCTCACCTACTCCACTCTAGAGAAGAAACCTTTTACCAACCGACTCCTCCGGTTGGACTTTTGCTCGGCCTCTGAAACTCCCAAATCTTGAGACGTCCGTACCTCGACCCGTCTCTACTTTTGTCCGTAGTCCACACTTGACCAAGTCTTCTTCCCGATCTTCCAGATCAGGTCTTCATGCCCAATCCTTGATCAGGACTTTGTGCCCAATTCCTCAAACCAGGTCTTTGGTGCCAAACCCTCAGTCAGGTATTTGGTGCCCAACCCTCGGCCAGGACTTCGTGCCCAGTCCTCGATCAAGACTTCGTGCCCAGTCCTCGAACATAACTTTGTGCTCAACCTTGCAAATCAAGACTTTGTGCCTAGGTTAACTAGGACTTTCCTGCACACTTGGCAAATTCATTAGATCACCACACAAACTTAACTTTGAACCCTTTGTCATTATTAAAACCAGGTTCGATCTGGTACTTCTAGCACTAACAATACCAGTCTGCAGTCTATCAACCTCAACAGACGGTTGGAGCTTCAATTTATCAACATCAGTAGTCGGTGGGAACTCCAGCACCTCATCATACGCAGGCGACCGCAGTTCAGAAGATTTAGCCGCAACCTATTCAGACGATAACACTATCAGTTCCGGAGATGGACTGAGTTTATCCTATCACCGGAGAGGAGGCACAATGGGCTGATAGATCGATTTTTCATGGTAAATTTTATTTATGCATTTCCTACTGAATTATTGATAGTTACCGATAGTCTACAGTTCTGTATATCACAGACATTCATAGGAAAGAGAGGTAGGGTACTCACGTGTAGGTCACAACTTGTATTTGTGTCTCTACCATTCAGAGAGGTATGAGATAGTTCCAAATTTAGTATGTTTATAGATCAGTTTCTATACCGAATGATTAGGTATTGACTATCTTAGTGTTAGTATGGTAGATAACTCATTTAATTCGCAATCATAGTCGAGGTTGACCATGAGAGCGATTCGTTGACTTGTTACGGGTATGCCCTAGTAGTTTCGATTGCTGATTCGGGAAGCTAGGGTTAAACCAATCAACAACTTATTGGGGGTTAAGGATTTTAGCCATTGAGGTGCGCAGTGTTGGTCTTTGTTCAGTATTTATATTGTTGACAAGCTGTTCATATTTGTTACGGTATACTAGCGAAATTTGGGAACCAAATTTTTATTAGCGGAGGAGAATGTAAAATATGACAAATAAAATACCAAAAATAAGGATTAAAATGGAAATAAGCTTATATAAAATTTTGGA
>JAGFNQ010000763.1:726603-806206 GCA_024364735.1 Boesenbergia rotunda
ACAAACATGTATACTCAAATAGTGAATATTCATTTATTAAAATAAATGATTACAATCATAAGGCGATTGCCTTAGGACACTTCTCTCATATCACTAACAGACACAAGGTTCATCTTCATTCTTGATGAAACCAATCGCTTTGATTTCATCATTGAATTAAAGATTCCAGCTTCGAGAAGTTTTCTTTGGTCCATAAATGGATCTTTGCAACTTACATACATTTTCAGCATTCTTTGGTTCTACAAAATTCTCAAGTTGTGTTATATACACACCCTCAAGTAGACTTCCATTCAAAAATGCAGTTTTAACATTCACCTGCTAGGTTTCATAATCATAGTAAGCATGATCTAAAAAGACTTAAACATCGCAACTGGTGAAAAGGTTTCATCATAGTCTATACCATGAATCTACTTAAATCCTTTAGCTATCAGTCGCCCTTTATAGTTATGCATAAAACCATCCATGTCAGTCTTTCTCTTAATGACCTACTTACACCCAATGAGTTTGATCCCCTCAGGTGGATCAACCAAAGTTCATACTTGTTTAGTGTAGATGGATTCTATTTCGGACCTCATGGCCTCTAACCATTTCTTAGAATTAGGGCTCATCACAGCCTCCTGATAGGATGTAGGCTCTATCAAATCAATATCATCATGGTCATACAAGAGAAATGAGTATCTCTCAGGCTAATGGTGTATCCTATCAGATATGCGTAGAGGTTAGTCTACATAAACAAGTTGTTGCTCCATAACTTCTTGCAAACTCATAATCCATGATACATTGTGGTGCCTGTTTAATTTTCATCAATGCCTCAGTACTATTTTCTACATCTTGAACTTCAAGATGGATTTTACTCCCACTAGTTCTTTTAGATATAAACTCTCATTCTAAAAAAATATCATTTCTAACGACAAGCATTTGCCTTATGTGTGATTCTAAAAGTAATATCCCTTTGTATCCTTGCGATATCCTACAAAATAGCACTTATCTTGGGTCCTAGTTTATTTGAAACTTAAAGTCGAATGTAAGTCTCAAAACCCCAAATCATCATAAATGATTTCTTGGGACTCTTCCTGATCCATATCGTATATGGTGTTTTATGATGGCTTTAGATGGAATTCGGTTAAGTGTAAAAATAGCCATGTCTTGAGCAACCCCCCGAAAGGAGGTTGGAAGATCTATCTGACTCATCATTGATCATACCATATCTAATAAAGTACGATTTAAGATATGATCCCACTCAGCTAGATAGTCATGAAACTCTTGGGTAAGGTATTCACCACCTCGATTTAATTGAAACGTCTTAATACTTTTGCCAAATTGATTTTGTACTTCATTCTTGAATTTCTTGAACTTTTCAAAAGATTTCGACTTATTTTTTATGAGATACGCATAGCCATATCTACTGACATCATTAGTAAAAGTAATGAAGTACTGATAGTCTCCTCTAGCTCCTACATTGAAAGGGTCATAAATATCAGTATGTATAAGTCCTAACAAGTTTGTCGCACTTCTGCCATGTTCACTAAAAAGAGTCATCGTCATTTTTCCATGAAGACAAGATTCACATACCTCATATGATTCAAAATCAAATGGGTCCAGATGTCCATCCTTATGGAGTTGTGATGTGCAACTCTCATTTATGTGACCTAAGTGACAATGTCAGAGATATGTTTGGTTCAAATCATTAAGTTTGAACTATTTGGTGTTTATGTTATAGATTCGGTTTTCAGAGTCTAGAACATAGAGTCCAGTCATTAGAGGTGCACTACAATAGAACATACTATTTAAAAGTATAGAACAACATTTGTCCTTTATTATAAATGAAAACCCCTTCTTGTCTAAACAAGAAATAGAGATAATGTTCATAGTTAATGCAGACACAAATTAACACTCCTCAAGTTCTAAAATAAGCCCAGTGGGCAAAGATAAAGAATATGTTCCTACATCTATAGCAGCAACTCTTGTGTCATTGCCTACACGTAGGTCCGTCTTTGCCCTTTGTCAATGCTCTTGTTCTTCTTAGGCCCTACATATTTGTACAAATGTGAGAAACCAATATCTAATAGCCATGAAGAAAAAATAGATAGATTGACTTCTATAACATATATACCTAAGGTAGAAGTCTCACTTCTTTTTTTCTTAACTTCCTCTAGGTAAAGTTTGTAGTTGCTCTTTCAATGATCAGTCTCACCACAGTGGAAGTAGGTTCCTTCCATAGCCACCTCACCTTTAGGTTTCAATGCTTGAGACTTGGCCATGCTTTTGACATGGGTCTTAGCCTTACCATTGGGCTTCCATTTTCCTTTGTCATTTTTCACTATCAGTACGGTACTAGGCTTAGTCGTCTTAAGATTGAGCTCAATAGTTCTCAACATGTTAAGCATATCAGGCAATGGTTTGTCAATTTCATGCATGTTGTAGTTCATGATAAATTGACTATATATTTCTGGCAATGATTGCAGAATAAGGTCAGCGGCTAATTCTTGGCCCAATTAAAATCCTAATCATTCAAGGTACTCAACATACTCATTCATTTGGAGTACATGAGTTCCTACAGGACCTCCTTCTTGCATCTTGTATGTAAATAATGTTGATGCAGTCTGACCTGATTGTTGTTTTGATGTTGACACCGATTTATGTTTGGTTGAGTGAGAATTGAGATCAAATAGTTAAGTTCGGATTAAGTGTTCTGGTCAGAGAAGGTTCGTTAGCTCGTTATCTGGACCAAGTTGAGTCAGAGAGGACTCGGTAGCTCGTTCTCCAGACATTGGTCAGAGAGGGCTCGATAGCTCGTTCTCTGGACCGGGTTGAGTCGGAGAGGGCTCAGTAGCTCGTTCTCTAGACTGAGATGAGTCGGAGAGGGCTCGGTAGCTCATTCTCCGGACTTAGGTCAGAGAGGGCTCGGTAGCTTGTTCTCTGGACCGGGTTGAGTCGGAGAGGGCTTGGTAGCTCATTCTCCGGACTTAGGTCAGAGAGGGCTCGGTAGCTCGTTCTCCGAACATAGGTCAGAGAGGGCTCGGTAGCTCGTTCTCTGGACTGGGTTGAGTCGTAGAGGACTCGGTAGCTCGTTCTCCGGACTTAGGTCAGAGAGGGCTCGGTAGCTCGTTCTCTGGACCGGGTTGAGTCGGAGAGGGCTCGGTAGCTCGTTCTCCGGACTTTGGTCAGAGAGGGCTCGATAGCTCATTCTCTGGACCGGGATAAGTCGGAGAGGGCTCGGTAGCTCATTCTCTGGACTAGACTGAGTCAGAGAAGGCAAGGGTGCCTGTTCTCTGGACTCAGGGTTGAAATGATTAGAGCTGGATCGGTCTGAGATCCGATTAGGGAGTTGGCACAAACTCTCTTGATAGTAGATCGGTCACGAGACTGATCTAGGATGTCTGATCAGTCTGTTGACCGATCTAGAGAGCTTCTGAGGAAACAGAAGGTTTTCTGAACGGTCTGGTAACCGAACAGAAAACATTCTGTGAGGTCACAGAAATATTGGTGATCGATCAGTGTGATTGATCAGAACCTGCCTGGACCGATCAAGATGGATTCCTGATCAGTCACCTTGACCGATCAGGAGGTTGCTTGATCGGTCACCTTGACCGATTAGGTGACTTGACCTGAATTTCCACTATGTTTAAGGATCGGTCTGGTGATCGATCCCTTGGTCTCTGATCGGTTAGTGAGAACTATCAGAACATCACTAGATCGATCAGAATAGAATTTGATGGGTTAGGAGGTTGTCTGATCGGTCAAGGTGACCGATCAACACCTCAAAACTTTAATTCAAATTGTTGTCAGCGCAGTTCTGATTTCTGATTCGTTTCTGATTTGTTTCTGATTTACTTCGCTAATGAATTTGTAAGTGTCCAGACGACACAGAGCTTTGAAGGAGCAAGGAGAAGGGTCAAGGTGACTTTCGCTGCTGCTATTTTGTTTGATATACACTTGTAGGTTTCAACGACACCTGACGACCTGAAGCATCAGCTAAAGAGGATCAGTAAGCTGAGAGCTCAAATGGGGTTAGTGACCTGAAGCTTCAGCTGAAGAGGATCAGTATGCTGAGAGCTCAGAGGGGATCAGTGGGTGACGCCTGTATGTGTGCAAAAAAAAAAAGACTTAAGAAGAAGAGGTTGGCGAAGCAGAGAAGAACAACGAAAACAAGGAAACAGTGGGGTTTTGTAACGCCCGCCTTTTTCCCACACCTTACGGTGTGGCGAGAAGGGCATTACGCTAACATACATATACGCATATGAATATCTTAATGTAGCGGAATAAATTTTTTTCTTTTAAATTTTATACACATGCGTTTAACCATGCAACTAATACTTGAATCATGTATATACGCCTTAACTATCATTCATGAACATGGTGACATTGTAACTTAGCATATTAACATCGTACGTAGCATCATGATATAAACATTCCATAACTCATTCATAAGCATCATAAGTAGTAAGTTATTCTTTAGGCATAACTATCATAAGTATAGCATAGAACCTAAGAAGGAGTTTCAAAACACAAGGCATGCAACAAGTATAAATATGAGAATCCTTTTTCTCTTTCCTTTGCTATGTCACTGCCACACACACTCTTGCCCCTCCTGCTGCTTCCCTTAATAACCTCTTGCTTGATCTGCGGTATAAGGAAATAAGACTATAAGCACATAGGCTTAGTAAGACCCTTTCCTACTCACATAAAAAACCATACGTCACATAAAACATAAGCATATGAAACATTTAGCAGGATATGGTTCTTAAGATGAAACGTAAGCATATAAAACATTTAACATGACAGGGTTCTTAACATAAAACATAAGCATATTCTTAGCATACAACATAAGCATATTCTTAACATAAAACATAAGCATATTCTTAACATAAAACATAAGCATATTCTTAACATAAAACATAAGCATATTCTTAACATAAAACATAAGCATATTCTTAACATAAAACATACGCATATTATTAACATAAAACCTAAGCATATGAACATTTAACATGGCTGGATGCATAACATGAATGGATGCATGAGTCAAATGCATATACATAAGGATGCTTATTTGAAAATCATACTTATAAATACTTAAACATAATCATAACATCATGGGGTCCCCGGCTTGTACCACATACATACTGTTGATGCAGTCTGGCCCTGATTGTTGTTTTGGTGTTGACACCGATTTTAGTTTAAGTGGATGGTTATTGATTATGATGAAGTCCTGATCGGGGATCAGGCATGGTATGGGAAATCCTAGCTTGGAGGGCTATGTGTTGGAAAATCCTAACCTGGAGGGTTAGGTGTTGAAAATCCTAGCTTGGAGGGCTAGGTGTGTGAAAAGTCCTAATTCGGAAGAGGTGGGTGAAAAGTCCTAGCTTGGAGGGCTAGGTGAAAAGTCCTAACTTGGAGGGTTAGGTGGAAATTCCCATCTTGAAGAATTAGGTGAAAAAGTCCTGGCTTGGAGGGTCAGGTCCTAGCTTGGAGGGCTAGGTTTGGAATGTCCTAATCTGGAAAAGTTAGGTGAAAAGTCCTAGCTTGGAGGGCTAGGTGAAAAGTCCTAACTTGGAGGGTTAGGTGCAAATTCCTAACTTGGAGGATTAGATGAGAAATCCTTAGCTTGAAGGGCTAAGGTGGATGAAACCCTAGCTTGGAGGTCTAGGTTGGAGCCCCTGGATCGGTCTGGTGACCGATCAGGGAGTTGGCACAGTGCTCCTTCGTGGATCGGTCTGGTGACCGATCCAGCGGTTACTGATCGGTCTGGTGACCGATCAGGGAGTATGTGTCTCACCCACTGACTGGCTCCTGATCTTTCTGGTGACCGATCAGAGAGCAAACAGTGAGGTTGAGTTCCCTTGCTGAACTGCTCCTGATCAGTCTGGTGACCGATCAGGATCACTGTGCAGAAAGTTCTGGAGAGCGATCCAGCATCGCAGGTTCCTCTTTATGATTGATCAGGACGGAGCCTGATCGGTCTGGTGACCGATCAGGAGGTTACCTGATCAGTTCGGTGATCGATCAGGAGGTTTGGAATGCGAAACTCAGAAATCGCCTAAATAAAGGGGTGGATCGGTCCGGTGATCGATCCACAACCTGGGATGGGTCTTATGATCGGTCCAGGAGAATCACAAAGAAATCGTGATTTCTGATTGAGCGTTGGGGATTGATTAGGACGGAGCCTGATCGGTTTGGACCCAGCCTGATTGGTCTGGTGACCGATTAGGAGGCTCTCTGATCGGTCCGGTGACCGATCACTTTAATTCAAATTGCACTGTCAGACTCTCTGATCGCGCCTGACCATATCCGATTCTCTGCTGCTTACATCTGATACTTGATTTACTGTGTGATATGCTGCTCTAACACTCTGATTAAGCTGCAGGTGACATGGGAGGATTCAAACACTCAAGGAGAAGTCAATGGAGGCTTTCCTTGGAGCAGGTTTGTCCATTCTCCATTTCAGGTTCCAACGGCTGGAGCTGCAGACTGAGCTGCTGACTGGAGCTTGGCTGAGCGGAGCTCAGGAAGTCCAGGGAGGGTTCAGTGGTAGCTGGCGTTGGCAGGGAAGCAGCTGGAGGCTGCAGGAGACTGTCACCTGATGCTGAGTGGAGAAAGAAAAAGGGCAAAAGAAGACTTCGTTGATGTAGAGGCTGAGTTTAAGATTTGCGAACGGAGTTCTTGTTGCGCCTTGTGTTCTCCACAACTTGCTTGCTTGCGCATTCTGAAGTCTCATCACATTGAGCAAGCTACTACAATCGAGAAGCAATCATCCATTACTTGAGCGCTTGAAGGAGAGAACAAGAAGCTTGGAGTCCGACAGCGGGAAGACACGAGGAAGGGTTTCTTGCGTGAGATCGCCGCTGGGTGGAGCTCAGGAAAGTTTGTTGTGTTCTTGTCTTTGCAAAGTGCTTGAGTAAGATGTTTCTTGGTGTTTCATTGTGCTTAACCTGAAATCTGTGATTGGAACGCTGTGGAGAGGCTTCTCCACCGAGAAGGAGGTTGCTTTCTATCCGGTGATAACCGGGGCTTGATCTGTCGACGATCAAGGGATCGCCCACCTTAAGGGCACGCCAAGGAGTAGGGGCAAGTTATCCCCGATCCTTGTAAACCCTCCTTGTTAGTGATCTTGCTAGTTGTAGTTGTTTCCCTTCATTTTCTGTTTCTGCATTTTTTGTTTTCATACTTCCGCTGTGCTACTAACAAAGTTAAGTGCAGAAATTTGATTTGTGTCTAAGTCCAAGTGATTGGCTATATTCACCCCCCCTCTCTAGCCATCCCGTTTCCAACAAGTGGTATCAGAGCTTGGGGCTCTGTTTACGGCTTAACATCCGAGAGTTATCAACAAGATGACATTGAGAGAAGGCTTCTCCACCACCCGACCTCCATTTTTCGATGGCGCTGATTTCCAATATTGGAGATCGAAGATGAAATATTATTTGAAGATGGATATCAATACTTGGTTGGCGGTGAAGGAGGGATTCACCCCTCCTAAGGATGATGAAGGCAAAGAACTCGAATCATGGCGGTGGACTGCCGAACAAACTCGAAAGAGTGAAGCCGACGCGAAGGCGGTTGTCACTCTACAATGTGGCATGAACAAAGACCAACTCATCAAGGTTGGTCCTTTCACTAGTGCAAAGGACTTGTGGAACAAGCTCATCGAACTCCATGAGGGCACCCGAGATTCAAGAATCGCTAAGAGGGACTTGCTCCTCAATCAACTTCAAAACCTCTCCATGAAGGAGAATGAAACGGTAAGTGAGCTCCATAGCCGATTCAAGGAAGTCCTCAATGGGCTTCATTCGATTGATAAAAAGGTCAAGAATCGTAACCTTGTGAGGTATGTCTTGAAAGACTTTCCAAGGAATGCTTTGTGGTCATCCATGGTGGATGCCTACAAAGTTTCCAAGGATCTATCCATTGTAAAATTAGATGATTTATTTTTTGAGATGGAATTGCATGAAATGGCTAACAAAGGCCCCAAGGAGAAGGGGATTGCTTTAGTTGCAGGGGACCGATCCAACAAGAAGAAGAAGGAGAAGAAGAAGGAGAAGGAAGTCTCTTCATCTTCATCCTCTTCCGAATCCGAGTCCGATTTCGAAGAAGATGGCAGCTGCTCCTCATCCTCCGAGATGGCAAACTTCGTGCGAAGAATGATGAGAAGGGGTCGACGCTTCAAGAGTAGAGGTAACTCTAGTGAAGCTAAACTTGATAAGACTAATGCATCTTGCTTTGAGTGTGGTAGGAAAGGGCACTTCAAAAATGAATGCCCAAAGCTTAAGAAGAAGGAGGAGAAATCCAAAAAGAAAGAAGAAAAATCCAAGAAGAAGAAGACGGCCATGAAGGCCACTTGGGATGAGTCATCCTCTAGCTCATCCGATGAAGAGAAGGAGGAGAAGAGCACAAGGCATGTGGCACTTATGGCTCTTGGAGAGGAAAGCAGTGATGAATCTTCAAATTCCTCAAACGCAGCTTCATCATCCTCGGATGATGAAGAGGTAACTTCTCCCGAGCTTGAAAAGTGTTATAGAGCAATTGCATGTTTGACTAGTATGCTTAAGAAGTCAAAAAATAAGGTTAAAGCATTCCAATTAGAAATTGATCAATTGAAATTATCTAGGGATGATAACATTGATGATTTGCATGTTGAATTGCTAGAGGATGAGATTAAGTCTTTGAAACTTGAAGTTGAAAACTTGAAATCCTCTAAGGTTGAGGATGTAAATGATTTGCATGATGACTTGCTAGTAGAAGAAAACCAATCATTGAAGAGTGAAGTTGAGAAACTCAAGAATATTCTTGAGAAGTTCTCAACTAGCTCTAAGACCCTAGACATGATCTTAAATGCCCAAAGGGCGGTCTACAATAGGGCCGGTATTGGTTACCGTCCTAAAGAACCCTCATTTGTGTCTCTTATATCTAGGACTGATATGAGACAATCTACGACACCCAAGGGTCAAAAGAAAGTGGTCAAGGCATGGGTGCCTAAGTCTTGTTTAGTTGATGCTTTAGGTCCCAAGGTTTGGGTACCTAAAACTTCTATTTTTTGAATTGTGTAGGTTATGATTGAGGGGGAGCATCTATCAACTTGGTTCGTTGATAGTGGATGCTCCAAACACATGACCGGGGATAGATCATTGTTTACCACACTTCACAAGAAAAGTAGAGGTAATATATCATTTGGTAACAATGGTAGTCTTAAGGTCATAGGAATAGGAGACATTCAAATATCTGAATGTCTTAGAATTTCAAATGTCCTTCTTGTCAAGGGGATGAAATTTAATCTCCTAAGTGTGAGTCAATTGTGTGACACGGGTAACACAATTGATTTTCAACCAAGTCAATGTCTAGTTAGACAACATGACACCTTGGACACGGTACTAGTAGGAGCAAGAGTAGACAATATTTATCAAGTTTCATTTAAAAGTGCTACTAATGCTTTTGCTTAGTGTCTCATGTCAAAAGAAGAAGAGTCCACCCTTTGGCACCGGAGGCTAGCACATGTGAACATGAAGAACATCCCGAAGTTGGCCAACAAGGGGTTAGTCCGTGGCTTACCAAGCATCAAGTATGAGAAAGATAAACTTTGTGATGCATGACAAATGGGTAAGCAAACAAAATCTGCACATAAAGGTAAAAGCGCTGTAAGTACTTCTACTACATTAGATTTACTTCACATGGATTTGTTTGATTGTAGTGCTATCATATCATTGAATGGAAGTAGGTATTGCTTTGTGATCATTGATGATTTTACTAGATATACATGGACTTACTTTTTAAAATATAAGGACCAAACTTTAGATGTCTTCATTTCCTTTTGTAGAAGAGTTGAAAATGAAAAATCATTAACAATTAAGACAATTAGAAGTGATCATGGAGGTGAATTTCAAAATTAAAGGTTTTTAGAATTTTGTCAAGATAGAGGTTATAGACATGAGTTCTCTACTCCTAGAACACCACAACAAAATGGTGTTGTAGAAAGGAAGAACCGTGTTCTACAAGAGGCTGCACAAAGCATGCTTAATGAGTACTCACTCCCGAGTTACTTATGGGCTGAAGCTGTAAATACAGCTTGCTATGTGCAAAATCGAGTCCTCATTCATAGGTTTTTAGGAAAGACTCCCCATGAGCTTTTGATTGGGAAACCACCTACGGTTAAACACCTTAGGGTGTTTATGTTGGATCGAGAGAAATGATAGAGGGGGGTGAATATCATTAAACGCTTTTCAGATGAACACTAGAGCAAGTACGCAGCGGAATAAAAACAATCGCGAACACAGGTAGTTTTACTTGGTTCGGAGCCTAGGTCGACTCCTACTCCAAGGCCCACGGACGTTGACCATTTTCTGCGGGCAATTCTATATTTTCGCAAATCAGTTTACAAGATTGAATTTACAAGTATAGTAAAGTAAACTTTTGAAAGAAACTCTTCTTTTATCGACGTCCGATGTAGGTTATCTTTTCGGAGTAGCTGGACGTCGTCGGCACTTGAGTCTCGAGTCGGGAGGTTTCCGGAGCAGAGCGCGGGAGCAGAAGAGCGTAGGAGCGTTGAAAGAATTGTTGTTCGAAGTCTTGGGGTCGAGGGCATATTTATAGCCCCTGGGGGCGCCCGGAACGTCGGGGGCGCCCCCCCACGTGTCAGCCGATCCGCTTCGCTCTCGATCAGCCCTAATCCCTTACAACTCGGGATCAGGCTTTGACCGGGGCGCCCGGAACGCTGGGGGCGCCCGGGTTGACCGGGTCTCTTCTTATCTGTTGGCTTCAATGGGAGTTGCTTCGTTCGCTTCACCTGGGGGCGCCCGGACCATCCGGGGTGCCCGGGAGCATCGGGGGTGCCCGGGAGCATGGGGGCGCCTGCCCATATGCTGCAGAAGCAGTTCCATTGATTCAGTTGTTTGTGATCACCTTGGGGGCGCCCGGGAGACTCTGGGCGCCCTGGTCAGCTGCTGCCTCACTACTTGGAGGCTCTATGAGCTGCAGACACTCGTTCCTTCGGTCCTGCATCCAGGGTTAGTCCAAAACAACATAAAGCAATTAAGATGTTAGTTTATACAGCCTTAGCTGTCTTGGTTCTGACTTTGGGTCTCCAAAATGGAGCCCTAGGTTGAACCGACTCCTACTGTTCTCTCAACGGGGAACGCGTCCTCACCTACTCCTCTCGGGAGAATGCACCTGATGCCAATCGGCTCCTCCGGTTGGACTTTTGCCCAGCAGTCCTTCGCCAGGATCCTAGCTGTCCTTTGCCAAGTCTTCAGTACCAAGCTGGCATTCGCTTGGTGCCTAGCAGTCCTTCGCTAGGGCTTTGTATCCTGGCAGCCCTTCGCCAGGTGCCTAGCAGCCCTTCGCTAGGACTTTGTTTCTTGGCAGCCCTTCGCTAGGTGCCTAGCAGCCCTTCGCTAGGACTTTGTTTCCTGGCAGTCCTTCACCCGGTGCCTAGTAGCCCTTCGCTAGGTCTTTGTTTCTGCACACTTAGTAAACATCGTTAGATCACAAATAATACTTAACTTTAAATCCTTTGCCAATATCAAAACAAGGCTCGATATGGTGCTTCTTGCACCAACAATCTCCCCCTTTTTGATTTATGGCAACACAATTCAATGTTAAGTAAAAACTTTATAACAGTTAAGAACATAAGGAAAACAATGAAGTATAACTATTTATGAACAGAATAAATAGAGTTGAAAAAAAATTCTTTATTTCTCATGCTCCCCCTAAAACCCTAAATACTTGTGTTATAAAACACTTAACTTTGACCCTTCCTTCCCCTTTGATATATATCAAAAACATACATGGGCGGACAAGGTAAAAATTTTAAAAGTTTTGCAAACCTATGAGTTTTTAATTTCACTTTTTCTACTCTCCCACTTGGTCATATATCAATAAAGAAAAAAAAAGTGTATCAGAGCCTATGAGTTTTGAAAACATAAAAATACTTAGTATAACACTTGAAAGCATAACAAAACTCCACTTTGTATTTCGCAAAAAATATTCGTACTTTGGAAACATTAGTGCCTTGAAAAGTATTAGTACTTTTGAAAACATTATATTTTGAAACATATAAGTACTTTTAAAAGATATTATGCATTTTTGAAAAGTATAAGTACTTTTTGAATGATAATACATAAAGAATTTATTTTTATTTTGAAAACATAATACTTAGAACAATAATTTTTGAAAAGTTGCTTGACTTATATTTTGAAGGTACTTGGAAAATATTATTTTAAAGCATAATATTTTACTTGACTTGATTTCTTTTCCAGTCTGACACAATCCTAGGAAACCTTGTTAACTACAAGGATATTTCCTTAAGTGTCTTGGAAATTCTCCAAACTCAAGTAAATGTAAAGAGAATTTTAAAACAATTGTATAAGCCACAAAAGTTTTGAAAAATAGTATTTTGAAAGATAAATTAATTATACTTTCAACAGGTTTTTGAAAATGTAGTGCATGAAAATATATTGTTTAGTAACTCTTTTAATATGACCTCCCCTAAACATGACCCAGTCCTAGGAAGCTTGTTGATTACAAGTCCTATTCCTCTGAGTCTTAGGGTTTAATTCAGATTAAAGGAATTATTCAATACAAATAATTACCCAAAAAAAACTTGTCAAAAAATCTTCTTTTGATTTAGACTTCCCCTAAATTTGACACATCCTAGGAATCCTTATAGATCATGAAGTGGACCTTCCTCTGTGTCATTAGGGTTTATTAAAATCAAAAGAATATTTTTGAATAACAGTATGGTAATATAATTTTAAAAAATTCAATTTGAAATGAAGATAATTTTAAAGCATAAGCCCCGTTTTCGAAAAACATTTTGAAATGATAATGATTTTTGTAAATCACATTTTTTGAAAAATTTAGTGATTATTTGAAGGCATCGTATTTAAATTTTTTATTTTAATTTGAACTCCCCCTAGATCTGACATAGTCCTAGGAGGCTTGTTGACTACAAGTTAATCCTCCTCTTAGTCTTAGGGTTTGATTCAAACAAAAAGAGAAGAAAACTATGTTTAAAATTTTGTTTTAATGATTTGAAACATAATTTCATTCTCCTATTTGAAAAAGTGAATATAGAGAACTGAAAAGCGGAAATGATTTCCAATAAAAATAGAAGTTTTTTTTTGGTTCAAAAAAATATATAAATATCTAAGCCGGGACTGCAGACAAAAAAAATCCTAAGTAATCCCTAAGGTGACTTTTTGCCATACAAGAATAAACTGATTGTCTAATGGAAATGTTTGTATAATGGTAAAGGAAAGAAATAAACGTTATGAAATAAATTTCAGGTTAGTGAACAAAAGAGACTTGATTTTAATTACAATGATTTGAAACATTAACTCTTAGTTAAAAAGTTAAATTTGATTTTTGAGAAAATTAAAATTTAGAGGGTTAAGTTTGTTCAGTTGAACTAAATTTGAATTTTAAAAGTTGTTCAGCTGAATTTGAATTTTAAATTTTATTTAATTGATTAAATTTGAATTTGATGTTGATTTAATTGAATTTGATTAAGATTTAATTGAATTTAATTGATTTAATTAAGATTTAATTGATTTAATTAAGATTTAATTGAATTTGATTTAATTGAATTAATTGATTTAATTAAGATTTGAATTTGAATTTGATTGATTTAATTATGATTTAATTGAATTTGATTTAATTGAATTAATTGATTTAATTAAGATTTGAATTTGGATTTGATTGATTTAATTAAGATTTAATTGATTTTGATTTAATTGAATTAATTGATTTAATTAAGATTTGAATTTGAATTTGATTGATTTAATTACGATTTAATTGAATTTGATTTAATTGAATTAATTAATTTAATTAAGATTTGAATTTGGATTTGATTGATTTAAATAAGATTTAATTGAATTTGATTTAATTGAATTAATTGATTTAATTAAGATTTGAATTTGATTGATTTAATTAATATTTAATTGAATTAATTTGAGTTTGATTAATTTGATTTAGTTGGTTGGGTTGGACTCAACTTTTATGTCCTAAGCATCTCACCCATTTCTAAGTGACAAAACAGGATATCCTTTACTGTTTTGTGAGATACATTAATTTTATCTTTGATGTCAACACTATGATTTAATTGAAGCTTATGTTAGATTCGAGTTTAACAAATAATAATTTAAAAGTGTGCTTCGATAATTGGCTTCCAGGTCTTGGCGAGGCACAGAGGCCTTCTTTAGCCGTAGCCTTATTGGATCAACAACCCTTTCCTAGACAAAGCCTTTTAAAGAAAGATTATTTTCAAATTATTTTCAGAGAAACTTTGATCTAACTAGTTTAGGATTCGGAGAGGTAGCTTCGGCTAGTTCCACCGGATTAAAAAGACCAAATAGGTACTCCTTACCCTACTTGACTCCTTAGTCAGGTTTCCCTAACGTACTATCATCAAACCTTGTCCTAATACTAGGTTGTTCAAGTTTCAATTTAATCAGGTCATTAATCTAACCAATCCTACATCTAAGAAGAAAAAAAATTAAGATTGCAAAGGAAAATAAACAAGCAAACAAGGAAAAATTATCTAAGTCACATCATAATTGAAATAATACTCGAGTTTTTTAACGTCAGCAAGGTTGGGAATTAAGTTTTCTAACATATTAGCCTTAACTAATTTATATAAATTAATTATGTTCTTTGAGGTAAATATTAGATTTTTAAATATTGTAAATTTACCATTTGATTCCCGGTTGGGAATCTCCCCATTGATACTTGCCATCATTCCTTTTTGTGTCTTTAGCATCTTGTAGTGATCACGAGCTGATCGGATCAGTTTGGTTCGATCTCCTCCATTGTATTCTTCATCAGATTCTGAGTCTGAGTTGGACTCAAGTATTGGTTGAGGCCTCTTTTGTAGTTCTCTTAGAGTTTTCCCTACAATAAAAACTATACCTTCCTCGACCATTGCAGTATCAGCTTGAATATTTAATCTTAATTCAGAAAACAATTCAAAATTAGTTACCGATTTTGTCTCAGAAAACTCATTGTTTGACTCTGGTTTGATTTCGATGTCGGGTGTCGAGTCAATCTCAGCTACTTGTTCTTGAGCTTCAACATCGGAGCTCTCTTCGTGTAGATTAATCAGTTTTTCCCACATCTCTTCGCACATTCGAATGGTCCAATCTGCTTGAATACTTCTTTTGTTAGGCTGCATTGTAGGATTGCAGTCGCCTTTGCATCTGTCTCGATCATGTTGAGTGAAAACTCATCGTTTGACTCTGGTTCGATTTCGATGTCGGGTGTCGAGTCAATCTCAGCTACTTGTTCTTGAGCTTCAACATCGGAGCTCTCTTCGTGTAGATTAATGAGTTTTTCCCACATCTCTTTCGCACATTCGAATGGTCCAATCTGCTTGAATACTTCTTTTGTTAGGTCGCATTGTAGGATTGCAGTCGTCTTTGCATCTGTCTCGATTATGTTGAGTGTTGGTTCATCCAATTTGTCCCAGGCGAGTGCTATCCCATCTTCTGTGGGGAATCTAAACCCGATTTGGATTATCATCCATAGATCTAGATGGGCCTTTAGGTGGGATTCCATTAGACCCTTCCAGGTTTTGAAGTTCTCGCCAGAGAAGAGTGGTGGACGGGCACTGTTCCATTCTTGGTTGGCCATTTGTTTTAAACCTCGTACACAAGAGAAATACAAAAATATACCAAGACTTGGTCTAGGATTAGTAGTGTGGGAGAAGGAGGAAAAATAACCCAAACTAAATATTGCACGAATTTTGAGGTAAAATATTAAAATAATAAAAAAAATTTATGATAAATTTTTTGAAAATATTAGCTTTATCAATTTTGATTAATGATGAAACAGAAAGAATTCAATATTTGGGAAAAAATTTACTTGATTTAAGGTAGCATGAATTTCAAGAAAAAATATTAAAATAATAATAAAAAAAGTTTATGTCAAATTTTTAAAAATTGATCGTTTTATCAATTCTAACTTATAGTGAAAAAATGAAAATTCAAAATTTAAATCCACCCACAGATATTATTTATTAGAAATAAAGATCGAGTGGTTTTAATTAAAAAAGAAAAGAAATAAAATGAAAAGAATTTCGTAAATCCGAAAAACTCCCAAATTGGTGGTTGTACCAAATTTGAGCTTCCTCTCTCTGATACCACTTGTTGGATCGAGAGAAACGATAGAGGTGGGGGTGAATATCGTTAAATGCTTTTCGGATGAACATTAGAGCAAGTACACAGCGGAATAAAAACAATCGCGAACACAGGTAGTTTTACTTGGTTCGGAGCCTAGGTCGACTCCTACACCAAGGCTCACGATCGTTGACCGTTTTCTGCGGGCAATTCTATATTTTCGTACATCAGTTTACAAGATTGAATTTACAAGTATAGTAAAGTAAACTTTTGAAAGAAACTCTTCTTTTACCGACGTCCGATGTAGGTTGTCTTTTCGGAGCAGCTGGACGTCGTCGGCGCATGAGTCTCGAGTTGGGAGGTTTTCGGAGCAGAGCGCGGGAGCAGAATAGCGTAGGAGCGTTGAAAGAATTGTTGTTCGAAGCCTTGGGGTTGAGGGCCTATTTATAGCCCCTGGGGGCGCCCGGAACGTCGGGGGCGCCCCCCCCCCCCCACGTGTCAGTCGATCCGCTTCGCTCTCGGTCAGCCCTAATCCCTTACAACTCAGGATCAGGCTTTGACTGGGGTGCCCGGAACGCTGGGGGCGCCCGGGATGACTGTGTCTCTTCTTATCTGTTGGCTTCGATGGGAGTTGATTCGTTAGCTTCACCTGGGGGCGCCCGGACCATCCGGGGCGCTCGGGAGCAGCGGGGGCGCCCGGGAGCATGGGGTGCCCTGCCCATAAGCTGCAGAAGCAGTTCCTTTGTTTCAGTTGTTTGTGTTCACCTTGGGGGCGCCCGGGACACTCCGGGCGCCCTGGTCAGCTGCTGCCTCACTCCTTTGAGGCTCTCTGAGCTGCACACACTCGTTCCTTTGGTCCTGCATCCAGGGTTAGTCCAAAACAACATAAAGCAATTAAGATGTTAGTTTATACAGCCTTAGCTGTCTTGGTTCTGACTTTGGGTCTCCAAAATGGAGCCCTAGGTCGAACCGACGCCTACTGTTCCCTCAACGGGGAATGCGTCCTCACCTACTGCTCTCGGGAGAATGTACCTGATGCCAACCGACTCCTTCGGTTGGACTTTTGCCCAGCAGTCCTTCGCCAGGAGCCTAGTTGTCCTTTGCCAGGTCTTCAGTACCAAGCTGCCCTTCGCTTGGTGCCTAGCAGTCCTTCGCCAGGTCTTCAGTACCAAGCTGCCCTTCGCCTGGTGCCTAGCAGTCCATCGCTAGGGCTTTGTATCCTGACATTCCTTCGCCAGGTGCCTAGCATTCCTTTGCTAGGGCTTTGTATCCTAGCATTCTTTCGCCAGGTGCCTAGCAGTCCGTAGCTAGGGCATTGTATCCTGGCAGCCCTTCGCCAGGTGCCTAGCAGCCCTTCGCTAGGACTTTGTTTCCTGGTAGCCCTTCGCCAGGTGCCTAGCAGCCCTTCGCTAGGACTTTGTTTCCTGGCAGTCCTTCACCAGGTGCCTAGCAGCCCTTCGCTAGGACTTTGTTTCTGCACACTTAGTAAACATCGTTAGATTACAAATAACACCTAACTTTGAATCCTTTGCCAATATCAAAACAAAGCTCGATATGGTGCTTCTTGCACCAACAGTCTGGTTGTTAGGTGTTCATTCTAAACACCAAGGATCATCTTGGAAAGTTCACGGCGAAGGCTAATGAAGGGATACTAGTCGGGTACACCCTCGTTAGCAAAGCCTATCAAGTCTACAACAAGAAGTCTAGAATGGTTGAAGAGTATTCTGATGTTGTCTTTGAAGAAATTCCAAAAGTCAATGGTTAACCAGAAGATGAAGTCCAATTCGAACTTAAGAGACTAAGTTTGAATGAGAGTCCAAATGTTGTTAATGGTGATGAATCCGATGACGGTGAGCCTAGACAATCCATAGATCAGCCGGATCCTGAGGCTGAGCTTGTGTCTAGTGAACCTATTCATGAAGCACCACCAACACCAAGGCAAACTAGATTAGCCTCTAGTCATCCCCAAGACCAAATTGTTGGAGACATCCATCATGGGGTTAGAACTAGATCATTCTTCCGGAATGAGGCTAATGAAGTTGCCCTAATTTCCGAAATTGAACCTAGAAAAATTGATGAAGCATTAAATGATCCCAATTGGATTATTGCAATGCAAGATGAACTAGGTCAATTCGAAAGGAGTCATGTTTGTGACTTAGTCCCTAGAACTAAGAAGACCACCATCATTGGAACCAAATGGGTCTTCAAGAACAAATTGAGCCATAAGGGAGAAATCATTAGAAATAAGGCACGCTTAGTAGCCAAGGGCTATAGTCAAGTTGAAGGCCTTGATTATGATGAGACCTATGCTCCCGTGGCACGATTAGAATCCATTCGATTGATGCTTGCATTTACAACACATCGTGGCTTCAAGCTATACCAAATGGATGTCAAATCGGCCTTTCTAAATGGTTTGATTAGAGAAGAGGTCTACGTCAAACAACCTTCGGGGTTTGAGAGTTCCGAATTTCCAAACCACGTGTTTAATCTCAAAAAGGCACTCTATGGCCTTAAACAAGCACCCCGGACTTGGTATGAGCGGTTGTCGACATTCTTAATTGAGAAGGGCTTCGTTAGAGGCCAAATAGACCCTACACTATTTCTACGAAGAGATGGTGATAATATTTTTGTAGCCCAAGTATATGTCGATGACATAATTTGTGGTTCAAACAATAAGAGTTATTTAAATGAATTCATTAGACACATGGAGAGTGATTTCGAAATGAGTCTAGTGGGAGAGTTGACTTTCTTCCTCGGACTTGAAATCAAGAAAACTCGCGATGGTATCCATGTGCGTCAATCAAAGTATACACAAGAAATGCTTTGAAAATTCAACATGAGTGATTCAAAAGAGGTAACCACTCCCATGGCCACAAACACAAGATTAGACAATGATGAGAGTGGTAAACCCGTTGATTTGCCTCAATATCGAAGCATGATAGGCAGTTTGCTATACCTCACAGCTAGTCGACCAGATATTCTATTCGCTATAGGTATATGCGCTAGGTATCAAGTTTGTGCCAAGGAATCTCACTTAATCGCTGTTAAGTGAATTTTGAGGTATCTCAAAGGCACAATAGGAGTCGGTCTATGGTACCCCCGTACTGAATCATTTGATTTAATTGGATATACGGATTCCGAGTACGCTGGATGTAAGTTGGACCGGAAGAGCACAAGTGGGGGTTGCTAATTCTTAGGTTCATCCTAGTAAGTTGGTCAAGTCGGGAGCAACATTGTGTTGCTCTCTCCACGACCGAGGCAGAGTATATTGCTATGGGAGAGAGCGTATCGCAATTGTTGTGGATGATACATACTCTAGAGGACTATGGATTGAGTTACAAGAGTGTGCAAGTGTTATGTGATAACATTAGCACAATTAACCTAACCAAGAATCCAGTTCATCATTCTAGGACCAAACATATTGAGGTGTGTCACCACTTTATTAGGGATCATGTAGCTAGGGGAGATATTATACTCTCGCATGTAGAGTCCAAATCAAACCTAGCTGACATATTCACTAAACCACTCTCCGAAAATGAATTTAGTTTCTTAAGACGGGAATTGGGAATATGTCGCGCTTCATGAATTTCAAAATGCATTCAAACCCTTCATGATTATTTCGAAATTATTGGGAAACAATTGGGTAACTTTGGGTACATCTCACACAAACTATAAGGTTTAACAAAACGTTTTTTTTTTGCTAGATATGGGGTGAGATGTTAGGATCAACTAAACTTCTCAAAATGTCAATGCATCCCTTGAGAAATTAAGTTGACAAGATAATAATCACTTCGGTGACCAAGTATGGGGAAAACCATTGCATAACTTATGTGTATATGGCTCCATGATCATACTTGGACATTCCAATCAAGGCAACTTGATTGGAAACCTGAATTTGATACAAACTTAGTTGAAATTGCTTGAATGATTGTTGATTGAGTTTGACTCCATTTGGATGGATCAAAGTGATTGTTGAACCTATAAGGACTTTAGATCCTTATTCAGGGATCATTTTTAGTCATGAGATCATGTCCAAGTTCGATAAACTTCATCAGATCTCGTTGGAAAAATTCTAAAAATCTGAAATTGAATGTTTCGGATCATATTAGGGAGTATCAGGAATCCTGATCGGTCACCGAACCGATCAGGCCTAGGGCTGATCGGTCCCCAGACCGATCTGGCTTCATCCTGTGACGATCGGTCCACAGACCGATCGGAGGGCAGCAGTGACTTTCCGATATTTTGACCAAGTGTACTGAGCTAGCCTGGATCGGTCCCCGGACCGATCTGGCACCCTATGGTGATCGGTCCACAGACCGATCAGGGAGCTCACAGGATTCTCTCCGAACCCTACTGTTCGTGTCCTGATCGATCAGCCGACCGATCAGGAGTGCACATGATCGGTCACCTGACTGATCAGGCCCAGGTCAGTCCGATCAGGCTATAGCCTGATCGGTCTGGGCGCTATTAGATCCAACGGTGATCCATTCAATCACATTAAATTGTGGTTGGTGGACCGATCCACCAACCGATTAACTTCACGAAAAACCCTTCAGTGCCGAACCCTAGCGCCGAAATCTCCCACTTGCGCCTCTTCATCCGGAGCGAGAGTGTTCCTGCGTCTCCCTCCTTCTCGTGCGTACGAGTTTGTGCGAAGGTCTCTACGGGCGTCTCCTTGTTCTCTGCAAGTTCTCTACTTGCTCCAAGTCTTCTGCGTTTCTGTCTTGTGCCGAGGGCTTCACCTGCGCAAGTTCTTCTTCTAGTTTTTGCGATTCTTTCAAACTAACTTCAATGGCACCAAAGTGAGTTGTCTGATTTAGTTTCCTTTATGACTCTGTTCATGGATTATATGTATATGAAGCTAATCATGGTTTGGTGTTTGTTCTTGGTGTGGTGTCGTGACCCTCTTGATCGAATGCTTCACTTTATGTTTATCACTCTATGATCAAATCTTGGTCCAATTGTGTTCTCTTAATCATTGTGTCTTGATCACGTTCTCTGATTGGGTTTAAACTAATCTTGATCATATTTGTCTATTCCACTCTTTAGAAAGACTTCTAAGGGTAAAGAAGCTGCTGAGGGCAGTTGGAGGGGGAAAACCCCTTCTTCATCTGCCCCTTCCAGAAGGCCACAGCCTTCTTCTAGCTCCCGGTTCCCAAATGCGGCCTGCGAACCGGCCTTCCAGTCAAGGACCTTCAAATTACTATCCTACCAATCCATTGATATCCCTTTTTTGACTGAACATTGTCCGTCGGTCATGGACATTGTCACTTTCTACAACCTAGGTTTTCTTCTTTCCTTGGAACGGACCATCAATTATGACCTAGTCATAGAATTCTACAACAATCTATAGCAAGGTCCTCAAGGGGGCTTCGAGTTCACTACTCGAGTCGGCAAGAACTTTGATTTTTCGTATGAGATTTTAGCGGAGTACTTAGGAGGTCGATGATCACCTAACCTCTGTTCGATCTATCCCGAGCTCCCTGATCCTCTGCTGGCCCCATTTGCAGATGTTACCCCCGACTCCATCTATCAGCACTTCTTTGGCCATCCCCGCCCAGCCGGACTCGATGAGTTGGGTCCTGATTTCCCTACTTTTGCAGCACTACGACTTGCTCCAGCTGACTACGTCCTTTTCAAGATAATCACAAATTGCATCTTACCCATCACTTCAAAGCCTTTGATTGAGATCCGATGTAACGCCCGTTTTTTTTCTCTTTCCATAAAGCGGCGTTACGTTAACATACTTACTTAGGGCATGTAGACATCATAATGCAGCGGAAACCTTTAGACTTACACCTACATGCACTTACTACCATTCCTAGCATCATAACATGTGAACTTGACGTATTAACTTTATACTTAGCATCATATCATACATAGCATCATGTCATATTTTTGCATCATGTCATACTTAGCCTCATGTCATACTTTAGCATCATGTCGTAGAGTCATATTCAAGTACTTAATAGTAAAGGTAAAGTTCTATCATAAGACCAGCAAACATATGGTCTCTTGGCCAAGTCACTATCACACACATTCTTTGACGCCCTCCTGCTGCTTCCTTACTGTCCCCTTGCGTGATCTGCGGTATAAGGACAATAAGACTATAAGCACACAGGCTTAGTAAGACTCTTTCCTACTCACTAAAACCATTCATCAATTATCATGAGCATATGAAACATTAGCATACTTAGTGCTTTACTTAGAACATAAGCCTTATCATCACATAGCATACTTTCATCATGACATAGCCATAGCTTCATCACATTCATAGCATGACATAAACATAACCATAAGAAATTCATGGCATAGCATAATACTTGGCATAGACATCAACATCGTAAACATCCATAGCATGGCATAATACTTGGCATAGACATAACATAATAAACATAACCTCACAACCATTCTTAGCATGAACCTAAATAAAATCATGGCATTCTATCTTAGCACAAACCTACTTAAATCATGGTCCAAACTTAACATGGGCATAGATAAGATCATGGCATTCTAACTTAGCATAAACATAATTAAATCATGGTATCCTAAACTAGCAAAATATCATGGTATTCTAACTTAGCATAACATAATTAAATCATGGCATAAACATAAATGAATCATGGCATAAACATAATTACATCATGGCATAAAGATAAATAAATCATGGCATAAACACAAATAAATCATGGCATAAACCTAATTACATCATGGCATAAACATAAATAAATCATGGCATAAACATAGATCAATCATGGCATAAACCTAATTACATCATGGCATAAACATAAATAAATCATGGCATAAACATAGATAAATCATGGCATAAACCTAATTACATCATGGCATAAACATAAATAAATCATGGCATAAACATAATTACATCATGGCATAAACATCAATAAATCATGGCATAAATATAATTATATCATGGCATAAACATAAAGAAATCATGGCATAAACAAAAATAAATCATGGCATAAACATAAATAAATCATGGCATAAACATAAATAAATCATGGCATAACCATACCTTCATAAACATATCTTTCATAAACATACTTTTCATAACATAATGCATAACATGGATGGATGCATGTGGCAAATGCATATATATATATAAGGATGCTTAATCTTTAAAAAAAACATACTTTTAAATGCTTAAACATATTCATCATATCATTGGGGCCCTGGCTTGTACCACATACATACATCATAAGCGCGCATCCCTAAGTAAATATGAGGTAGCTAGCCTCGACCTACTAGGGTAAGGATAGCATAGTCGGTAGTCCCCGAACCGAGGCGTTCTTAAGGTGCCCATCCCTGTTGCACAGCTTCGGTAGTGCCAGAACCGTGGACAGCATAGTCGGTAGTCCAGAACCGGGGCGTTCTTAAGGTGCCCATCCCTTGGACCCATACTTCGGTCCGGTACAAGCCCATTCATAAAGTAAAATACTTTACATGTTTCATCATTCATGAGACATTCATGGCATACTTAACATAGCATACTTATTACGGCTCGGCCCGTCTACCGGCCCATTTACCGGTCCTTTCGACCGTCGTACCGTCAACCATCGACCGTGCCGTTTATCATATTTATGCCTTAAAGACATAAGCATCATCTTTCATTCATCATACTTGTCATTCATCATCATTCATTCATCATACTTAACATCATCATTATGCCCTAAAGGCATGTACTTTAACCTTATTCATAAAAAATGGCATACTTACATCTTATTCATAAAACATGGCATATCCTTCATAAACATGGCATATCATTCATAAACATGGCATATCATTCATAAACATTCATAAACATGGCATATCATTCATAAACATGACATATCATTCATCATTCATAAGATATGGCATACATACATATTATTCACAAATCATGGTACATGTCTAAACATCTATGACTTATCCTATAATTCATGACATACAAACTAAAGGTTTGGTTAACATAGAACTTCTTCCATCATACTTAAACATATATCTTGGTAACTCATACACATATACTAGGCCATAGGAACCCCTTTGGTTCCCTACTTAAGCCCAACCCTAATCCTTTAACCCTAAACGTGCTCTCGACCGAAACTTCAAGGCCATGGGGGTATGGAAAAATTCCATTAAAACCCCAAATCAATTGCTTAAACATCAACCATACCATACCATAGGGCCATTGGGGCCCTTACTTGAAATAAGTCCTAACTTCCCACCCTATTAGGGTACTTGGCCGAAACCTATAGGGTCTCAAAGCTATGTGAAACATTCACATAAACACCCTTCGTCTCCCTTATATCATGATAAAACATAAAAACATATACTTAGGGTTTAAAACCCACCTTACACATGGGTCGTTCATGTTGGCCGAAACCCTACGGTACTCTAGGGTACCCCAAAAATTTCCAAAAATTATATTTACTTACTAAACATCATAAGGGAACATTAATCAACATTATCAAGATTTTTGGAATAATTATAGACCCCAAAATCATGGTAGCCGAAACCCACAAACCTAGGGTTCTTGGTTTCCTTTCCTTGTTGTTGGCCGAAACCCATAAGGTCTCTAGGGTACTCTAGAAATTCCCAAAAATTATACATAATGTCTACACATCATAAGGTAAAATCAAATAACATTATCATGATTTTTAACATATTTATAGACATTAAAATCATGCTGGCCGAAACCTATAAACATAGGGACCTTGGTTTTGTCCCTTTCATGTTGGCCGAATCCCTAGAGTGTCCTAGGGTACTCCAAAAATTCCCAAAAATTATACTTAACCTCTACACATCATAAGGGAACATCAAATAACATTATCATGATTTTTAACATATTTATAGACATTTAAATCATGCTGGCCGAAATCCATAAACTTAAGGACCTTGGTTTTTCTTTCCTTTCAACATCACATCCAAAAACTAACCCATATATCATACTAAAAATCATGGAAATCATAGATAACTATTATACCACAGGTGAGGGAGTCTTACCTTGGGGTTTCTAAATTTTTAGACCTTGGATGGAGAGAAGGAAGAAGACTTGATGTCTCTTGACCACTCCTAGTCCTTGAATCTTTGTAAGAACTTTAGATCTTGGGTGATGGAGCCTTGGTGGAAGCTTTTCCAAGGGGGAACTCTTCCTTAGAGTTTCGGCTAGAATGAGGAGGGAGGAGGGGAGCAAATGCACTTGATGATGAAGAGAAGTAACCCCCAAACCCCCTCTTTATAGCTCCTTTAAAGAGGCAAATGAAGAGTTTTCCATGACCCTTCATCTTCTTCTACTACTTAACCATCATCCACTTCCTTTCCTCATAAGAATTCCTTGCTAGGTGAGTTGGTTAAAGCATTCATGGTTGTACAAGAGGTCCAAGGTTCAATCATTGGCCCATGCACCTTTATTTTTATTTTATTTTTATTTCATTTATTTTATTATTTTTATTCCCTAAATTCCGAAAATCCCCCCTAAAATCCCCCATAATTATGCCAATATTCTTAAATAAAATTATTTTATATTTATATTAATTTTACCTAATTTATATTAATTTTACCTAATTAATATCCATTTTTGGAGCCCATTTAAAGCTCATTGGTACTTAGTTTTCTCAATTTAAATGAGAAAACATGGATTTTCTAGGCCAAAGTTCTCCTTAATATTTCTAGGTCCCTTGGAAAATTATTTAAACATGCTTAATATTTTAATAAAATATTAAGAGAATTTTCTGGGTCGTTACAATCCCCCATACCTCTTGAAAGTTCGTCCTCGAACTTAGAATAACTCCTGGTACTTGCGCTTCATCTCGTCCTCGCGTTCCCAGGTAACTTCTTCGAACCGTTGACTTTACCATAAGACTTTGACTAAAGGTACCTCCTTATTCCTTAGCTTCTTGACTTCCCTATCCAAAATCTGAATAGGTCTGCTTTCATAACTCAGGTCACAAATTTTTTTTGTTTCTCCAATATGTCCTCAAACAACATCGGTGCTAGTATCATTAATAGCTCTATGATGTAATTATACGCATATATCATAATTATATACTTATTATAATCATAGGTAAACCTAATAATAGTATGCTTCGGAAATATTAGTTACATGAGCTATGAATTATATTAGCTAATGGTCATTATATGATAAGTGAGATCATATTTATTATATTACCAAAAATATCTTAAGGTAATCTTTATATATTATATATAAGATAATAGGGAAACATACGTTGATAATACTAATATTTATAATTAGTACAAAGATATAGTGGACCCATAATCTATAATAAGTGTTAATATAATTAGGATACTACCCTATGCGTATCATTTTAGGTTATACCGTATGACATATACCATTAATTATATTAGTACGCACTCTCATATTATTATCATTTGCTTTATGTAATATAATATAATTATATTATATGATTGGTAACTCATATAATGTACAGGTTATATACTAGGTTCACCTTAATTACTAAGATTATGATGGTGCTCAATTAATACCATGTTTATGAACCTAAGGTTGAGTCACACTTATGACTAATTATATTATGACTAACTTAGACCTAATGTATCAGGCAGAATACTTATACATGATGGTCTTATGATGTGACTTAAGATAGGTTATGATATAAGGTATATTGAGCGTCAGGTCAGGCGATGAAGTAGTCTCATTAATTCTGTTACTCTGTCTTCTAGCTATGTTTTCCTTCATAGAGGACAGGTATGGATATATGAGTTATTGTTATTCCTACCCCCATACTAAATTCTAAATAATTAATTCCTAAACTAAGATAAAGTATCATTCGTCGTTACATATCGTAACGTACTTTTCATCATAATTACCGTTCATACTTGCATATCTTAAAATCATAAAACATCTTACTACTATCAGATATGTAAAGAGGTACTTACTTGGAAGCTGCAGGAAGAGGGCTTGATGTGTGTGTAGTGAGATGGTTACTGCTCTGATACCAACCTGTAACGCCCATTTTTTTTTTCTTTCCATAAAGCGGCGTTACGTTAACATACTTACTTAGGGCATGTAGACATCATAATGCAGCGGAAACCTATAGACTCACACCTACATGCACTTACTACCATTCCTAGCATCATAACATGGGAACTTGACGTATTAACTTTATACTTAGCATCATATCATACTTAGCATCATGTCATATTTTTGCATCATGTCATACTTAGCCTCATGTCATACTTTAGCATCATGTCATAGAGTCATATTCAAGTACTTAATAGTAAAGGTAAAGTTCTATCATAAGACCAGCAAACATATGGTCTATTGGCCAAGTCACTATCACACACATTCTTTGACGCCCTCCTGCTGCTTCCTTACTGTCCCCTTGCGTGATCTGCGGTATAAGGACAATAAGACTATAAGCACACAGGCTTAGTAAGACTCTTTCCTACTCACTAAAACCATTCATCAATTATCATGAGCATATGAAACATTAGCATACTTAGTGCTTTACTTAGAACATAAGCCTTATCATCACATAGCATACTTTCATCATGACATAGCCATAGCTTCATCACATTCATAGCATGACATAAACATAACCATAAGACATTCATGGCATAGCATAATACTTGGCATAGACATCAACATCGTAAACATCCATAGCATGGCATAATACTTGGCATAGACATAACATAATAAACATAACCTCACAACCATTCTTAGCATGAACCTAAATAAAATCATGGCATTCTATCATAGCACAAACCTACTTAAATCATGGTCCAAACTTAACATGGGCATAGATAAGATCATGGCATTCTAACTTAGCATAAACATAATTAAATCATGGTATCCTAAACTAGCAAAATATCATGGCATTCTAACTTAGCATAACATAATTAAATCATGGCATAAACATAAATGAATCATGGCATAAACATAATTACATCATGGCATAAACATAAATAAATCATGGCATAAACACAAATAAATCATGGCATAAACCTAATTACATCATGGCATAAAGATAAATAAATCATTGCATAATCATAGATCAATCATGGCATAAACCTAATTACATCATGGAATAAACATAAATAAATCATGGCATAAACATAGATAAATCATGGCATAAACCTAATTACATCATGGCATAAACATAAATAAATCATGGCATAAACATAATTACATCATGGCATAAACATCAATAAATCATGGCATAAACATAATTACATCATGGCATAAACATAAAGAAATCATGGCATAAACATAAATAAATCATGGCATAAACATAAATAAATCATGGCATAACCATACCTTCATAAACATACCTTTCATAAACATACTTTTCATAACATAATGCATAACATGGATGGATTCATGTGGCAAATGCATATATATATATAAGGATGCTTAATCTTTAAAAAAAACATACTTTTAAATGCTTAAACATATTCATCATATCATTGGGGCCCTGGCTTGTACCACATACATACATCATAAGCGCGCATCCCTAAGTAAATATGAGGTAGCTAGCCTCGACCTACTAGGGTAAGGATAGCATAGTCGGTAGTCCCCGAACCGAGGCGTTCTTAAGGTGCCCATCCCTGTTGCACAGCTTCGGTAGTGCCAGAACCATGGACAGCATAGTCGGTAGTCCAGAACCGGGGCGTTCTTAAGGTGCCCATCCCTTGGACCCATACTTCGGTCCGGTACAAGCCCATTCATAAAGTAAAATACTTTACATGCTTCATCATTCATGAGACATTCATGGCATACTTAACATAGCATACTTGTTACGGCTCGGCCCGTCTACCGGCCCATTTACCGGTCCTTTCAATCGTCGTACCGTCAACCATCGACCGTGCCGTTTAGCATGTTTATGCCTTAAAGACATAAGGATCATCTTTCATTCATCATACTTGTCATTCATCATCATTCATTCATCATACTTAACATCATCATTATGCCCTAAAGGCATGTACTTTAACCTTATTCATAAAAAATGGCATACTTATATCTTATTCATAAAACATGGCATATTCTTCATAAACATGTCATATCATTCATAAACATGGCATATCATTCATAAACATTCATAAACATGGCATATCATTCATAAACATGACATATCATTCATCATTCATAAGACATGGCATACTTACATATTATTCACAAATCATGGTACATGTCTAAACATCTATGACTTATCCTATAATTCATGACATACAAACTAAAGATTTGGTTAACATAGAACTTCTTCCATCTTACTTAAACATATATCTTGGTAACTCATACACATATACTAGGCCATAGGAACCCTTTTGGTTCCCTACTTAAGCCCAACCCTAATCCTTTAACCCTAAACTTGCTCTCGACCGAAACTTCAAGGCCATGGGGGTATGGAAAAATTCCATTAAAACCCCAAATCAATTGCTTAAACATCAACCATACCATACCATAGGGCCATTGGGGCCCTTACTTGAAATAAGTCCTAACTTCCCACCCTATTAGGGTACTTGGCCGAAACCTATAGGGTCTCAAATCTATGTGAAACATTCACATAAACTCCCTTCGTCTCCCTTATATCATGATAAAACATAAAAACATATACTTAGGGTTTAAAACCCACCTTACACATGGGTCCTTCATGTTGGCCGAAATCCTAGGGTACTCTAGGGTACCCCAGAAATTCCCAAAAATTATATTTACTTACTACACATCATAAGGGATCATTAATAAACATTATCAAGATTTTTGGCATAATTATAGACCCCAAAATCATGGTAGCCGAAACCCACAAACCTAGGGTTCTTGGTTTCATTTACTTGTTGTTGGCTGAAACCCATAAGGTCTCTAGGGTACTCCAAAAATTCCCAAAAATTATACTTAACTTCTAAACATTATAAGGGAACATCAAATAATATTATCATGATTTTTAACATATTTATAGACATTTAAATCATGGTGGCCGAAACCTATAAACAAAGGGACCTTGGTTTTGTCCCTTTCATGTTGGCCGAATCCCTAGAGTGTCCTAGGGTACTCCAAAAATTCCCCAAAAATTATACATAACCTCTACACATCATAAGGTAACATAAAATAACATTATCATGATTTTTAACAAATTTACAGACATTTAAATCATGGTGGCCGAAACCTATAAACATAGGGACCTTGGTTTTGTCCCTTTCATGTTGGCCGAATGCCTAGAGTGTCCTAGGGTACTCCAAAAATTCCCAAAAATTATACTTAATGTCTACACATCATAAGGTAAAATAAAATAACATTATCATGATTTTTAACATATTTATAGACATTTAAATCATGCTGGCCGAAACCTATAAACATAGGGACCTTGGTTTTGTCCCTTTCATGTTGGCCGAATCCCTAGAGTGTCCTAGGGTACTCCAAAAATTCCAAAAAATTATACTTAACCTCTACACATCATAAGGGAACATAAAATAACATTATCATGATTTTTAACTTATTTATAGAGATTTAAATCATGCTGGCCGAAATCCATAAACTTAAGGACCTTGGTTTTTCTTTCCTTTCAACATCACATCCAAAAACTAACCCATATATCATACTAAAAATCATGGAAATCATAGATAACTATTATACCACAGGTGAGGGAGTCTTACCTTGGGGTTTCTAAATTTTTAGACCTTGGATTGAGAGAAGGAAGAACACTTGATGTCTCTTGACCACTCCTAGTCCTTGAATCCTTGTAAGAACTTTAGATCTTGGGTGATGGAGCCTTGGTGGAAGCTTTTCCAAGGGGGAACTCTTCCTTAGAGTTTCGGCTAGAATGAGGAGGGAGGAGGGGAGCAAATGCACTTGATGATGAAGAGAAGTAACCCCCCAAACCCCCTCTTTATAGCTCCTTTAAAGAGGCAAATGAAGAGTTTTCCATGGCCCTTCATCTTCTTCTACTACTTAACCATCATCCACTTCCATTCCTCATAAGAATTCCTTGCTAGGTGAGTTGGTTAAAGCATTCATGGTTGTACAAGAGGTCCAAGGTTCAATCCTTGGCCCATCCACTTCCATTCCTTGCCGGATGATATCCCAATCGAGGTATGGAAATGTTTAGGGAAAAAAGGTATTGAATGGCTTACAAAATTATTTAATTTAATATTGAAAACAAAAAAAATGCCTAATCAATGGAGGGCAAGTAGTCTGGTTCCCTTATATAAGAACAAAGGAGACATACAAAATTGTGCAAACTATAGGGGTATTAAATTAATGAGTCATACCATGAAACTTTGGGAAAGAGTAATAGAAAAAAGATTGAGGAAGGAGACCACGGTAACCGAAAATCAATTTGGGTTCATGCCTGGAAGGTCGACAATAGAAGCTATACATCTTCTTAGGCAATTAATTGAAAAATATCGGGAGCAAAAGAAAGATCTACACATGGTATTTATTGATTTAGAAAAAGCTTATGATAGGGTACCAAGAGAAATTATATGGAGAATTCTAGAAAAGAGAGGCGTTAGCGTAACATATATTGACCTAATTAAAGATATGTATGAAAATGTAACGACTAGAGTGAAGACTTCAGGTGGATTGACTGAAGCATTTCCAATAAGGATAGGGTTACATCAAGGATCAGCTTTAAGTCCCAAGCCCGGATAAAGGAGGAGGGTTGCGTTAGGTTGCCAGCCAGCGTAAAAAACTATGGCAAATACTCAATGAATGGATCCATTAAAGTATTATGCTAATGCTAGGATGTTCCCCGGAAGGAACGCGTTGCAGGGTCCGACTGTAACGTCTCGGCAAGGACCGCTACATCTCCAGAACCCGGGTGTAGTGCTAAATATGCAAGGGTTCGCGTTGCAGGGTCCGACTGTAACGTCTCGGCAAGGACCGCTACATCTCCATGAGAACTTGGGTGTAGTGTTAAATAGGCAAGAGTTCTCACACCATAGGTGGACTAAGAATAAACATTATAAGAAAAGTAATAGTCTCAGATTTGGAACGTGGAATATAGGAACTCTCACTGGTAAAACAATGGAGGTAGTAGATACAATGATTAGGAGAAAAATTAGTATTTTGTGTGTGCAAGAGACAAAATGGGTAGGTGAGAAGGCAAAAATGATAGAGAACTCGGGTTTTAAGTTATGGTATACAGGAAAGAGTAAAACAAGAAATGGAGTGGGTATTTTTGTAGATAGTTCTTTAAAAGATGAAGTTGTTGGTGTAGTTAGAAAGGGGGATAGAATTATAGCTCTCAAGATAGTAGTGGCGAAAGAAGTTGTGAACGTAATTAGCATATATGCACCTCAAGTAGGATTAGATGAAGAAACTAAATCAAGATTTTGGAGCGATTTAGATGAGGTATTACAAAACATTCCGCCAAATGAAATGATTTTAATAGGAGGCGATCTAAATGGACATGTCGGAGCGAAAAATGAAGAATATGAGAGGGTACATGGGGGTTATGGGTTTGGAACAAGAAATGAAGAAGGAAAAACTATATTGGATTTTGCGATAGCATATGACCTTATACTAGCTAATACATTTTTTAAGAAAAAAGAAGAACACTTGATCACATTCAAAAGTGGGAATAATAAATCACAAATTGATTATTTTATGGTTAGGAAGAGAGATAGGAAGATTTGTAAAGATTGTAAGGTTATCCCTGGAGAAAGCTTAACTACCCAACATAGATTAGTAGTGTTAGATATACGCCTTAGTTATAATATTAATAGAGGAAAAATATACACGACTCCTAGAATTAAGTGGTGGAAGTTAAAGGATGGGAAGCAAAACATATTGAAGGAGAAGGTAGGAATACAAGCATTAGATGAAATATATAGCGACTCTAATACGACATGGGATAAGATGGTATCAAAGTTGAAAATAGTAGCTAAGGATGTACTCGGTGAGTCAAAGGGGCATGCACCACCAAGGAAGGAATCTTGGTGGTGGAATGAGAAAGTACAAGAGAAAGTGAAAGAAAAACGAATAGCTTATAAGGAATTATATATTTGTAAGAACGAGGAAAACTTAAAAAAATATACAATAGCCAAGAAAGAGGCTAAGAAAGCAGTGAATGAAGTAAAAAATAAAACTTTTGAACGATTATATCAAAATTTAGATACAAAAGAAGGGGAAAGAGACATTTATAAAATAGCTAAAGCAAGAGAAAGGAAAACAAGATACCTTAGTCAAATAAGATGTATTAAAGATGAATGCGATAGAGTACTAGTAAATGATAGCGAAATAAAAGAGCGGTGGAAGATTTACTTTCATCAACTTTTTAATGAAAGTTTGGGGGACCAACTTGACTTAGGCAATTTAAGTATTTCAAATGAGTATAGAAATTTTAATTTTCATCGGAGAATTCAAACTTCAGAAGTAGAACAAGCTTTGAAAGGGATGCAAAATGGAAAGGCCGTGGGACCGGATGATATCCCAATCGAGGTATGGAAATGTTTAGGGAAAAAAGGTATTGAATGGCTTACAAAATTATTTAATTTAATATTGAAAACAAAAAAAATGCCTAATCAATGGAGGGCAAGTAGTCTGGTTCCCTTATATAAGAACAAAGGAGACATACAAAATTGTGCAAACTATAGGGGTATTAAATTAATGAGTCATACCATGAAACTTTGGGAAAGAGTAATAGAAAAAAGATTGAGGAAGGAGACCACGGTAACCGAAAATCAATTTGGGTTCATGCCTGGAAGGTCGACAATAGAAGCTATACATCTTCTTAGGCAATTAATTGAAAAATATCGGGAGCAAAAGAAAGATCTACACATGGTATTTATTGATTTAGAAAAAGCTTATGATAGGGTACCAAGAGAAATTATATGGAGAATTCTAGAAAAGAGAGGCGTTAGCGTAACATATATTGACCTAATTAAAGATATGTATGAAATGTAACGACTAGAGTGAAGACTTCAGGTGGATTGACTGAAGCATTTCCAATAAGGATAGGGTTACATCAAGGATCAGCTTTAAGTCCCTATCTTTTTACACTAATCATGGATGAACTCACTAGGCACATTCAAGATACAGTGCCATGGTGCATGTTGTTTGCAGATGATATTGTTTTGATAGATGAGACACGTGAAGGAGTAAATGCTAAACTAGAATCTTGGCGGGAAACTCTAGAAATGAAAGGTTTTAGGCTTAGTAGAGTAAAGACTGAATATATGGAATTTAAGTTTAGCAATGCTAGACGTAGTGAAACAATTGTTAAGATAGGAGATGATGAGTTGTCTAAAATCGAGAACTTTAAGTATTTAGGATCGTTCTTGCAAAGTGATGGAGGAATTGAGAGAGATGTCTTACATAGAATACAAGCAGGATGGTTGAAATGGAGATTAGCATCGGGTGTCTTATGTGATCGTAAAGTACCTCTAAAACTTAAAGGGAAGTTCTACAAAACGGCAGTTAGACCTGCTATGTTATATGGTGCTGAATGTTGGGCTATGACTCGGGCACATGAGCAAAAGATGAAAGTTGCAGAGATGAGGATGTTAAGGTGGATGTGTGGACATACGAGGATGGATAGAATAAGGAATGAGAGTATTAGAGAGAAAGTCGGAGTTGCATCTATTGAAGAAAAACTTCGGGAGACACGTTTGAGATGGTACGGACATGTACTTAGAAGACCAATAAATGCCCCTGTTAGACGATGTGAAACTATGATAAATACGCACATTAAAAGAGGGAGAGGAAGACCAAAAAAGACTTGGTTGGCAACAATAAAACAAGATAAATTTTATTTAAATCTAGATGATGATATAGTAGGGGATAGAACTCAATGGCGTAAAAGGATCCATATAGCCGACCCCACCTAGTGGGATAAGGCTTTGTTGTTGTTGTTGTTGTGTTGTTCATTTATTTTATTATTTTTATTTCCTAAATTCCGAAAATCTCCCCTAAAATCCCCCATAATTATGCCAATATTCTTAAATAAAATTTTTTTATATTTATATTAATTTTACCTAATTTATATTAATTTTACCTAATTAATATCCATTTTTGGAGCCCATTTAAAGCTCATTGGTACTTAGTTTTCTCAATTTAAATGAGAAAACATTGATTTTCTAGGCCAAAGTTCTCCTTAATATTTCTAGGTCCCTTGGAAAATTATTTAAACATGCTTAATATTTTAATAAAATATTAAGAGAATTTTCCGGGTCGTTACATTCGACCCTATCACTGCCTTATGCTCTACGGCATGCACCGCCAGATGGACTTCGACATCATGGAGAGCATCTTCCAGTCCATCCTGTCCTATCGTGAGCCAAGCCGTCGCACGGTCTACATGCCATTTGGTCATGTCATTACTGACTGGCTTATGTCTGTTGGTGTTGATGTCACCAAAGGCAGGACCGCGCCCATGGTCAAACAGGATTGTCGGCTTGGTCGCCGGGCTTTTGCGAAATCTGGCATTATTATTCGTGAGTGCGATGGGGCCTTGGTTTGGAAGGATGGGAGAGGACTCGGTGACATACCTGGCAGGGCACCACATTTTCAGGCACCACCTGAGGCTGCTGCACCTCATGAGGCTCCTATTGCTGACACTGAGTACGACTACGAGCCCGAGCTGGATTTACGTTGGCAGATTTCAGAGCTCGATTGGACCATTCAGCAGGATCTACATTTACGAGAGGTTCATCGCGAGGAGGTCCGCTCGGAGATCCGATTATTCGACCGCCAACTTACCTCAGTAGAGTCCACTGTCTCTGGGGTCCAGGCGTTGCAGCAGACCTGGTATGCAGAGTGGCGTCACCATACATTCCCGGGGGATGCTCCTTCAGGCGGTGCTGCACCACGGTCTGCTGATGCCACGGTGGATGACATCATGCACATTGACGACCCCCCCCCCCGCTGACGTTTGAGCTTGGATGTCTGCTGCCTCTTCTCATGCTTTGTGTACTTGCCTGTTTTTGTTCTATGTGACTTTTGAGCTGTATGCCCCATGACTTGCTTATTGTGGTCTTATGCCACACGTATCTGGATTTTGATACATATGTCTTGCATCTTGTTATTTCTCTGGATGTTTTATGACTTAAACTTTCTGACTTTGATGCATGTCTATTCTACTTTAGTATGCTTATTGTTGATGCTATGCTCTCTGCATATTTGATCCATAGCTATGTTCATGCTTATGATGCCATGCTCATATGATACATATGCCTGCTTTATCATGCCTATATCTGGTTGCCATATGTTTTCATATGCCTATCAAATATCAATCAAATTGTTGTTGGTTTGGGATACCCCTAGGGTTGAGGGGGAGTTGGTTTAAACTTAACTGCCCTTCTAGACCCCTTTTCGGTGTTCGACAAAGGGGGAGAGTGTTGGTTGGTTAAGTTTAGGATGATCATGTTGTAGGGGGAGGATCTGGATTCCCCTATGATTCCAAATTTGAAAAACATAATTGAGAATCCCTAAACTTAAAATCGGGTTGTCAAACAAAAAAAAAGGGGGAGATTGTTGATGCAGTCTGGCCCTGATTGTTGTTTTGGTATTGACACCGATTTTAGTTTAGGTGGATGCTTATTGATTATGATGAAGTCCTGATCGGGGATCAGGCATGGTATGGGAAATCCTAGCTTGGAGGGCTAGGTGTTGGAAAATCCTAACCTGGAGGGTTAGGTATTGAAAATCCTAGCTTGGAGGGCTAGGTGTGTGAAAAGTCCTAATTCGGAAGAGGTGGGTGAAAAGTCCTAGCTTGGAGGGCTAGGTGAAAAGTCCTAACTTGGAGGGTTAGGTGTAAATTCCCATCTTCGAGAATTAGGTGAAAAAGTCCTGGCTTGGAGGGTCAGGTCCTAGCTTGGAGGGCTAGGTTTGGAAACTCCTAATCCGGAAAAGTTGGGTGAAAAGTCCTAGCTTGGAGGGCTAGGTGAAAAGTCCTAACTTGGAGGGTTAGGTGCAAATTCCTAACTTGGAGGATTAGGTGAGAAATCCTTAGCTTGGAGGGCTAAGGTGGATAAAACCCTAGCTTGGAGGGTTGGGTTGGAGCCCCTGGATCGGTCTGGTGACCGATCAGGGAGTTGGCACGGTGCTCCTTCATGGATCGGTCTGGTGACCGATCCAGCGATGACTGATCGGTCTGGTGACCGATCAGGGAGTATGTGTTTCACCCACTGACTGGCTCCTGATCGGTCTGGTGACCGATCGGGGAGCAAACAGTGAGGTTGAGTTCCCTTGCTGAACTGCTCCTGATCGGTCTAGTGACCGATCAGGATCACTGTGCAGATCGTTCTGGAGAACAATCCAGCATCGCAGGTTCCTCTCTATGATCGATCAGGACGGAGCCTGATCAGTCTAATCACAACCTGATCGGTCTAGTGACCGATCAGGAGGTTACCTGATCGGTCCGATGATCGATCAAGAGGTTTGGACTGCGAAACTCAGAAATCGCCTAAATAAAGGGGTGGATCGGTCCGGTGATCATCCACAACCTATGATCGGTCTGATGATCGGTCCAGGAGAATCTCAAAGAAATCATGATTTTAGATTGAGCGTTGGGGATCGATCAGGACGGAGCCTGATTGGTCTAGACCCAGCCTGATCGGTCTGGTGACCGATCAGGAGGCTCTCTAATCGGTCCGGTGACCGATCACTTTAATTCAAATTGCACTGTCAGACGCTCTGATCGCGCCTGACCATATCCGATTCTCCGCTGCTTACATCTGATACATGATTTACTGTGTGATATGCTGCTCTATCACTCTGATTAAGCTGCAGGTGATAGGGGAGGATTCAAACACTCAAGTAGAAGTTAATGGAGGCTTTCCTTGGAGCAGGTTTGTCCATTCTCCATTTCATATTGCAACGGCTGGAGCTGCAGACTGAGCTGCTGACTGGAGCTTAGCTGAGGGGAGCTCAGGAAGTCCAGGGAGGGTTCAGTGGTAGCTGGCGTTGGCAGGGAAGCAGCTGGAGGCTGCAGGAGACTGTCACCTGATGCTGAGTAGAGAAAGAAAAAGGGCAGAAGAAGACTTCGTTGATGTAGAGGCTGAGTTCATGATTTGCGAACGGAGTTCTTGTTGCGCCTTCTGTTCTCCACAACTTGCTTGCTTGCGCATTCTGAAGTCTCATCACATTGAGCAAGCTACTGCAATCGAGAAGCAATCATCCATTACTTGAGCGCTTGAAGGAAAGAACATGAAGCATAGAGTCTGACAGCGGGAAGACACGAGGAAGGGTTTCTTGCATGAGATCGCCGCTGGGTGGAGCTCAGGAAAGTTTGCTGTGTTCTTGTCTTTGCAAAGTGCTTGAGTAAGATCCTTCTTGGTGTTTCTTTGTGCTTAACCTGAAATCTGTGATTGAAACACTGTGGAGAGGCTTCTCCACCGAGAAGGAGGTTGCTTTCTATCCGGTGATAACCGGGGCTTGATCTGCTGACGATCAAGGGATCGCCCACCTTAAGGGCACGCCAAGGAGTATGGGCAAGTTATCCCCAAACCTTGTAAACCATCCTTGTTAGCGATCTTGCTTGTTGTAGTTGTTTCCCTTCATTTTCTGTTTCTGCATTTTCTGTTTTCATACTTCCGCTGTGCTACTAACAAAGTTAGTTGCAGAAATTTGATTTGTGTCTAAGTCCAAGTGATTGGGTATATTCACCCCCCCTCTCTAGCCATCCGGTTTCCAACACATACATCATATGCGCGCATCCCTAAGTAAATACGAGGTAGCTAGTCTCGACCTACTAGGGTAGGAACAGCTACGGTAGTTCCAAAACCGAGGCGTTCTTAAGGTGCTCATCCCTGTTGGACAACAACGGTAGTCCCAGAACCGTGGATAGCTATAGTAGTCCAGAACCGAGGCGTTCTTAAGATGCCCATCCCTTGGACCCTTACTTCGGTCCGGTACAAGCCCATTCATAAAGTAAAATATCTTTGCATGCTTTATCATTCATAGACATACATAACATATCTTAAGATATAAACATAATCTTGTTACATGAAGCATGACATAAAGCATACTTGGCATTTCCTCATTCATACTTGATACATAACATCATTATGTCTTGAAGGCATAAACATTGTCTTCATTCATCATCTTCATTCATAAAACATGACATACATAAATAATTATGCCTCCAGGCGTAAACATCATCTTGGTTCATAAAGCTTACATGGTCATGGTACATAAGGTAGACATGCATTTCATACATGATACATATCATCTAGCATACATAATCATAGTATCCATCATAGAGCATGCATGGGTAAGATTCATATGAACATGATACATACTACTTAGGTTCATGGCATTCATCATAGAACATGCATAGACCTTCATAACCATATATCTATTATAGGCATTTAACATCCTACATGCATTATTCTATATAATATAAAGCCTACATCAATTACATATGTTCATGGTATATGACCTAAAACATTCATGAATAAACATAACACAAAACCTAATCATACGAAGTCATGATACATAACACCTAAAGCTAGGGTTTTAGGTAACATAAAAATTCTTACAACACGCTTAAACATATACATACATCATAGTAAACTATAAACAAGTATCCTTGAGACCTTAACCCAACCCAAACCCTAGATCATGGACTTGGCCGAAAGTTCAATAGGAGGAGGCTCCATTATTCAATCAACATGAAAGGTTCCATAAGTAAAAGAAAGCCCCTACATTACATATAATGCCATAGGAATTTCATTAGACCCCATAATTGGAGCTATCCCTAAGACCTAGCCCTGCATCTTGACCTTGGCCGAAACCCTGAGGGTCACAAGCTCATGGAAAAATTCCTATCATTCACAATTAATATCCATTAAATCATAGGGAAGCATAATAAACATGCTTGATGGGTTAGATATAATCCTATCCATGACATGTTGATAGTGGCCGAAACCCTAGAGGTCCTTAGGGTGCCACAAACTTTCCCTAAATCATAATTTATACTTTACTTATCATAAGAAAACATTAAGAAGCATGAATAAGGGTTTACATCATCCCCAAACCCAAATCCAAGGCTTGGCCGAAACCCTAGAAGGCCTTACCTCATGGTTTTCTCAACTTAGATCCTAAAAAAAAACCTAAATCATGATAGACATCATAGAGAAACAATTATACCACAGGTGAGGGAGTCTTACATTGGTTTGTCTTGGTTATAACCTTGAATAGAGAAGCAAAAGAAAACCTCCTTGACCTTAGACCACCCCTAGCCCTTGTAGCCTTCTAGGAAGCCCTTAGATATTGAAGAAGAAGCCTTCTTGTGAATCTTTTACAAAGGAGAAACCCCCTTGTGGGTTTCGGCTAGAAGGAGAAAGGAGAGGAAAAGAGAGAGCTTTGATTTAAGAAGAAACAAAGACTTAACTGCTAAGTTATCTCTTCCCTTCCCCTCTCTTTTATACTACATGAAGGGGGGCAAGTGATGGGGCATGGTGCCTCTTTTCTTGATGACTCTTCACTTCCTTTAGCCTCAACTAAAATACTCTTCCTTTTCCATTAGCACTCCCTTGCTAGGTGAATTGGTTAGTACATGCATGGTGATACACTAGGTCCAAGGTTCAATCCTTGGAGCATGCACTTCATTTTATTACTTTTATAATTATTTTTGCCAAGTCCCATATAAGAGCCCACTAAGGTTTATGTTAATATTACTAATTGAAATCCATTTCCATTCATGATAAAATTTTAACTAAGGTCCCTTAATGGCCATGGTATTAGAAGGGCCCATGTAAGGCCCATTATTACTTAGCTTCTTAATCTATATGGAAAAGCTTGGATAATCATGCTAAAGTTCATACTAGTATCCCTATGTTCCTCGAGAATCTATCTAGGCATGATCCATATTTTAAAGAAAATATTGAGAACATTTTACTGGTTGTTACAATCCCCCATACCTCATGAAAGTTCGTCCTCGAACTTAGAATAGCTCCGGGTACTTGCGTCTCATCTTGTCCTCGCGTTCCCAGGTAGCTTCCTCAAACCTTTGACTTTTCCATAGGACCTTGACCAAGGGTACCTCCTTGTTCCTTAGCTTTTTGACTTCCCGATCCGAGATCTGAATAGGTCGGCTTTCAAAACTTAGGTCCTCCTGAACTTGTACTGTCTGCGGCTCAATCACTTGATCTGTGTTTGGAATACACTTCTTGAGCATCGACACATGGAACACGTTATGGATAGCCGACATCTCTTGAGGCAGCTCCAGCTCATAAGCTACCCTGCCGACTCTTCTCAGGATCCGGTACGGTCCCACATAACGCGGACTTAGCTTCCCTTTCTTCCCAAATCTCATTACCCCTTTCATAGGAGCCACTTTGAGAAACACCAGATCCCTAATATCGAATTCCAGTGGCCTACGCCGGACATCTGCATAACTCTTCTGCCAGCTCTGAGTCGCTTCTATCCATCGTCGAATGTTCTGTATAGCTCGAGTGGTGTCGTCGATGAGATTCGTCTTGAGCCCCATTTCCATCTTTTCACCACCTTCGTACCAACAGATTGGAGACCTACATCTCCTCCCATACAAGGCCTCATAGGGTGTCATTCCGATAGTAGCTTGGTAGCTATTATTGTAAGCGAATTTCGCTAAACATAGATATCGACACCAACTCCCTTTGAAATCCAGGGCACAAGCCCGCAACATGTCCTCCAGTACTTGATTCACTCGTTCAGATTGCCCGTCAGTCTGAGGGTGAAAGGCGGTGCTGAATCGTAGTTTAGTGCCGAGAGACTTCTGGACACACTCCCAAAAATGTGAAGTAAAGCGACCATCCCTATCTGAGATGATGGTCTTGGGAACTCCATGAAGTCTAATTATCTCCTTAGCATATAACTGAGCTAGTTGCTCAATCGGATAAGTCATCTTGATTGCTAGGAAATGGGCAGACTTCGTCAACCTGTCACAATTACCCATATCGCATCATATCCGTTTGTAGTCCTGGGAAGTCCTGAAATGAAATCCATAGAGATATCTTCCCATTTCCATTCCGGAATTGGAAGTGGCTGCAGAACTCCTCCGGGTCGCTGGTGCTCTGCCTTCACTCGTTGGCAGGTCAGGCAAGTGTTGACATGCTGAGCCACATCTCTCTTCATACCGGACCACCAAATTTCTCCTTCAGATCTTGATACATTTTGGTGGATCCCGAATGCATCGAATAAGGGGTTCCGTGAGCTTCTGCTAAAATTTCTCTCCGCAGCTCCGGATCATTAGGGATACATAGACGATCCCTAAGGTAGAGTACTCCCCCGTTGGCGATACGAAAACCATCGCCTTTCCTTCTAGGATCTCCTACTTGATTCTCCGAAGATTCGGATCACCAGTTTTTTTTCCCTCAGTTAGCACATAGCACCACATTATTTATTAAATTTAATAAGGTCATACAAACAACCAAATTTAATGCACTAGATAGGTTGACATCATTCCCATAATAAAAAATATTATGGCAGTGACTATCACTCTCTTATTCATCTCTAAACGGCCATTCTCGGGATCTTCTACGGATTCTATCGGATCTTCCTCCTCCATCCTGGGATCTTCCTCAATCATCTCAGGAACCTCCTCGAGCATCTCAGGGTCTTCCTTGAGCATCTCGGGGTCCTCCTCGAACATCTCGGGATCTTCCTCGAGCATCTCGAGATCTTTCTCGAGCATCTTGGGGTCCTCCTCGAACATCTCGGGATCTTCCTCGAGCATCTCGGGATCTTCCTCGAACATCTCGGGATCTTCCTCGAACATCTCGGGATCTTCCTCAGAATCTCCCAGATCCTCCAGAAACTCATGGCGAAGAAGCTGCCTACATAACTCAGTATATGAGATCCGACATTCATGCTGCCCCCATATCGGGTGTGCAACCTCCCTCGCATGCTTTGGTAATGATCGAATCAACGCTCCAATTCTATAGTCATCCATGATTGGAAACTCTTCCTGCTCGAGTTTCCAAAATAGTCGGTCCAATTTTCCCATATTGCCTTGGATTCCAAGAACCGGACTATAATCAACTTCTTCTATTTGCTCCATCAGCTCACGACACTGCTCATGGCAACGATTCGTGGCGCAGATCTCATGCAACATCTGGAATTGAAAAAAAATGACATAGTCAGTACAAAACTGACAAAAACAAGTACAAAACTAGTCTTTTTTCTTTTTCAATCCACAAATATATACAGAGAGAAGCACACACAAAAATCAGTCTCATTTACTTTAGTAGTTACAAAATATTTTATTTCACTCCTACCCAAATATCCAAATTCTAAAGTATTCAATTTCATACAAATAAGGTAATGTATCGTTCATATTACATATCCAAAAGTACTTGCTATCATAAGGTATCATTCATACTTGTATATTCTAGCATACTCTAGAATCACAAAAGAAAATAATGTATGCATAGAGGTACTTACTTGGAAGCTGCAGGAAGAAGGCTCGATGTGTGTGTAGTGAGATGGCAAACTGCTCTGATACCAACCTGTAACGCCCGCCTTTTTCTCACACCTTACGGTGTGGCGAGAAGCGGCGTTACGCTAACATACATATACGCATATGAATATTTTAATGCAGTGGAATAAATTTTTTTCTTTTAAACTTTATACACATGCGTTTCACCATGCAACTAATACTTGAATCATGTATATACGCCTTAACTATCATTCATGAACATGGTGACATTGTAACATAGCATATTAACATCGTACGTAGCATCATGATATAAACATTCCATAACTCATCCATAAGCATCATAAGTAGTAAGTTATTCTTTAGGCATAACTATCATAAGTATAGCATAGAACCTAAGAAGGAGTTTCAAAACACGAGGCATGCACCAAGTATAAATATGAGAATCCTTTTTCTCTTTCCTTTGCCATGCCACTCCCACACACACACTCTTGCCCCTCCTGCTACTTCCCTTAATAACCTCTTGCTTGATCTGCGGTATAAGGAAATAAGACTATAAGCACATAGACTTAGTAAGACCCTTTCCTACTCACAAAAAAAACCATACGTCACATAAAACATAAGCATATGAAACATTTAGCAGGACATGGTTCATAACATGATACGTAAGCATATAAAACATTTAACATGGCATGGTTCTTAAGTATATTCTTAATATAAAACATAAGCATATTCTTAACATAAAACATAAGCATATTCTTAACATAAAACCTAAGCATATGAACATTTAACATGGCAGGATGCATAACATGAATGGATGCATGAGTCAAATGCATATTCATAAGGAAGCTTATTTGAAAATCATATTTATAAATACTTAAACATAATCATAACATCATGGGGGTCCCCGGCTTGTACCACATACATACATCATATGCACGCATCCCTAAGTAAATACGAGGTAGCTAGTCTCGACCTACTAGGGTAGGAACAGCTACGGTAGTTCCAAAAATCGAGGCGTTCTTAAGGTGTCCATCCCTGTTGGACAGCTACAGTAGTCCCAGAACCGTGGATAGCTACGGTAGTCTAGAACCGAGGCGTTCTTAAGGTGCCCATCACTTGGACCCTTACTTCGGTCCAGTACAAGCCCATTCATAAAGTAAAATAACTTTGCATGCTTCATCATTCATAGACATACATAACATATCTTAAGACATAAACATAATCTTGTTACATGAAGCATAACATAAAGCATACTTGGCATTTCCTCATTCATACTTGATACATAACATCATTATGCCATGAAGGCATAAACATTGTCTTCATTCATCATCTTCATTCATAAAACATGACATACATACATAATTATACCTCCAGGCATAAACATCATCATGGTTCATAAAGCTTGCATGGTCATGGTACATAAGGTAGACATGCATTTCATACATGATACATATCATCTAACATACATAATCATAGTATCCATCATAGAGCATGCATGGGTAAGATTCATATGAATATGATACATACTACTTAGGTTCATAGCATTCATCATAGAACATGCATAGACCTTCATAACCATATATCTATTATAGGCATTTAACATCCTACATGCATTATTCTATATAACATGAAGCCTACATCAATTACATATGTTCATGGTATATGGTTTAAAACATTCATCAATAAACATAGCACATAACCTAAACATACAAAGTCATGATACATAACACATAAAACTAGGGTTTTAGGTAACATAAAAATTCTTACAACATGCTTAAACATATACATACATCATAGTAAACTATAAACAAGTATCCTTGAGACCTTAACCCAACCCAAACCCTAGATCATGGACTTGGCCGAAAGTTCAATAGGAGGAGGCTCCATTATTCAATCAACATGAAAGGTTCCATAAGTAAAAGAAAGCCCCTACATTACATACAATGCCATAGGAAACCATTAGACCCCATAATTGGAGCTAACCCTAAGTCCTAGCCCTACATCTTGACCTTGGCCGAAACCCTAAAGGGTCCCAAGCACATGGAAAAATTCCTATCATTCACAATTAATATCCATTAAATCATAGGGAAGCATAATTAACATGCTTGAAGGGTTAGATATAATCCTATCCATGACATGTTGATAGTGGTCGAAACCCTAGAGGGCCTTAGGGTACCACAAACTTTCCCTAAATCATAATTTATACTTTACTTATCATAAGAAAATATTTAGAAGCATGAATGAGGGTTTACATCATCCCCAAATCCAAATCCAAGGCTTGGCCGAAACCCTAGAAGGCCTTACCTCATGGTTTTCTCAACTTAGATCCTAAACAAAAACCTAAATCATGATAGACATCAAAGAGAAACAATTATACCACAGGTGAGGGAGTCTTACTTTGGTTTGTCTTGGTTATAACCTTGAATAGAGAAGCAAAAGAAAACCTCCTTGACCTTAGACCATCCCTAGCCCTTGTAGCCTTGTAGGAAGCCCATAGATCTTGAAGAAGAAGCCTTCTTGTGAAGCTTTTCCAAAGGTGAAACCCCCTTGTGGGTTTTGGCTAGAAGGAGGAAGGAGAGGAAAAGAGAGGGCTTTGATGGAAGAAGAAACAAAGACTTAAGTGCTATGTTGTCTCTTCCCTTCCCCTCTCTTTTATACTACATGAAGGGGGGCAAGTGAAGTGGCATGGTGCCTCTTCTCTTGATGACTCTTCACTTCCTTTAGCCTCAACTAAAATCCTCTTCCTTTTCCACTAGCACTCCCTTGCTAGGTGAATTGGTTAGTACATGCATGATGATACATTAGGTCCAAGGTTAAATCCTTGGTGCATGCACTTCTTTTTATTACTTTTATAATTATTTTTGCCAAGGCCCATATAAGAGCCCACTAAGGTTTATGTTAATATTTCTAATTGAAATCCATTTTCATTCATGATAAAATTTTTACCTAAGGTCCCTTAATGGCCATGGTATTAGAAGGGCCCATGTAAGGCCCATTATTACTTAGCTTCTTAATCTACATGGAAAAGCATGGATAATCATGCTAAAGTTCATACTAGTATCCCTATGTTCCTCGAGAATCTATATAGGCATGATCCATATTTTAAAGAAAATATTAAGAAAATTCTACGGGTCGTTACATAAGTATGTCCTAAAATTCTCCCAAGAGGTACTTGACACCACGATCTAATCATAGTGTCCTGATACTTTTACCTTGATATTTCTCCACATCAGTCTTGAACTCTTTGATCTCACCAAAGTATTCTGACTTGCAGTACATCAAGTAAATATACCTCTACCTTGAATAATTGTGCATAAAATAGACGAAGTATTCAAGGTTACCTCTATCCTGGATAGACTAAGGACATACACAAATCAGAATGAACCAACTCCAATATACCTTTGGCTCTATACCCCTTGGCCTTGAAAAGTCCTCTTGGTTATCTTACCTTCCAAGCAAGATTCAAAGGTTTAGGAAGTCTTCCACTACTAATGAACCCAAGGGTTTATTGGCTATCAACCTTTGAATCCTACTAAGGTTAATAAGACCAAGCTTTAGATGCCAAAAGATATGTTTGGTTCATCTCAGAAGGAACTTTTCTCTTATTTTGGTTAGATGATGAGCTATTAACATCTAATTGCATCATGGGAGTTTTTGGGTTTAAAAGGTACCAATTGTCTATCAATGTACCTTAATAGATAATCTTTTTCTTCCACTTTTATAATAAAAGCAATAGAATATCTTATTCCAGAAATTGAATAAAAGTTTTTTCCAAAAATTTAGGTACATAAAAGCAATCTCAGTAAAACCAAAACTTTATCATCCTATCTAATAGATAAAATAAATAAATAACTCTCACTGTAATAGTCATCTCCGTAGTATATCCCATGTAGACGATAATCTCCTCCTCATCTAGTCATTGGGGTTCCTGGAACCCCTACAAAAAAATACAGACATGATTTGTGGCATCCGTATGTACACACGAAGGTACCGGTAGATATCACCGATAAGCATGTTACAACAACAAAAGAAAACGATATACCTGAATTATTACTCTGATGGCGAGGTGATAACTACCATTTTGTTAATCATTTTAGGTTATCAAAACCATGTTTTGATTCCTTTTTATATGCTTAAGTTTGCATTTACATTAGGTTTCATGAATTGTCTCTATTTTAGCTTTTGATTCAAATTTTTCTATATTTGAGATATTTTGGCACTTAAAATTGAATCTAATTTTGTAGGCTTCAAATGATCATGGACTTAGATCAGATTGGATCAAACTTGAGCCAGAATTGGATCCGGATCAAGATGATCAAGCATTGGATCAATATGGGTTGTCCGATCAAGGAACGGCTAGATCTGAGCCATTTGTTAACCTCTGATCAATCCAAGCCCAAGATACAGCTAATCAAGTTCACAGATCAAGATCAGGAGTTTTGAGTCAAATCAAAGTCCATCTGACCGTCGGATCAAGCTTAAGGGGAGTTTCAACCATCCATTCAAAAGAAAGGAAGATCTGAGCCATCCGTCGCAGAACCGATTGATCCAAGCTAAGGGGAAGTAGATCAGAGCCATTGATCAAGATATGGGAAGTTTGGTTCATATCTGAGAAGATCCGGCCGTTGGATGAGATCGGAACGATCACAGCCGTCCAAATTCAAATGGGATTAATTTAAACAGACTTCTTCTCCACGCTGAGCTCTTGTCGCGTGGTAGCAGAGTTCGCAGAGTAGTGTAGATTTCTTCCGTTCTTCATCGTTTCCGCATCAGTTTTCTTCTGAGATCGCGCAACCAACATCAGATTTGTTCATCTTCAAGATCTCAGATCATCGAGGTAACTTCCTTATTCGATTTGCTAATCCAAATCTCACAGCTGAAGGAGCTACGGTGAGGGTTTCGCTGGAGCTGCTGTTTTTGCCGATTAATCCTTGTTGATCGCTGGATCCCGTCGACCAGAGCTGTCGAAGCTTAAGAGGGGTTCTCGAGAGCATTTTGATTGTTCTTAAGCTCGATCTCCATCCAGTCAATTGAGAAGGAAGTGATCCGGGATCGTTTTCAGCTACTGATCGATCATGGTGACTGGACAAAGATGCCTTTGATCGATCCCGTGACCGATCAGAAGATGACCTGATCGGTCGGTTGACCGATCAGGAAGGCCAATTCGCAGCAACTGATCCAGAGAGCTTTTCTTCGTTGGTTTTTGAGTTCAAAGGGTTTCTAGCTCAACCTTTGTGTGATGGTAAAGGGAAGTCTCGTCGATGAACTGATTTAATGTTTAATTAGGATAATTCTTAATTTCAAGCACTTGTTTTCTTTACATTGCTCTAGTTTGTTCCAATTACACTTCAAGTCAAGTTCTCAAGTATTGTTTCATTCTAGTTTTTAATTTCTGCAATTAGTTTCTTGCAATTAATTCTTGAATTTCAATTCCATTGTTTGAATTTAATTGCTCAATTGTTAAATAGCTTAAGTTTAGTTCTTGCAATTTCCTAATTCGTTCATGCTTTAGCTAAGTTCAACCTATTTCGTTCCGAATTGTTATTTCATTCTTATCGCAAAAACCCCCATTTTACTAGACAACCCAAAACATTTAACGACAACAACTTTCAAGCTCGAATTAAACATTCACAACTAGTCCTCGGAAAAATACGACCTGAGGCCCCTATTCTACATTTAATTTTGTTAGCCAAGGGTTTTCAGTTTATAAATATCTAAATTTGAGGCTCATTCGTGACCCTTGTATTGGGCACCATCAAATTTTTGGCGTCATTGCCTGGGAATACACTAGTTGAGTTTGTTTGATTTGAGCTTGTACTTAGTTCTATATTTTTTTGATATTATTTCATATTCTGTGAACCATATTCTGTGAACCACATCAAATTTTTGGCTAGTTGAGTAGTGCTTAATTTCATATTCTTTGATTCTATTTTATTTGTTTTATCTTTCCATATACATTTGCTGCCATTTTTGCTTGGTTTATGACCAGGACTGCAGGTGGAGATATTGAGGAGTTTGAACTTGAGATAGAGAGAACATTCGGAGCTAGAAGAAATTAAGGAAGAGTTTCAGAAGCAATTGAAAAATACTCCTACTCATTTAAGCAGTCCATGGCAGAATATCAGTATTTTCAGAATTGTCAACAGCAGTTTTAGAATTTTCAGCAACCTTATTCACAATTCTAGAATTTTTAGCAAAATAATCAATCTTTTCAACCATTCCAACAGCCTTATCAACATTTCCAGCAAGCAAATCAGCAATTTCAAACTTTATAATATCAAAATCAGAATGGTTTTCAACCTTCACAGCAATATTGTCAACCAAATGATCAGAATTTTTAATTTCAAAATCAAAATTTTCAACCCCAACAATTTCAGCCTTCCAATCAGAATTTTCAACCTTGTCATCAAGCCAATTTCCAGCAATGTCAACAGCCCAATTATTCATTTAATCAGCCCCAACAATTTCATTTTCAGAATTCACAACCTACTTATGATTTTCAGCAACCCAATGCTTCATTTCAAGACTAACAAGAGTTCTATGCCAATCAAGGAGACTTTGAAGACTCTAGTGAGTTTAATGAACACCAACAAAGGCTTGAGGAGATGTTGCAACAAATTCTTCAACAACAACAAATTTTACAACAATAAAGGCAACAAAAGAATGAGTCCACTCTTCAAAACATTGAAAGATACATTGGGCAAATAGCTAGTAGAATGAATCAAATGCAAGCCCAAGGATCAAATCAATTACTTTCTCAAGCTACTCCTAATCCTAAGGGGAATGCTAGTGCCATAACTTTGAGGAGTGGGGAAATTGTTTCAAGTCTAAATGTTCCAAGTGATGATTTTTCTGAAGAAATCCCAGCACTTTATTTTCCATCTCAGAACAACCCCAAAATGAATTTTACATCAGTTGGAAGTGACTCTAGTTCAAGCCTAAGTCCTTCTTCAATTGATCTTGCAATTTTGATGGATGAAGAAGAAGAAATTAGTAAAATTAGGGTACCTGCAGCAGCTATACCTACCAAAATCCCTGCTCAAGATCCAATTCCAAAAATTTCAGCTCAAGTGGAGGAACCAAAGGACCCTTTACCCCCTCCACAGCACCCCAGAGAGGATCCTTCTATCATTAACGTGGGTATTTTAGATGAGTTTGTTGAGACAGAGTTATTTGCTGATAAAGTTTCAATTGATATTCAGAGAGGATGTTTTAGCTCAGATGAGGCTGAAGATACATTAGTTATAGAGGCATTGTAGGAGATTGATAGTAAAGCTTGTGACAGTCTTGAATTCGATTCTAAAGCTCTACAGGACCCTTCTAGTCTCTTATTTTTTGATGATATAGTTGTTGTTGATCCTAACTTTTCTAATATGGTTGTTGTAGACATTGTTGATGAAGCATGAGTTAGAGATGATTCTATAGGTGTAGGGGATTGCACTGAGCCCCAGGGATCACCAATTTTGATTGATATGTTAGAAGATTCAGAGGATAAAAATGAAAGTGTAGGGACTTGCATGGTGGAAGCAAGAATCCAAGAATCACCTTTCTTAGTTGAATGCCCACCAGAACCTGAGATTGAAGTGGAGCCTGTACATGACCAGGAGAAGACCATAGTTACATCTACTCTTGTAGAACCTCCAGATATTCTTCAGCAGGATAAGGCAAGTATTTCTCCTATTTCTTTAGAAAAATACATAGAGGTACCTAAAATTGATTTTGTTGGCTATGACACTGTTGATTTAATTAGATGTGACACTGTTGATCTTGTTGGCTGTGATGAATTGCTTGATACACCCTATGTAGAGACTGATTGTGAAAAATCCGTAGAGGTACCTAATGCTGATCTTGTTGGCTGTGATACATTTATTGATGCACCCTATGTAGAGACTGATTGTGAAAAATTCATAGAAATACTTAAGATTGATTTTATTGGATGTGATGCATTCCTTGATACATTCTATATAGAGGTTGTTTGTATTTCATTTCTTTCTTACCCTGCATGTGTGCGGGAGGTATTTTCTTTACATGATTTTGCAGGGTCCCGTAGGATTCTTGAATGGGTGCTCCAACTAAATAGCCTCCAACCTCTTGGATGGACTTCCAAAGAGCACATAGTTGGAGGGGTTGAATTTACTTTGACTTGTAGCTCTTTACCCAAAGAATGGATTTTGAACCTTAATCGTCTCCGACCACCGAAACATACTTATGCGGAATTAATAAAGGAGAGAGCAGTGTATTATGATTTTGATCGTGTGAGGATAGCTCTCCCTAGATGGATGCTCCATGCTCTTTACCCAATTTGAAGTGGCGCCGTTGCCGGGGAGTTGTTTCTTCTTACACTCTCATTTCATTGTATATACCATTTTCATGTTTTCTAGCATTGAATTTTTTTTCCTTTACAATGAGTTCTTGATGATAAATGCTTAGGTAGCATAGAATGAATAAAGAGTCATTGTAGATACCATTTTATCCTTGTTAGCACCTTGTTTCATGCATAATTTGGAATAAATGTCTTTCTCTAGATTTTCTCTATATCATTTTAGAGTCCCTTGAAAGCAAATTAAATTTGATTGTTAAAACTTAGGATTTGAACCAATGGATGAAAATTCTTGGATGCTTGAGTACTACTTAGTTATGGACTCTAGATTGATGACTTGAGATGAATTCTTTTTACCTAGTGAGGATTGACCTAATTTTTGTGATACACACATGTGATTATACTCTAGAACTTGCTTAGGTTCTTTCAAAGCTATATTTCTATGATTGGACCACATTTATAGAGGTGAATCACTTTGCAATTTTGTTTGTTGATCTACTCTATATTCCATTTTCCTTTCCTAATTTTCATGTTCATCATAATCTTTTCCATGGACTTGGGTACTTTGATGTTTCTTGATGTTACTTTGCCCGAGACGGACAAAAGTTTAAGTGTGGGGGAGGATGCAAGCATTCTATCAAATTTTGAGGATAATGGAAGCATTTGGCAACCAATAAACAAAAGTGTACATTGATGGTGTTTGTATCAAGGATGAGTTGCAAAAATGGGCTAGTGAAGGCTACATGTGGAACATCTGACTTCTTGATTACAATTTGATGTTTCAAGTTTTATGAGGAAGATTCCAAAGGGAAATGAAAGATTACACAACAGGGGTTGGAATTGATGTATCAACAAGTATAGTTGTGTGCCAAGTTTGTGTTGCAAGAGTTAATGGAAAGTGGAGAAGTTATTCAAGGTTGAAGCTGAAATAGATGTAGAAAACAACATGTATAAGGAGAATATCAAATATAGAAGACAAAGTGCCAAGGGTTTTGGATAGTAATCAAATTGAAGGAGAACTCTAACCTATTCTTCCATTCCTTTGCTGAAAAGAAAATTGATAGCATTGAACTGGATTTGAGAGGAAACTGATACACTGCTAAGCATATTCAAAAATATTTCAGTACAAGTTTAAAATTGAGCAAAGGTTGTAGAATTGAGCAAAGTTTACCAATTTCAGATACAACAATAGAATAGTCAAAAACAGAAAAGAAAAGAAAAAACAAAAGAAAAGAAGAAGAAATATGAAGTGGAAGTAAGTGATGGGTTAGATTCTGAATTTGAAGGCATGAACGAGGAGTTAGTTGGATTTTAGATGGAGTGTTGATTAAAGAGAAGTGATCTCGGAAGAAACAGTTCAGACAGCTCAGTTTTCAGTTCTGTTCGAGCCCTGATCGGTCTCCAGACCGATCAGGGAGGTGTCTGATCGGTCACTCAGACCGATCAGTAACAGTCCAGTCCGATCAGAGGCAGAGCCAGAACGATCAGGTAAAGTCTGATCGGTCTATTGATCGGTCTGTTGACCGATCAGCAAGGTTGGCACAGAGCAAAACACTGATTCAGTACTGTTTCTTGAGGGTTCTCATCCGAATAAGCTGATCCCTACTCACCTTAGCTCTGATTTCATTGAGAAGACCATCAAAGGGGCAAAGTGCATTAGGTTACATTTTTAGTGTCCAAGTTTTCCATTTTCTTTACCTTCCCATATTTGTTTATCATGTCATATTTCTTTTCCATATTTCTTTACCATGTCATATTTCTTTACTTTCTTTATCATGATTCATAAGTATCAAAGTTCATTTAACTTCTATTTCAATTCTTATCATTTCATATATCTTCTTTAAATTGTTTGAATAAGCTTTTGTAGATGTGGATCCAATTCAAGAATAATGGTGGAGAGTAGAGAATAAGCAAGCCTATGGTAGTGCAAGAACCATGGTAGTGTGTGAGTGAGCTCCACTTTTATTGAAAATGTAGAATTTAGGAAGAAAGCCACTAAATATTACCTTGATAGGCTTTGTGAGTTTAGTTCATCTCAATGAGTCATAAAGGATGAAGTATGCTAAGTTGTTGATTTAAGGACAAGATACTAGTCCATTGAGCTTAGATTTTTGAGAATTGACAACCCTAGGTAATTTCCATTCAATAGCTTCTAACTATGATTGAGAATAATCTAGGGGGTTCATGTTTAGTTTACTAGTAGGCTTGTGCGAGACGCCCAGGAGTAAGTGTGGGAGAGTTGATAACTATCATTTTGTTAATCATTTTAGGCTCTCAAATCCATGTTTTGATTCCTTTTTATATGCTTAAGTTTGCATTTACATTAGGTTTCATGAATTGTCTCTATTTTAGCTTTTGATTCAAATCTTTCTATATTTAAGATATTTTGGCACTTAAATTTGAATCTAATTTTGTAGGCTTCAAATGATCATGGACCTAGTCATTGATCAAGATCTGGGATGTTTGGTTCAGATCTGAGAAGATCCGACCGTTGGATGAGATCGGAACGATCACAGCCGTCCAAATTCAAATGGGATTAATTTAAACAGTCTTCTTCTCTGCGCTGAGCTCTTGTCACGTGGTCATTGCATGGTAGCAGAGTTCGCAGAGTAGTGTTGATTTCTTCCGTTCTTCATCGTTTCCGCATCAGTTTTCTTCTGAGATCGTGCGGCCAACATCAGATTTGTTCGTCTTCAAGATCTCATATCATCGAGGTAACTTCCTTGTTTGATTTGCTAATCTAAATCGTGCAGCTGAAGGAGCTACGGTGAGGGTTTCGCCAGAGCTGCTGTTCTTGCTGATTAATCCTTGTTGATCGTTGGATCCCGTCGACCGGAGTCGTCAAAGCTTAAGAGGGGTTCTCGAGAGCATTTTGATTGTTCTTGAGCTCGATCGCCATCCAGTCAATCGAGAAGGAAGTGATCTGGGATCGTTTTCAACTACTGACCGATCGTGGTGACCGGACAGAGATGCCTCTGATCGGTCCCGTGACTGATCAGAAGAGGACCTGATCGGTCGGTTGACCGATCAGGAAGGTTAATTCGTAGCAACTGATCCAGAGAGCTTTTCTTCGTTGGTTTTTGTGTTCAGAGGGTTTCTAACTCAACCTTTGTGTGACGGCAAAGGGAAGTCTCGTCGATGAACTGATTTGATGTTTAATTAGGATAATTCTTAGTTCCAAGCACTTGTTTTATTTTCATTGCTCTAGTTTGTTCCAATTACACTTCAAGTCAAGTTCTCAAGTATTTTTCATTCTAGTTTTTAATTTTTGCAATTTGTTTCTTGCAATTAGTTTCCTACTATTAATTCTTGAAATTCAATTCCATTGTTTAAATTTAATTGCTCAGTTGTTAAATAGCTTAAGTTTAGTTCTTGCAATTTCTTAATTCGTTCATGCTTTAGCTAAGATCATCCTCTTTCGTTCCGAATTGTTATTTCATTCTTATCGCAAAAACCCCCATTTTACTAGAAACCCCAAAACATTTAACGACAACAACTTTCAAGCTCGAATTAAACATTCACAACTAGTCCTTGGAAAAATACGACCTGAGGCCCCTATTCTACATTTAATTTTGTTAGCCAAGGGTTTTCAGTTTATAAATATCTAAATTTGAGGCTCATTCATGACACTAGTATTGGGCACCATCACGGGGACAATCCGCCTTCCAATGTGCAGACTGCTTGCATACGAAGCATTTGCCTTTCAACTTCTTCATGCGACTCTGAGGTCCCTGTAATCCTACTACTTTCATTGTCCCAGCTTGTTTCTTCTTCTTCTTGCCTTTTGGTTTAGAAGTAGAAACCCCTTGAGCAATAAAAGTCTGTGAACTCTGAGGAGAAAACCCTTCTGTCGCCTTGAGTTCTGTCAGAAGTTCTGCCCACGAATATGTACGTTTGTTCATATTATAGCTTAGGCGAAACTTCTCAAAACTCTTTAGTAGAGATTGGAGGATGAGATCGACCTGGGTTTCCCCCATCGATTTCTGCTCCAAGGATTTCCATCTCCTTTAGCCAAGTCATCATTTTGAGAACATGTTCCCTCACGTGTTGGGGCAATCGACCGCCCTAACATGATCTGGAGGATCATGGGTTTTGATGTGTATGGTCAATATGGTTAAGTTAGGATTTATTGTTGGACTAATATGTGTACATGAGTGTGCAGGTGTACAGGTACACATGGACTTGATTGATGTCTTCGGGTGAAGGATGGCATGGAGGCAAACTGGAGGATTGCGTGCGTATCTGAGGGACCGTTGATAGCAGGAACGATGAGCCAAGGGACGCGGACTTCGAGGTGTACATGAAGGGTGGCATGGAGGCAAACTGGAGGTTTGTGTGCGCATCCGAGGGACGAGGGCTGAAGATGAAGAGGACGTGAAGGCAACAGTCAAGGCTGCTGGTGAAAAGTTAATCGGGTTGTGAGGGTCTGAGTATGAGTGTTTGTACTCAGGGCTAAGCCGGGAGGGTTCGAGTGCGGAGTGACATGTACTCGGGGAGTGAAACCCTAGGCTTAGGTTGGACCAGTCGACTGGCCCAGGGGCAGTTGACTGGTGTCGGCTGGAACAGGCTGGCAGATTCGAACGTTGTTGTGTAACGTTCGAATCTGAGTGGGACCAGCCGACTGCCCCTAGGGCAGTCGGCTGGTAGCGGCTATTTCAGACTCGAGCCCTTCCTACTATCTTGTTTGACGAATCTTGTCTTGGTTAAAGGTAAGACAATAGTCTTTGTTCTTAGAGGTTTGCTTGGTGTTGTGGCAAGATTTCTCCACCCACAAGGAGCGACGAGGGCTAGCCAGAGGTTATCCGGGGAGTGATCCACCAACGGATTCTTGGATTAGACACCCGTCCGGGTGGATACCAATTAAATCGGTTTGTTAGCATTGTTTTACATTGTTAGTTTTGTTTTTATTATATATTCCGCTTGCGGACTAACAATCTTGTAGAGAAGAACCGAAAAACGTTATGCACCCCCCCTCTAGCGTACCGGAGCGATCTTACAAGTGGTATCAGAGCAAAGGACCGCTCTCAATTGGACTATCCACCGAGGGAGCACACACTAGAGGAAGAGAAAATGGAAGACAAACTTGGGGATGACATCTACACTCCACCGGCCTACGACCATGAGGATTTCGGCTATTGGAAAGCGAGAATGGAAACGTGGTTTGGCATGGAATGGGAGTGCTTGATGACGATGGAAGAGCCCTTCGAAGTTCCAAAGCACAAGCACAGGAAGAAGCTTCGTCCTAGATATTAGACTCAAGAGCAACATGCTTATTCTAGGGCAAACGAGAAGGTAATTAGTGTATTTACTAATATTTTGCCTAACAATATTTTGAGTGGTGTAGGGGCATACCAAAATGCATATGAATTGTGGAACAAATTGAAAGAAATTCATGAGAGCCCTACACAAGCTCAAGTAGTAGAAGAGCCCGAAGAAGTAAGGTCAATAGTCCAAGAAGACCTAGAGGAGGAATAAATGTCAATTTCTTCAAGTGAAGAGGAGGAATTAAGTGAAAGATCATCAACCTCCTCAAGAGAAGAAGAGGAAGCATCCACGTCATCCAAGGTTAAAGAGGAAGTCAGCCTAGCCTCCACCTCCAACAAAGCAAGTAAAAAGGACCACATTATATGCTTTGGGTGCAATGTAAAGGGTCACTACAAGGACAAGTGCCCGAAGGTAAAAATGAGGTAAAATCTAAACCCACTTCAATTCATTTAAATTCTATCAAGGGCTGAAGGAATGAAGAAGCTCAAAAGAAAAGGAAAAAGATTCGATGCTTTACGTGTGGTGAGCAAGGATACTACCACACCAAGTGCCCAAAGAGTAGAGACCTCAAGAAGATGGAGCACTTGAGAAAATGGGAAAAGGAGCAAAGAAAGAAAAGGAGCTCACCACAAGGAGGGACTACAAGGGTAAGGGAGGTAATTCCTAACCCTAGGTTAAAATGTAATTCAATTTCAAGTTCCTCCTTGCATATTAAAAATAATGTTAATCATTCATCCATGCATGCTAGAATTAATGAAAATTGACTACTTGTGCACAATCATGGTTTTAAATACAATGATAGGAATAGGAGTAACAAGGTAGATCATAAACCTAGGAAAAGCATGCATCATGATAGACCTAAGACTTTTGTATCTAAGAATCATGACATTAATCCCAAAAAGGGAAGCAATATGCCTAGAAAAATGGATAGGTCTATGAATGTCCAAAGTGGACATATGGGCTCAAAGGGTAGAAATTTGGAAAGGAAAAATCAAGCATTGAGGGCAAGACTTGATAAATTAGAAAAGACCCTAGAAAGATTCAAGGTTAGATCTAAGGGTTTAGATATAGTGTTGAGTAGTTTAAAATCCAACTATGATAGATCGGGTTTGGGATACCGGTCTAAGACCTTTAAGACCAATAAAAAGAAATATGTTGGGAAGGCATATGATCATGGAAAGAGGGAGAAGTCTAAGGATGGCAAGGGGGTGTCATTCAAAGGGAAAGAAAATGAATTAACCAAAGACAAGGTGTCTAAGGTTAAGAGAATTCATTGTGTAGGCCAAGAATCACCGGTGGCACACCGGTGTGGTCTAGTATGGATTGAGTCACCTAGGAAGGTGGCTAGGGCTAAGAGCTCAAGGGGGAGCTCTAGGAGCCTTTGGGGTCCATGGTAAATGGATCTCAAGATTTTCTCTCCTAGAAAATTAGGTGAAATGGGCCATAAAGGGTTGGAAGACTTGGGTAAGTCTTAATCCTAGGTTTTGGCACATTAAAAGGGAATTTAGGGAAAAAAATGTGAAAGTATGGTTATATATGATAAAATTAGGTTTTAATATGTGAATACCATATAATTCAATGATAGAAATGAATTGTGATCAAGGTTAGGAAGATACATTGAGGAGGAGTCACAATTAGGACTTTTGGGATAGGCTAAAATGATACAATTTAGAAAAGGGCGAGTTCGTGCAAATCTTGGGATTTGGAGTACATTCGTTTGGAAACATATTTTTTCCAAGTAGATATAGGCTTCACAAATCTCCTCACGAAATTTCAGAATTTTTGAAGATTTGTAGAATTATCTAGGCATTTCTGAAATTGGGTTGAAAACCTGAAATTCAGGTATCAGTTGACTGCTGATCCGAGTGAATTCAACCCTGGAAACTCTCTCTAAGTTTTCGCAATCAACTGCCCCTGGGTCAGTCGACTGATCCATAAGGGTGAAGTTGAAAAGGCTATTGGCTGATAGAATATGATGTCTAAATTAAAATCCTTGTTTATACTCCTTGAATAAAGGTTTGTCTCGTGGTTTATTGGTGATTATATGAAATGAGACTATATGGATATCATGAAATTCAAGGGAGTTTGATAAGTATGTCTAGGTTAAGAGGATTTGATCATATTAAGAATACATAAGGAAAAGGAAAAACTGAGGACAATTTCATGTGTCAAATTCTAATGGTAAGCCCGAGCAAACACATGAAATTAGAGGTAAATTTGGAAGTTGATATAAAGATGACAATATTTGAGGAAATTTGAGTTTGTACCTAAAGTCAAGCACGGTTGATGTTTTTCATGGACATATATTTTTCTAGGATAGGGAATACTCTAACAAACGTGCTTGCAAAGTTACACATTTTTCCGAATTTTTTGAAATTTTATACGTGTTTCTGAATTTCGGCTGAAAATTCAGAAACTGCCGTATCAGTCGACTGTGTTGGTGCTTGGATGGCTAGAGAGGGGGGGGTGAATGTAGCCAGACACTTAAAACTTAGAAGTTTTTGAGATTTCTCTACACTTCAGAGGTTAGGCAGCGGAAACAAAGAAAACAAATAGAAATGTGCAGAAATGAAGAGCAAACCAAAACGCTAACATGGATCGTTTACAAGGTTCGGGGATAACTTGCCCCTACTCTTTGGCGTGCCCTTAAGGTGGGCGATCCCTTGATCGTCGGCAGATCAAGTCCCGGAAAATCTGGATAGAATGCAATCTCCTTCCGGTGGAGTAACCTCTCCACAGCATTTCAAGATGAATGAAGTATTAAGTACAGGAAACACAAGAAGGAACCTTACTGAGCACTTAGAACCGCAAGAACACCAGCAAACTCCTCACCGAGCTCCACTCAGCACAGATCTCACGCATGACTTCCTTCTTCGTGTCTTCTTGCTGATGGACTCACCAAGCTCCTTGTTTCTTCCAAGTCCTCAAGTATCAGCTCAAGATTCACAGTTGCTTGCACAAAAGATGGATCAAAGTTGTCGCAAGATCAAGAAGTTGTAGCTCAAGCAGAGAGTCTCCTCTTCTCCATTTCTCAGCACTTTTAAGCATCTGGCATCTCCAGCTCACATCGCCAGCTACCAGACGCTCTACTGCAGCTTACCAGCTGCTCAGCTGCAACTGCTCACCTATCATAGAGCTCTCCTGGACTCCCTGAGCTTCCCTCAGACAAGCCCCAGTCAGCAGCTCCAGCAGCGCCAGCATCCGTTGCAACCTGAGATGGAAAACGGACAAACCTGCTCCAAGGAAAGACTCCCATTGATCCTCCTTGAGTGTTTGAATTCATCCCTCTCATCTACACACTAAATCAGATCATTAGAACAACAAATCAAGTAGAGGATCAAATATCAGAAGACTCTGAACAAGTATCGGTAGCGTATCAGTAGTAATCAGAACACGATCAGAGCTTTGACATCGCTTTTGAATTAAAGCTGTCAGCTGCTGATCGGTCACTGGACCGATCAGAGAGACTCCTGATCGGTCACCAGACTGATCAGGATGGGTTCAGACCGATCAGGATCCAACTTGATTGGTCCCCAACGCGTAATCAGAAATCGCGACTTCTCCGGGACCAATCACCAGACCGATCCCAAGTCGTGGATCGGTCACCAGACCAATCCACACCTTTGCAGGGTATTTTCCCAGCTTCGCAATCCAACCCTCCTGATCAGTCCCCAGACCGATCAAGGTGTGGCCTGATCGGACTGGTGACCGATCAGGCCACCCTCCGATTGATCAGGCTCCAGCCTGATCGGTTATAAGGAGGAGTCCGCAACACTTGATCGTTCACCAGAACGATCTGAACAGTATCCTAGATCGGTCACCAGATCGATCTGGAGCCAATCAGTAGAGTTCCCAATCTCACTGTATGCTCCCTAATCAGTCACCAGACCGATCAGGAGCCGATCAGTAGAGTTCAAACTCATTGTGTGCTCCCTGATCAGTCACCAGACCGATCAGACACAGCTGGATCGATCACCAGACTGATCCACGAGGGAACTCCGTGCCAACTTCCCTGATTGATCACCAGACCAATCCAGGCAAGGTCAAAACCACTCTAAGTCATGAGAACAAGCCTCCAGCCCTTCTCTGACTCGTTCTTAGTCTCCCAGACCATGACACCGTGCCCATCTCCACGAACAGGGACTTCAGTCAACCTGGCTTCAGTCACCATGACCCGACTTCACACACCGGGATTTCCAATCACCTAACCCTCTGAGTTAGGAATTTTCACACCTAGCCCTCCAAGCTAGGACTTTTCCACACCTAGCCCTCCAAGCTAGGACTTTTCACACCTAGCCCTCCAAGATAGGACTTTTTCACACCTAGCCCTCCAAGCTAGGACTTTTATCAACCTAGCTTCTCAAGCTAGGACCTAACCCTCCAAACCAGGCTTTCATCAACCTAGCTTCTCAAGCTAGGACCTGACCCTCCAAGCTAGGCGTTCATCAAACCTAGTCCCACTAGGTATGCCTAGTCCACGACCAGGACTTAATCATAATCATCTCATCAACCTAAACTAAAATTGGTGTCAACACCAAAGTAATAATCAGGGTCAGACTGCATCAATAGACTGCCCCAGGGGCAGTCGACTGGTAGTTAGGGCAGAATGCTATTTTGTGATTTCTGAGGGGTTTTTCAGAAATCTGGTAAGTTCTATTTGTCACCAGGGGTAGGATTGCTTGGGGCAATCTTTTTGATGGTGTCAAAGGGGGTGAACTTGGGTGTTAAGTTAGGTTTGGGTTAAAACTTAACTATGGTTGTTATATGACATTTGAGAGTTAAGATGGGAGAACTTAATTTGGTATGGGCAATGAGAATTGAAAATTGGGAGAAAACATAAGTTAAGGGGGAGGTAGTCTCTTGTTTGTTTTGCTTTAATTTTCAATTGTTATTGCTATTACTATTGTTATTTCTATTGTTATTATGTTTATCTAACTTAACATATTGCCACACACCAAAAAAGGGGAGATTGTTGGGGTAATTGGCCACCCTAAGATGATCTGGAGGATCATGAGTTTTGATATGTGTGGTCAATATGGTTAAGTTAGGATTTATTGTTGGACTAATATGTATACATGAGTGTGCAGGTGTACAGGTACACATGGACTTGGTTGATGTTTTCGGGTGAAGGATGACATGGAGGCAAACTGGAGGTTTGCGTGCGCATCCGAGGGACCGTTGATAGCAAGGACGATGAGCCGAGGGACGCGGACTTCGAGGCATATGTGAAGGGTGGCATGAAGGCAAACTGGAGGTTTGCGTGCGCATCCAAGGGACGAGGGCCGAAGATGAAGAGGGCATGAAGGCAACAGTTGAGGCTGCTGGTGAAAAGTCAACCGGGTTGTGAGGGTCTGAGTATGAGTGTTTGTACTCAGGGGCTAAGCGGGAGGGTTTGAGTGCGGAGTGACATGTACTCGGGGAGTAAAACCCTAGGCTTAGGTTGGACTAGTCGACTGGCCCAGGGGCAGTCAACTGGTGTCGGCTGGAATAGGCTGGCAGATTCGAACGTTGTACTGTAACGTTCGAATCTGAGTGGGACCAGTCGACTTCCCTACGGGCAATCGACTGGTAGCGGCTATTTCAGATTCGAGCCCTATTTAAAAGAGCTTGTTTCCTACTATCTTGTTTGACAAATCTTGTCTTGGTTAAAGGTAAGATAGTTATCTTTGTGCTCAGAGGTTTGCTTGGTATTTTGGCGAGGTTTCTCCACCCACAAGGAGCGATGAGGGCTAGCCGGAGGTTATCCGGGGAGTGATCCACCGATGAATTCTTGGAATAGTCACCCGTCCGGGGTGGATACCAAGTAAATCGGTTTGTTAGCATTGTTTTACATTGTTAGTTTTGTTTTTATTGTATATTCCACTTGTGCGCTAACAATCTTGTAGAGAAGAATCGAAAAACGCTATTCACCCCCCCCCCTCTAGCGTACCGGAGTGATCTAACATCACGGGCATACACTCAATCATGATGGTCATTGTCATGTTCTTCATGACCTCTTGCCTAGCGGCCCGATTACAATGTCTGAAGAGTTCATCGAGCTTGGAAGTTTTATCACTGGTAATGGAAGAAGCCTAATGTTGATGACTCTAAGTTATCTCGTCTGCTTCTAATCACTGCCTAAAATATTCCATCTCCTCTTCACCATTAATCTCATTAGGTTTTTCAGCACAGAACTCGACAAGCTCACATTTGGATTCCTCGGCAGTTGTGACAAAGTCCAGTTTAATTCCCAATCTTTATTATTAGGGGCATTAAGTTCGTTTTCTCTTAGAATTAAATCAAGTGGGTCTAGATCTATTTTGAAAACACATGAGAATCACAACAATCACACACTTTAGATTTTGAAAATAAATTGATTCCTCAAACAATAAATTCCAAAATCAAATCAACCAACACCTCAAAACATCGAGAATTTCGTATGCCATGATAGTGTGGACGTATACGAATTCTACATTTGTAAGAGGAGGTTTTGCCCATTAATTTTATTATCTTGTCAACCTAACTTTTTGACAAATAAAATTAATAGTTGGTCCTCTTCGACCCTACAAATAATAGCAACGACTCTGATGGGGAGGATACTATTATTTGCATCTAAGTGTTTACCATTACACGATACTAAGAAAATTGCCTTGGATTATGTCACATCCGATGGGGAAAAGCACATGCTCCTTAATACTTTTCTATAATCATGTCTGACCCAGTGATCCGCAGAACAAGCACATCCGATGGGGAGGAAGACACTCAGAGCTGATGCGCAAACTTATTCACATCACTTGTAAAATTAGTAATGGAGGTCGTGGGACCCTTAGGGTCCCTCTCCCACTTAGTTGTTTGTAATGAGGAATTTTCATGCACAAACATAATAAGCACATAAACCAACACAATAAATAAGAAAAATCCTAGATTTTTCCAACTATCATGGCCTTGGTCTCCAATGCGCCTCCAGTCGTATCGCCACCTCGTCTGCTCCTCCCTACACCATGCGCAAGCCTCCATGAAGGGATCTCTGAGCCAAGATGACTAGCTACTTACTTACATCCATCGATCCTATACTCCACGAAGGAGTGTAAATATAATCTAGATCGAAAGTAAATAAAAGCTCGGCAAAACACGTGTCGTATTTAATTACAAAAATTAAATATTTATCTAGCCTCGTCAACCCCGAGGATTCAATTAATTACAAAAATGCACAATCAATCACATACAACCATTATTTAAGCCATAATAGTTGGAATCTAGTGCCTGCAATAAAGAGTTAGCTTACGCACATCCACATATGATCCGGAAAAAATAAAATATATGATAATGTGCAAAAAAGTAACCGAATCCTAAACACACAAAATCGGAAACCTCAGCTCTGATACCAATTGATGGATAGCTTGGAGGGTTTCCTAAGCGAACACGGGGTCGAACATGGGAGACCTCTCCATGTCTATGGATTAAAAATTTAATACGAATGGAGACATATCTCCCAAACGGTCGTCTTGTCATCGTATCAATCGATTCAAGTTACAACATAGCCAAACTCAAAAGTAAGGCCTTGTAGCTTGCGTAACCGATTGACCACGAAAAAGACGACGAGCGGATCACCGGTTTTTTTATTTATCTTCGGGGTCCATAACATAATTAATTATCAATATTAATTAACAACTAATTAAACCATGATAATTAATACACATGCAATAACAAGAATATCAGAAGAAATAATAGAATAAAAGAAGGAGCCAAAGAGAGATATGTTGGCGCAGACAACACCCAAGTCTAACCTTGGTTTTGATAATGGCAAAGGGTTCAAAAGTTAAGATGTTATTTTTATCTAACATGTTACTTGAGTGTGGAGATTGAAGTCCTAGCAAAGGACTGCTAGGCACCTAGCGAAGGACTGCTAGGCATCGAAACCCTAAGACCTGGCGAAGGGCTGCTGGGCACCAAGCGAAGGGATGCTAGGAGTCTAAGACCTAGCGAAGGGCTGCTAGGCACCAGGCAAAGGACTGTTTGGTACTGAAGACCTGGCGAAGGATTGCTAGGCACCAGGCGAAGGACTGCTTGATACTAAAGACATGGCAAAGGCCTGCTAGGCACCTAGCGAAGGACTGCCGAGCAAAAGTCCAGCTGGAGGAGCCGGTGGGCAACAGGTAAATTCTCCTTAGAGGAGTAGGTGAGGACGCGTTCCTCGTCAAGGGAACAGTAGGCGTCGGTTCGACCTAGGGTTCTATTTTGGAGACTCAAAGTCAGAACCAAGACAGCTACGGCTGTAAAATTCACTAACATTCTTGCTTTGTTTTGTTTTTTACTAACCTTGTATGCAGGACCGAAGGAACGAGTGTCTGCAGCTCAGAACGCCCCAAAGGAGAGGGGCAGCAGCTGGGTTAGGCGCCCGGGAGGTCCCGGGCGCCCAAGGTCAAAGCTAAACAAGAGTTGAGCAAGAAAACGCTTCAGAAGCTCACTAGGCTAGGCACCCCCAAGCTCCCGGGCGCCCCCGTGGTCCCGGGCGCTCTGGGTCCAAGCCATCGAAGCAATTGGATTGAAGTTAGCCGAGAAGCCAGCATGACCAAGTCATGCAGGGCGCCCTCTGTGTCCCGGGTGCCCCCATCAAACCTCGAGCCCGATCCTGGAGGGATAAGGGCTGACCGAGTTTCGGATGAAGGTTTGCGGATCGAGAGACACGTGGAGGGCGCCCCCAGGTGCATTATAAAAGGGGCTCGACTCCCAAGGTTTCGAAACACACTTTTCCAACGCCTCAACACTCTTCGCTCAAGCGCTCTGCTCTGGAAACTTCTGATCTCGATGTTCTAGTGCCGATGACGACCCTACGCACCAAAGAACGATCTACACCGAGCGTCGGTAACGAAGAGTTAGATTTTTGTTTTTACTGCAATACTACTGTACAACCTTCTGTAAAACTTTGCGCATTATAGAATTACCCGCAGTAAACGGTCAAGGACCGTGGGCCTTGGAGTAGGAGCCGACCGCGACTCCGAACCAAGTAAAAACCTTGTGTTCTCGTTTGTTATTTTAATTTCCGCTGTGCATTCTCTATCTTATAATCCGAAACGATTTACGATATTGGTATCAGAGCGGGGAAGCTCAAATTTGGTACAACCACCAATTTGAGAGTTTTTCGGATTTTACAAAATAATTTTTTTATTTTTTATTTTTTTCTCTCGAACTTTTATCGTTAATCGAGGTTGGTGTAACACCACTCGATAAATATTTTTTATTATCTTCTTCCCGCACTACTAATCCAAGACCGAGTCTTGGGACATTTTTTTTCTTTTTTTCGTTCTATTTTCAGAAATAATTCCTAAATGGCTATGCAAGAAGGATTTAGTACAGCCAGACCACCACTTTTCAGTGGGGAGGATTTCTCCTACTGGAAAAGTCGGATGGAAGTGCACCTGAAAACTCAGGTGGACATGTGGATAATAATCCAGTCTGGACTGGAAATTCCGAAGAATGCTGACGGAGTGCCACAATCCTACACCGAATGGGATACTGCCCTAAAAAGGAAAATTGAAGCTGATGCTAAAGCAACCCAAACACTCCAATGCGGCCTAACCAAAGAAGAGCTGAACCGGGTGGGTCCTTTCAACAGTGTAAAGGAGCTCTGGGGTAAGCTAATTGAGTTGCACGAAGGAACCTCTGACACCCGAATCAACAAGAGGGACCTCCTGCTAAACAAGCTGTATACAATCAAAATGAACGACAGCGAATCTGTAGCTCAGCTCCACGCCAGAATTCAAGAGCTGATGAACGACCTACACACCATTGGTCACAAGGTATAGAACCATGACCTAATCAGGTATGCTCTTAAGGCCTTCCCTAGAAATACTTTGTGGGCATCTATAGCAGATGCGTACAAAGTTTCAAGGGATTTATCTAAAATTAAACTAGATGAATTATTTTCGGAACTCGAATTACATGAATAGACTAACTGCAATCTGGCCGAGAAAGGCATTGCTTTTGTTGCAGGTAAAACTGGAAAGATAACCAAGAAAAAGCCTCAACCTGCACCCGAGTCTGATTCAGATTCAGACTCAGAAGACGGCGAAGGAAATCGACCTAAGCTGGTTCGGCTAGCCCGGGATTATTACAAGGAACTAAAAAACTAGACCAACAAAAGGAAAGCCAGCCGAAGAAAGGAAGAACCAGCTGAACCTTCAAATGAGAAGAACAAACCAAATGTGACCTGTTACGAATGCAAAAAGAAGGGTCACTACAAAACGGAATGCCCCAATCTGAAGGAAACAAAGAAGACAAGAAAGAAGAAAGCCCTTCAGGCAACGTGGGACGAGTCCTCCTCCGAAGAAGAAGAAGAGGCCCCACAGTCAAACCTGCTCGCTCTGACAGCCTCGGAAGAAATCAAGACCGAGTCAGAATCGGAACCGGACGACGGCAAACTCACGTTTTCAGAGGATGGCGAAATCACTGTAAGTGGGTTTTCTAGAAATCAATTAACTGAATTAATTACCTATCTTTCTCGAGACTTGGCGAAAGCCAAAATCCGAGTTGAATCTCTCCGACAGGAAGTAAAACTCCTGAAAGAGGGAGCTGACTCTAGATCCTTAACTGAGAAGGTTCAAGAAGGAACCTTTACTCAAGTTGAAAAACTTGAGAAAGAGAACTCCTCTTTGAAAACTCAAGTCAAGGACCTTAGAGCAGCCTTAGAACGATTCACTTCTGGTTCCAAGGGTCTTGACATGATCCTTGGAAAACAGATGTCGGTTCTAAATCGATTTGGATTAGGCTATCGAACCAAGTCTAGACAAAGATCGTACTATGCTGTACTGAATCAGTCCAGAACTAAAATTCAGGCATGGGTACATAAACTGTGCATGAACAAACAAACTAGATCAAATCAGTATTGGATCCCCAAGGACAAGATTCACATCTTGCCAAACCATTATCGTGACTTTAGTCCAGGGGGAGCCAAATTAAAAATAATATTCATAGTTAGATAAATTTCTATTCTTGTTTTAATTTGCATGATTGTTTGTCTATTTAATTTCTGCAATTTACCATGCTTAGACTTAGGACTGGTTAATTTAAGGAATGAAGCAATTAACTGAAATTTGAACAACCTAGTATTGGGTGGCGGTGAGATGATAGTACGTTAGGGAAGCCTCTTCTAATAAGGTCAAGTATACTCTATTTGGTCTCTTTAGACTGGTGAAACTAGCCGAAGCTACCGATCCAAGACCCAAACTAGTTAGACCAGAATTTTTCAAAAAATAATTTTGAAAATGAAATTTCATTGAAAGGCTTTGTCAAGGAAATGGTTGATGATCCAATAAGGCTACGGCCAAAGAAGGCCTAGTGCCTCGCCAAGACCCGGAAGCTAATTTTTAAAATTTAAATTCAAATTATTCTTTGTCAAATTCAAATCTAACACAAATTTTCAGTCAATTGTAAATTCAAACACTCTCTTTCAAAATAATTCAAAATAATTATTTTCAAAATTAATTTAACTTTTTCAAAATAAATCATGAATTTTCAAAATAATTCTATCTATTCAAAACCTGTCTCACAAAAACCCTTAAGACTATCGTGATTGACAACTCTAGAATGGGTGAGATTGTAAAATTTAACTTAACTAAAATTCATTTGATTCCTGTATTATTGTTCAGCACAAACATTAAATCCTGTAGTTTAGAACGGAGTTGACCTAATTATTCCGGTTAATACTAGTCAAAGTAGTTAAACTATGGTTAAAGTAGTCAAACCATGGTCAAAATAGTCAAACCATGGTCAAAGTAGTCAAACCATGGTCAAAATGTCAAACTAATCAAACAATGCATCAAAATTGTCAAATCATACATAGTCCGGGCGCCCGTGACTCGTTGGGCGCCCCCCAACTTTTTCACTTCGATCAAGGCAGAAAAACTGCCATGTCTCTGTAACCAGGGTGCCCTGGCCCTTACGGGCGCCCCAGGACCAGTCAAAGGCAGCAAAGCTGCATCCCTTTCTGACCAGGGCGCCCGGGCCATCACGGGCCCCCCGTCCAGCAGTTGGTCACTGCTAAACAGTAGACCTCTGTCCCGGGCGCCCGGGACCTCCCGGCGCCCGAGCTAAGCACCTATATAAGCCACTCGAACCTCCTCATTTTGCCACACCCAAAACACCTCTCTTCTCCAACTCTTCTCCTTCCAAGGCAACCTAACACCCCCTGAGTGACTCTCTTGCTCCCTCAATCTTGACCATGCCTCCCCGAACGGCTTCTAGGTATGATTTTTCTTACGCATTTAAAAATTATTTTTCTTAATTCCTTTCTTTTAAATACATGATTCTTATCTTAGAAAACGCCGAGCAAACCAATCAAACCCCGGTACCGAACCTAGTCCCGACCCTAGGTTCCCAACCTTAGAACTTTGCAATAAGTTTGCCAGGACAATATATAAACCCATCAAAACTAGTTACCTAAATAGACATTTTTTCACTCAATCTTGTCCATTGGCCATGAATGTTATTAACTTTTACCAACTAGATAACCTTGTATTCTGCACTCATCCCATTAACACAACCCTATGTGCAGAATTCTACAACAACATAGTTAGACAGAATGACCTTACATTTGTCACCACAGTTCAAGGGATGCCCTTGACAATTACACCTTCGTTGCTCAACCGATTTCTTGGACTACGACTCTCTCAGTCCACCTTCTGCTGCTATCCTCCTAGAGATCCTCCTTTTGATGCCCCCTACTCTCACATTGACCTAGACACTCTATACTCCTACTTCTATAGGGATGCTAGAAACCCTTTAGCTAGACGATTTCAGTCTGTCGAACTTCAGGTCCAGGACTACGCTCTTTATAGAGTTCTAGTCCGTTGCATTTTACCTTTATCCACTAGGGACGTCGCGACCATGCGACCATTCCACACCTTCCTACTGTATGCCTTGATCCATCACCTAGATATCGACATTGGACTCCACATGTTCCACACGATTCTTTATGCGTCCAGTGTTACCACTCAGGGGCGGGTACGCACCCCTTACTGCCACATCATCACCTCCATTCTTCATCATCACGGTCGTAACATCACCGATGGAGAGACGACCGCGATGACTGAATTTGATGAGATAGGTTTTAGGAACTTCTCCCTAGCGGGCATAGAGGTCTCGAATACCGGGGTTTTATCGTGGAGACGTCAGCGAGCCGCACCCCAGATCGACTCTGATGAGGAGATAGAGGTCGATGTCGCAGATCTGGCAGCCGAGATTAGAGAGCAGATAGACGAGCCTCCACCTCCGACGACTGCCGAGATGATAGCTCTACTTCGGACAGAGGTACACAGTCTGAGGGAGGAAGTAGAAGCTAATCACGCAGAGTACATGGATGCCCGCAGAGCCGATCGAGAGACCAGCGACGCACGGTATCATGAGATGATGTCGCTATTTCGATCCTGGCAGCCCGGCTCATCTGATCGTCCCGGTCCCTCCTATTAGCTTAGATTGGCATTGTACTATTGACTACCCCTACTCAGTAGGGTTGACCTGTATTTGACTGTGGTATGACTGTGCTGGTTCTCTCTTTGACCAGCTGACTTATCAAGTTGACTATTTGCTTAACTGATCTTTATTAGGATTATGCCTGGTAGAATAGGTTTACTCTAATTTTCTTTGTTTTAACTGCTTTTAAATCAGTTTCTAACATAATTTTAAAAACTGCTTTACTTGATTTTCAAAATCTTTATTGCAATTTTAAAATCAATTTTTTCGACTTAGTTTTTATTAAAACTACCCCCTTCAAAACTAGGGGTTTTTCTTCGCAAATGGACTTAGCTTAGGCCCTAACCCTAGAAATGCATGCACCTATAGATCTAGAAGCCAGCATCTCACAAGCACCTTAGGGTACTTTTGATTGATAACTTAGAATGGGTTGAGATGCTTAGGTCTTTGCCTTAATTCAAGATGCTTTAAGTCAGTGCATCTGCAGTAATTGGGGCACTAAATACAAATTAAACAGTAATCAGGTTAAGTGTCAAGCTTAGAAAATCTAACTTGAACAAAACACTTAACTTGACTAACCCTAGCGAAAACTACTATTTATAACAGTTAGTAAGTAGCTAATTGGGTTAGACAGGACCGAGCGAGATAATTCAAATTGATTTGGTCCAAGTTTATACCTTGAATTGGTTCAGTACAACACATTATTCTTTTGCTATATTCTTATGCAGTTTTTTGCTATATTGCTTTGTTTTTTTATATATGGCAAAGGGGGAGAGATTGGAAAGGAGTGAAGGTTTGAAAATTAAATTTTTTTGGAAATTAAATTTTCAAAACGTTATCCTTTCTTCAAAAAGTAAAATCATCTAAGTTGTTTTCAAAACCTAAGATGTTTTTTTAAGTACTTATTTTTAAACTTCTCTAATAGAAGGTTTTAAAGTACTAAAGAGATTGAAATTTTTTTCAAAAATTCCTTTTGTAATAAAAACTTCAGAAGATGTTTAGAAAATTTTCTAAGTTATTGACTTGAAAATTTTTCTAAGTGTAAAGGTTCCAAGTATAAATTTTCCAAGTACCCAACAAAATTTTTTTTGGAAAATGTTTTCTAAAACTTCTTTTGAAAAATGTTCTAAGTGTTGAAAAATCAATTCCATCTTTAGACTTAGAAATTTTTCAAACCCCACAAACCTTTGAAAAATCTAGGGGGAGATTCCTTCCAGGGGAGGAAACTAAACTGGTATTTCACCTGTTTGTTATTAACTTAACTTTTTGAACCGGGTTGCCATAAATCAAAAAGGGGGAGATTGTTGGTGCAGACAACACCTAAGTCGAACCTTGGTTTTGATAATGGCAAAGGGTTCAAAAGTTAAGATGTTATTTTTATCTAACATGTTACTTGAGTGTGTAGATTGAAGTCCTAATGAAGGACTGCTAGGCACCTAGCGAAGGACTGCTAGGCATCGAACCCCTAAGACTTGGCGAAGGGATGCTGGGCACCTAGCGAAGGGCTGCTAGGAGTCTAAGACCTAGCGAAGGACTGCTAGGCACCAGGCAAAGGACTGCTTGGTACCGAAGACCTGGCGAAGGATTGCTAGGCACCAGACGAAGGACTGCTTGGTACTGAAGACCTGGCAAAGGACTGCTAGGCACCTGGCGAAGGACTGCCGGGCAAAAGTCCAACCGGAGGAGCCGATTGGGAACAGGTAAATTCTCCTGAGAGGAGTAGGTGAGGATACGTTCCCCGTCGAGGGAACATTAGGCGTCGGTTCGACCTAGGGTTCCATTTTGGAGACCAAAAGTCAGAACCAAGACAGCTACGGCTGTAAAATTCACTAACATTCTTGCTTTGTTTTGTTTGGTACTAACCTTGGATGCAGGACCGAAGGAACGAGTGTCTGTAGCTCAGAACTCTGCAAAGGAGAGGGGCAACAGTTGGGTTAGGCGCCCGGGAAGTCCCGGGTGCCCAAGGTCAAAGCCAAACAATAGTTGACCAAGAAAACGCTTCGGAAGCTCACTGGGCCAGGCGCCCCCATGGTCCCGGGTGCCCCGGATGCCTCGGGCGCCCTGGGTCCAAGCCAACGAAGCAATTGGATTGAAGTTAGCCGAGAAGCCAGCAAGACCAAGTCATGCAGGGCGCCCTCTGTGTCCCGGGCGCCCCGTCAAACCTCGAGCCCGATCCTGGAGGGATAAGGGCTGACCGAGTTCCGGATGAAGGTTTACGGATCGAGAGACACGTGGAGGGCGTCCCCAGCGTCCCGGGCGCCCCCAGGTGCATTATAAAAGGGGCTCGACCCCTAAGGCTTCGAAACACACTTTTCCAACTCCTCAACACTCTTCGCTAAAGCGCTCTGCTCCGGAAACTTCTGATCTCGAGGTTTTAGCGCCGACAATGACCCTACGCATCGAAGAACGATCTACACCGAGCGTCAGTAACGAACAGTTAGATTTTTGTTTTTACTGCAATACTACTGTACAACCTTCTGCAAAACTTTGCGCATTATAGAATTGTCTGCAGTAAACGGTCAAGGAACGTGGGCCTTAGAGTAGGAGCCGACCGCAACACCGAACCAAGTAAAAACCTTGTGTTCGCGTTTGTTATTTTAATTTTCGCTGTGCATTCTCTATCTTATAATCCGAAACGATTTACGATATTCACCCCCCCTCTATCGTATTCTCTCGATCCAACAAGATATACCTCTTCTTTTACCTCGCAGTCTTCTACCGTATGACCCTCCCCTCTTGGATGTCGTGTAGGCGACGATCTACCAAGACCCGAAGTCTCCAAGGGCTGCCAATATCATCGTCTTCTACCCTCTTACACGCGCCAACAAAAATCCTAAGCCCTAGGGGTTTTCCCGCCGGCCTCCACCTCCACCTCCAACGTCACCCGCCAGCCACCACCAAGCACAATGTGCGCCGGCTGGAAGAGGACTGAGTTGGATAGGATTAGGAAGATGAAGAAGAAGGAAGAAGAAGATGTCTTCCCAAAACCCGCCGTCGGCCTCCCTCTTGCTTCCTCACCGCCGGCGCAGCAAGATGGTAACTCTTGCCGCCGGCTGTCCTTTGATTGCTCCTTGGTTGATCTCGCACAAGAGAGGGAGAAGAAAGGAAGAGAACTAGGAGAAGATATGGTCTTCTCCAATCCCTACCGAGACCGTCTTCTTCCTCCTCTACCGCCGACGATCAACTCCAAGAAGATAGCTCCCTCTCCACCACCGCCGATCCTCTCTTCTCCTCCTTGCTGCTGCCGCATGCCACAAAGGAGAAGCCAAGTCCTCCTTTTCTAGTGATTGTTAGTGATATGAGAGAAGTGTCCTAAGGCAATCGTCTTATGATTGTAAACATTTATTTAATAAATGATAATTCACTATTTGAGTATACATGTTTGTGTATTTGATTGGGATCTTAAACTCATCTACTGAATGTCCGCAATACAATTCACAGCATAAGAGAATTTGTGATGGGATCACAACTAGTGATTATCTCTACATGTGTAATTGTGAAGTATTGAAAGTATCCCTAGTCAATGAATTGATAAAAACGGACACTATCAATTCTGTTGAGACTAGCATGGGTTATTCTCTAATCAGCTGATTCTCACTGGCTGGTGACATTGGGATGTCCGGAGATAAACATGGATGCTAGTTAAGGGAACTAGTTCATTGGAGTGACTAGCTGTAAAACTTCATATGGTAATCTATAAAGATATGTCACTGAAGTTATTACTGCAGCTTAAGTGCGATGTTCCTTTGACTTGCGGTGTTCAAGTCATCTTGGTCATGGAGACTTATACTTTAACATCTTAAGCAAGCATCTCCAAGGAGGTGTGGACCCAGGATGATTGGGTATAAGGCGAAGTGCTTGAAGATGTTTGAACAGCCTACAAAGGATTCACCACTCCTTGCGAGGAGATGTATACCTAAGCCTATCGTCGGATTGTTACTCAAAGCCTCTGGCCAGAGCATATCATGTTTAGAGTGCGAGTCTCTTAAATACATGAGAGTAATTAGAAATTCAAAGGACGAGAAACACATTACTTGGGCTAGGTGTGACGTAGTCAGTCTAGTGGGGACTGACACAAACAGACCATGTCCTGAACCAAGTGGGTATAAGATGGTGAAGGGAATGGGGCACGATTCATTAGAGCTGCTGAAGGATTTCAGAATTCTTTCTGAGGTCAACCGTTAATCTTTCGATTAATTGGGGGTCATGATGTACTACTAGGTGTCATTCATGATCGTTCTATAATTAGTTGATTATAGATGGCCAACATAAATCAAAAGCCTATTTAGTCACACGCACTACGAGTAATCCGAGGGATTTAAAACGAGTTGAAAATTGGATTTTTCGATCAAGAGAAATAAGTCGAATCTGAATTTATCAGAGGCGCAATGGAAGCTAAAAATGGCTAAGTCTTTTGAAAGTTTATTGGGCGAATTAAATGAGTTTAATTCGCGATGGAAGCGGCTTGGTTTGGCCGGCCAAAGAGGGTGTCCACCCTCTTGGTTTGGCCGGCCATTAAAAGGGAATAAAACAATTTAATTAGTTTAATTAATAAAATAAATCTAGCGTGATTTGTTTTATAAATTATGGATAAATAAATTTGTGTAAAGAAATTTATATAAATAAATTTATAGAAATTTATTCTTTTATGGAAATTAAAATGATCCATGAAATGGTTTATTTTAATTTTATAAAATCAATTATGAATTGATTTTTCCATAATAAGAAAGTTTATAAATTTCTTATAAAATTTATTTCATAATAAAAGGAGAAGAAGTATTTGTTTTATTATAAAGTTAGTTATAATAATACTTGGTTTAAACGGAATAATTCATAAGAGAATTTATAGGATAAATTTGTTATGAAAATTCTGTTAAGAGGAGACTTGGCAAGGGAGATGCTACTATATAAAGGAACCAAAGGCAAACCCTTAATTCCAATTGAGTAATCAAGAGATTAACTCTCTCCCTCTCTCCCTTATTCTCTTCCTCTCCCTCTCCTTCCCCCTTAGGGCCGGCGCCCTTACCCATCTTAGGGCCGGCGCCCTTTGCATCCCTTAGGGCTGGCGCAAGCACCTAGGGTGCCCGAGAGCTTCCTCCACCAAGTTCGAGCCAAAGAAGAAGAAGAAGCGGATCGCGACTCCTTCCTTCCTTTCCCGGAATTTTGATTCCGTTAACTTGGTGGTTAGTTTCCTATCTTTTCTCTTGTTGTTCTAGTTGTGCCTTTAGAGAATCTAGTAGTTCTCATCGGCATAAAACTCGTGACTTTGCGAAGTCATCCCGAAGAGAACTCGGCGTGGACGCGAATAGAGGCGGAGCTTCCAAGGGACGCTACGGTTGGATCTCGTCCCTTACTTCGAGTTACGCGAGGTACTTAGTAAATTAGTTTACTTTTCCGCAAAGTTTTATTTTATGATCATGTCCACACACATAAGGTTGCATGCTAGATACGTGGTTAGAATAATTTGAGAAATTATTTTATGCTAATTCTTCCGCTGCACGTAAAAATTTAGAATTTTACGAACCCGTATCCTTGTCAACATGCACCCGGTCTCAACAGTGGTATCAGAGCCGGTTAGTGTTCGACATAATCATATAATTGTTTTGTGGAAAACTTTGTCATGATCTCAATTTCGAAAAAAATTTTCAATTATGGAAACTTTCAAATTATAATAAATTTTAGATTTAGGAATTTCAAAGTTTGGAAATCCTCATGAAATTTCGCAAACGTTTGAAATTTTCTAGTTTCTGAAATTTTATAATAATTGTGAAAACTTCCCATCTTTGGAAACTTTCCAATTTTGAAAATTTTTCTATTTTAGAAATTTTCCAATCTTGGAAATATGTAAGTTTTCTTTGTACCAGAAACTTACAATTATTCTGAAAACCTATTATGAAATCTTGTAATTTTGGGCACTTTCTTTCAAGAAAGTCTAGACAAATTCATGGACAGTTAATTGACAATTAAATTTGAATTGGTTTTTAAATTGACAACAAAATTCTTTATTTTGGATTGAGCCTCGGGGAGCCATCCAATTTAAAGTTAGTTGTTGTAATTTAATTTCCCAGTTTTTAATTGAAATTGTCATGTTTGATTTGGATTGAGCCTCGGGGAGCCGTCCAATTGGATTTACAACAAATTACTTTTCTTTGGGTATCTGAGCCTCGGGGAGCCACCCTTAGAAAACAATTTGTTGTAATTAATTAAATCCATGAATAAAATATGTTTGAAGAGGTCATGCTCTTACATATTATTGTCTCCAAAATTAATTAGGAAAATAGTTTCCTATAGAGTTTTCTTTAATGAGATTTTCATGAAAATAATATGTAGTTGAATTAAGAGATTTGTCTCTTAATTTAATAAGATTTGATTTAGAGAAATCAAAGTCTTGAACATATTATTTCCGAAATTAATTATGACAATTTAAGAAATTGTTTCCCAAAACAATTCCTTTAATTAAGTATGAAATTGGAATTAGGAAATCCGGTTCCTAATTCAATTAATGAGACTTGATAACTTAAGTCACATACATACTTTATTAAGGAAATCGTTAGTCATGACATAATTCTATGTCATGAATGTGCTTAGAAAAGAAAGGATGAGACCCAAAACCCCTTACAAAATATTAAGGCCAACACCTTCCATTAATATGGTTAGAATCGGAGTTTTGTTTCTCGTTTGGGTTGATGGACACATCCATGCCCGACTTGAACCTCAACATGTTCAAACCATGGAATTAGTTTATGAATAATATAGTTGGAGTCAGAGGTCAATCATTAGTTTTGGTTGTTGGACACATCCAAGCCTGACTAAGCGGTTGAATGAGCTCCAACCATATTAAAACTATTTCTTGATTAATGGGTCAGCCTTAAGCTTGGAGCATCGATTTGTTGTGCCACAGCCAAGGTCGATGTAAAGAGAGGTGCAGTTGGGTGCTATGTATATTGTTGCATACTTGTTAATGAGTTAACAACCCAATGTTTTATGCAAACATTCAATTAGTTGATAGCATAATGTGATAGTTACATATATGTGATATGTAATCGGTATAATTACCTACCTTCATAGCAAAGAATAACTTGATGGCCACAGCCATGGTTGTTCTTACCTATAGTTGGATATCAACCTATTTGGAGATGTTCCTACGATCTCCCGAATTGATAAAAAGGGTTATTCAATTTGAAAAATAAATAGGATTTTATTAATGTATGCTGATACATTTTTTAATCATTCTTCTCACATAAGCTTAATTTGTATTTCTAGGATAATCACTCGATCATGTCTTCTCTGAATTTGCGTTCCATTTTGGACACCAATAAACTAACTGGGCCAAACTTCATGGACTGGCTTCGAAACCTGAGGATAGTCCTCGAGGGAGAGAAGCTTGCTTATGTCCTTGAAGAACAACTTCCCAACCGTTCTCCTGAAAATGCAACTCCAGACCAGTTTCCTGAGTTGCATAACCTGCTGAAGACTGCAGAACCTTCTGTGAAGCAGGATCAAAAGATGGTACTGTTAGTTGGTTCCTCGAAGAAAGGTTCTAAGAGGAAGGCCAAAGAACAGAATAAGGGAAAGAAGAAAAAGGCCAAAAAGACTGAAAAAAAAAATCAAAAGGAACTTGCCATCATTGTGACAAGGAGGGTCACTGGCGAAGAAACTACAAGGATTATCTTGAGTCCTTGAAAGAGAAGGCATCCGATGCCCCATCCTCTTCAAGTATCTTCGTTATTGAATGTCACTCTATTTCCTCAAACACATGGGTACTTGATACTGGGTGTAGCTCACATATATGTAATGACATACAGGGGCTAAGGAATAGAAAAAAGACTCGTCAAGGGAGAAGCGGATTTGCGAGTTGGAAATGGAGCAAAGATTGCTGCTGTTGCCATCGGAACATATTTGCTAAAGCTCCCGACTGGACGTGTCTTAGAATTGGATAATTGTTATTTTGTTCCTTCGTTAATAAAGAACATTGTATCTATTTCATGTTTGAATGAAAAGGGTTATCATTTAACTTTTAGTAACAATTGTTGTTACATAACTTTAAATGGCGTTCTTTATGGGAATGGAACATTGTGCAATGGTATCTACACGTTAGATTTATCCAATGACGTTTTCAATATCGAAGTTAGCAACAAACATGCTCGAATAGATAATCGAATAGACTCCTACACTTGGCATTGTCGTCTTGGCCATGTAAGTAAGAAACGCATGACCGAATTACACCGATGTGGAATTTTGGAATCATTTGAACCCGGTTCATTTGATACATGCGAATAATGCTTAAAAGGCAAGATGACCAAATTACCCTTTTCCGGAAAAGGTAATCCAGTGGGAGAATTGCTTGGTCTAATACATACTGATGTATGTGTACCAATGTCAACTCTTGCACAAGGAGGCTATAGCTACTTCATCACCTTTATCGATGATCACTCACGATTCGGGTACGTGTTCTTGATGAAACACAAATCTGAAGCCTTTGAGAAATTCAAAGAGTTCAGAAATGAAGTAGAGAATCTGCTTGGCAAAAGTATTAAAATACTTCGATCCGATCGGGGTGGTGAATACTTAAGTCAAGAGTTTCAAGATTATCTTAGGGACAATGGGATATTATCCCAATGGACTCCGCCGTATACACCACAGCATAATGGTGTATCTGAGAGGCGCAACCGAACCTTGATGGACATGGTTAGGTCGATGATGAATCATGCAACTCTTCCAAAATCCTTTTGGGGCTATGCACTTAAGACAGCTGTTTACTTGCTAAACAGAAGTCCCGACCAAGGTAGTCTCTACTACTTCATATGAGATATGGAATAGTAAGAAACCCACTTAACTCACCTTAAGATATGGGGTTGTCCTGCTTATGTGAAGCGGATTGTATCAGACAAATTGGATGCTAAGTCTGATAAATGTCTATTTATTGGATACCCTAAGGAAAAGAAGGGTTACCAATTCTATCATCCCTTCGAACAAAAGGTGTTTGTTTCAAGGCATGCTGTATTTCTAGAAAAAGAATTTCTTTTACAAGATAACAGTGAGAGTGGCATTGAACTTAATGAAGTTCAAGAAACTCCAATAGACATAACAGAGACACCTAGTCTAGACCCACAACCAATAACTCATAATGATGAGCT
>JAGFNQ010000764.1:0-84289 GCA_024364735.1 Boesenbergia rotunda
GTAATCCGAGGGATTTAAAACGAGTTGAAAATTGATTTTCCAATCAAGAGAAATAAGTCGAATCTGAGTTAATCAGAGGCGCAACGGAAACTTAAAATGGCTAAGTCTTTTGAAGGCTTATTGGGCGAATTAAATGAGTTTAATTCGCGATCGGTTCGGCTCGGTTTGGCCGGCCAAAGAGGGTGTAACCCCTTTGGTTTGGCCGGCCACAACAAGGGGAAGAAACCAATTTATTTGGTTTAATTAATAAAATAAATCTAGCGCGATTTGTTTTATAAATTATGGATAAATAAATTTGTATAAAGAAATTTATATAAATAAATTTATAGAAATTTATTCTTTTTATGAAAATTAAAATGATCCATGGAATGGTTTATTTTAATTTTATAAAATCAATTATGAATTGATTTTTTCATAATAAGAAAGTTTATAAATTTCTTATAAACATTATTCCATAATTAAAGGAGAGAAGAATTTGTTTTATTATAAAGTTAGTTATAATAAAACTAGGCATAACGGAATAAGTCATAAGAAATTTTATAAGATAAAATTCTTATGATAACTAATTCCGTTAATTCCGTTAAAAGAGAGACTTGGTAAGGGAGAGGCCACTATATAAAGGAACCAAAGGCAAGCCTTGAATTCCTAATCAATAGAGTAATCAAGAGATTAACTCTCTCCCTCTCTCTCTTTTATTCTCTTCCTCCCCTTCTCCTTTCTCCTAGGGCCGGCGCCCTCCTCTACAAACTAGGGCCGGCGCACCTTCCACCCTAGGGCCGGCGCACTACCTTCCTTTGAAGATTGCCGTGAGCCATCAACACCAAGGAGAAGCCAACCAAGAAGAAGAAGAAGCGGATCACGTCTCCTTCCTTCCCGGAATTTCGATTCTGGTTCTTGGCGGTTAGTTTCCATTCTTTTCTCTTGTTCTTCTAGTTGTGCCTTTAGAGAATCTAGTAGTTCTCGTCGGCACAAAACTCGTGACTTTGCGAAGTCATCCCGAAGAGAACTCGGCGTGGACGCGAATAGAGGCGAAGCTTCCAAGGGACGCTACGGTTGGATCTCGTCCCTTTTCTTCGAGTTACGCGAGGTACAAAGTAAATTAGTTTACTTTTCGCAATGTTTTAATTTATGATTACGTCCACACATCATAAGGTCACATGCTAGATACGAGGTTAAAATAATTTGTGAAATTATTTTATGCTAATTCTTCCGCTGCACGTAAAATTTTAAAATATTACGAACCCGTATCCTTGTCAACTTGCACCCGGTCCCAACAGTGGTATCAGAGCCAGTTAGTGTTCGACATAATCATAAAATTATTTTGCGGAAAACTTTGTCATGATCTCAATTTTGGAAAATTTTTCAATTATGGAAACTTTCCAATTATAATAAATTTTAGATTTAGGAATTTCAAAGTTTGGAAATCCTCATGAAATTTCGCAAACGTTTGAAATTTCCTAGTTTCTGAAATTTTATAATAATTGTGAAAACTTCCCATCTTTGGAAACTTTCCAATCTTGGAAATTTTCTATTTTAGAAATTTTCCAACTTTGGAAATATGTAAGTTTTCTTTGTACCAGAAACTTACAATTATTCTGAAAACCTATTATGAAATCTCGCAATTTTGGACACTTTCTTTCAAGAAAGTCTAGACAAATTTATGGACAATTAATTGACAATTAAATTTGAATTGGTTTTTAAATTGACAACAAAATTCTTTATTTTGGATTGAGCCTCGGGGAGCCGTCCAATTTAAAGTTAGTTGTTGAAATTTAATTTCCCAATTTTAAATGAAATTGTCATGTTTAATTTGGTTGCGCTTCCGAAGCGGACCAAATTGGATTTACGACAAATTACTTTTCTTTGGGTATCTGAGCCTCGGGGAGCCACCCTTAGAAAACGATTTGTTGTAATTAATTAAATCCATGAATAAAATATGTTTTAAGAGGTGATGCTCTTACATATTGTTGTCTCCAAAATTAATTAGGAAAATGGTTTCCTATAGAGTTTCTTAAATGAGATTTTCATGAAAATAATATGTGGTTGAATTAAGGGAATTGTCTCTTAATTTAATAAGATTTGATTTAGAGAAATCAAAGTCTTAAACATATTATTTCCGAAATTGATTATGACAATTTAGGAAATTGTTTCCCAAAACAATTCCTTTAATAAAGTATGAAATTAGAATTAGGAAATCCGGTTCCTAATTCAATTCATGGGACTTGATAAATTAAGTCACATACATACTTTATTAAGGAAATCGTTAGTCATGACATAATTATATGTCATGAATGTGCTTAGAAAAGATGAGACCCAAAACCCCTTACAAAATATTAAGGCCAACACCTTCCATTAATATGGTTAGAATCGGAGTTTTGTTTCTCGTTTGGGTTGATGGACACATCCATGCCCAGCTTGAACCTCAACATGTTCAAACCATAGAATTAGTTTATGAATAATGTAGTTGGAGTCAGAGGTCAATCCTTAGTTTTGGTTGTTGGACACATCCAAGCCTGACTAAACGGTTGAATGAGCTCCAACCATATTAAAACTATTTCTTGATTAATGGGTCAGCCTTAAGCTTGGAGCATCGATTTGTTGTGCCACAACCAAGGTCGATGTAAAGAGAGGTGCAGTTGGGTGCTATGTATAATGTCGCATACTTGTTAATGAGTTAACAACCCAATGATTTATGCAAACATTCAATTAGCTGATAGCATAATGTGATAGTTACATATATGTGATATGTAATCGGTATAATTACCTACCTTCATAGCTAAGAATAACTTGATGGCCACAGCCATGGTGGTTCTTATCTATGGTTGGATATCAACCTATTTGGAGATGATCCTACGATCTCCCGAATTGATAAAAAGGGTTATTCAATTTGAAAAATAAATAGGATTTTATTAATGTATGTTGATACATTCTTCTCACATAAACTCAATTTGTATTTCTAGGTTAATCACTCGATCATGTCTTCTCTGAACTTGCGTTCCATTTTGGACACAAATAAACTGACTGGGCCAAACTTCATGGACTGGCTTCGAAACCTGAGGATAGTCCTCAAGGCAGAGAAGCTTGCTTATGTCATTGAAGATCAACTTCCCACCCATCCTCCAGAAGGTGCAACTCCAACCAGCTAGTGGCCTATCAGAAACATGTGACCGATTCTGAACTTGCGAGTTGCATCATGCTAGCCTCTATGGTACCTGAGCTGCAAAAGCAACATGAGCATTTGGATGCTTATACCATCATCTTCCATATTAATGAGTTGTTTGAAGAGCAGGCGAGATCCGAAAGGTTTGAAGTCTCCAGACTCCTCTTCACCACTAAGATGCAGGAAGGCACTTCTGCCTCGCAGTTTGTGTTAAAGATGTTGGGGTACATTGAGCGACTGAGCACACTCAGTTTTGCAATGGATCATGAACTAAGTATTGACTTAATTTTGAGTTGTTTGCCCAAAAGTTATTCACAATTTGTGATGAAATATCGGATGAACAAACTAGAGACCACCATTCCTGAGTTGCTCAACCTGCTAAAGACTGTGGAGCCTTCTGTAAAGCCGGATCAAAAGACGGTACTGTTAGTTGGTTCCTCGAAGAAAGGTTCTAAGAGGAAGGCCAAAGAACAGAATAAAGGGAAAAAGAAAAAGGCCAAAAAGACTGAAAAGAAACCAAAAGGAACTTGCCATCATTGTGGCAAGGAGGGTCACTGGCGAAGAAACTGCAAGGTTTATCTTGAGTCCTTGAAGAATAAGGCATCCGATGCCCCATCCTCTTCAGGTATCTTCGTTATTGAATGTCACTCTATTTCCTCAAATACCTGGGTACTTGATACTGGGTGTAGCTCACATATATGTAATGACATACAGGGGCTAAGGAATAGAAGAAGACTCGTCAAAGGAGAAGCGAATTTGCGAGTTGGAAATGGAGCAAAGATTGCTGCTGTTGCCATCGAAACATATTTGCTAAAGCTCCCCATTGGACGTGTCTTAGAATTGGATAATTGTTATTTTGTTCCTTCGTTAATAAAGAACATTGTATCTATTTCATGTTTGAATGAAAAGGGTTATCATTTAACTTTTAGTAACAATTGTTGTTACATAACTTTAAATGGCGTTCTTTATGGGAATGGAACTTTATGCAATGGTATCTACACGTTAGATTTATCCGGTGACGTTTTCAATATCGAAGTTAGCAACAAACGTGCTCGAATAGATAATCGAATAGACTCCTACACTTGGCATTGCCGTCTTGGCCATGTAAGTAAGAAACGCATGACCGAATTACACCGATGTGGAATTTTGGAATCATTTGAACCCGGTTCATTTGATACATGCGAATCATGCTTAAAAGGCAAGATGACCAAATTACCCTTCTCCGGAAAGGGTAATCCAGTGGAAGAATTGCTTGGTCTGATACATACTGATGTATGTGGACCAATGTCAACTCTTGCACAAGGAGGCTATAGTTACTTCATCACCTTTATCGATGATCACTCACGATTCGGGTATGTGTTCTTGAGGAAACACAAATCTGGAGCCTTTGAGAAATTCAAAGAGTTCAGAAATGAAGTAGAGAAACAACTTTGCAAAAGTATTAAGATACTTCGATCCGATCGGGGTGGTGAATACTTAAGTCAAGAGTTTCAAGATTATCTTAGGGACAACGGGATATTGTCCCAATGGACTCCGCCGTATACACCATAGCATAATGGTGTATCTGAGAGGCGCAACCGAACCTTGATGGACATGGTTAGGTCGATGATGAATCATGCAACTCTTCCAAAATCCTTTTGGGGCTATGCAGTTAAGACAGCTGTTTACTTGCTAAACAGAGTCCCGACCGTGGTAGTCTCTACTACTCCATATGAGACATGGAATAGTAAGAAACCCCACTTAACTCACCTTAAGATATGGGATTGTCCCGCTTATGTGAAGCGGACTGTATCAGACAAATTTGATGCTAAGTCTAATAAATGTCTATTTATTGGATACCCTAAGGAAACGAAGGGTTACCAATTCTATCATCCCTTGGAACAAAAGGTGTTTGTTTCAAGGCATGCTGTATTTCTAGAAAAAGAATTTCTTTTACAAGAAAACAGTGAGAGTGGCATTGAACTTGATGAAGTTCAAGAAACTCCAATAGACATTACAGAGACACCTAGTCTAGACCCACAACCGATAACTCATAGTGATAAGCTATCAGTTGAACCTAAAACTACACCACCTCTTCGTAGGTTTGATAGGACACGCAATATTCCAGAGAGATACGGATTTCTCATAAGTGAATCGAACGACGTGTTACTCATAAGCGATGATGAACCTATCAGTTATGAAGATGTTCTGAAATGTTCAGAAAGGGACAAATGGCTTGAAGCCATGAAGTCGGAAATGGATTCCATGTACGAAAATCAAGTATGGGACTTGGTTAACCCACCTGAAGGGATTATGCCCATAGGGTGCAAGTGGGTTTTCAAGAAGAAAACCGACATGGAAGGTAATTATGCTTAAATCCATTCGGATGCTCCTGGCCATAGCAGCTCATTATGATTATGAGATATGGCAAATGGATGTGAAAACAGCTTTCCTTAATGGAAACCTGCTTGAGGATGTATACATGATACAACCTGAAGGTTTCACATCGGTTGATAAAACCAAAGTATGCAACCTTCGACGATCCATATATGGACTGAAGCAAGCATCTAGGAGCTGGAACATCCGTTTTGATGAGACAATCAAAGAGTTTGATTTCTCACAAAATCCTGACGAACCTTGTGTGTACAAGAAGGTTAGTGGGAGTGCAGTCGTATTCCTAGTATTATATGTCGATGACATTTTACTTATAGGAAACGATATATCAGTTTTACAGACAGTTAAAATTTGGTTGTCCAAAACTTTCTCCATGAAAGACCTGGGAGAAGCAACCTACATCCTTGGGATTAGAATCTATAGAGATAGATCAAAACGGTTGCTTGGTCTTTCGCAGTCTACGTATATAGACCGAGTGCTAAAAAGGTTTAGCATGTCAGAATCCAAGAAAGGTTACCTTCCCATCAGGCATGGGATCAACCTTTCAAAGTCTATGTGTCCGCGCACAGAAGACGAGAGGATTTGCATGAATAAGGTTCCCTATGCATCCGCGATAGGATCTATCATGTATGCTATGTTATGTACAAGGCCCGATGTATCGTATGCTTTGAGCGTCACAAGCAGATACCAGTCGGATCCAGGAATGGATCATTGGGCGGCTGTCAAGACAATCCTTAAGTACTTAAGAAGAACTAAGGATGTGTTCCTAATATATGGAGAAGGAGATATGGTAATACGTGGGTATACGGATGCCAGTTTCCAGACAGATAAGGATGACTCCAAATCTCAGTCTGGATACGTATTTACTTTGAATGGAGGCGCAGTAAGTTGGAAAAGTTCCAAACAAGACACCATAGCGGATTCTACCACGGAAGCGGAATATATCGCAGCTTCGGAAGCAGCAAAAGAAGCAGTCTGGATCAAGAAGTTTGTCTCCGAACTTGGCGTGGTTCCAACCATTGATGAAGAAGTGTCGGTTTACTGCGATAACAATGGAGCTATTGCACAAGCAAAGGAACCAAGGTCTCATCAGCGATCCAAACACGTGCTTCGCCGCTATCATCTGATCAGAGAGATTATAAGTAGGAATGACATACAAATTGAAAAAATTCCCACTGAAAGGAATTTAGCGAATCCTTTAACTAAGGCCTTGCCTCAAAACAAGTTTGAGGGTCATGTTAGAGCCTGTGGTATTGGATACCGTAGCGATTGGCATTAGTCCAAGTGGGAGTTTGTTAGTAATATGAGAGAGAAGTGTCCTAAGGTAATCGCCTTATGATTGTAATCATTTACTTTAATAAATGATAATTCACTATTTGAGTATACATGTTTGTGTATTTGATTGGGATCTTAAACTCATCTACTGAATGTCCACAATACAATTCACAGCATAAGAGAATTTGTGATGGGATCACAACTAGTGATTATCTCTAAATGTGCAATTGTGAAGTATTGAAAATATCCCTAGTCGATGAATTGATAAAAATGGACACTATCAATTCTGTTGAGACTAGCATGGGTTATTCTCTAATCAGCTGATTCTCACTGGCTGGTGACATTGGGATGTCCGGAGATAAACATGGATGCTAGTTAAGGGAACTAGTTCATTGGAGTGACTAGCTGTAAAACTTCATATGGTAATCTACATATAGATATGTCAATGAAGTTCTTACTGCAGCTTAAGTGCGATGTTCCTTTGACTTGCCGTGTTCAAGTCATCTTGGTCATGGAGACTTATACTTTAACATCTTAAGCAAGCATCTCCAAGGAGGTGTGGACCCAAGATGATTGGGTATAAGCCGAAGTGTCCGAAGATGTTTGAACAGCCTACAAAGGATTCACCACTCCTTGCGAGGAGATGTATACCCAGGCCTATCGTCGGATTGTTACTCAAAGCCTCTGGCCAGAGCATATCATGTTTAGAGTATGAGTCTCTTAAATACATGAGAGTAATTAGAAATCCAAAGGACGAGAAAGACACTACTTGGGCTAGGTGTGACGTAGTCAGCCTAGTGGGGACTGACACACACAGACCATGTCCTGAACCAAGTGGGTATAAGATGGTGAAGGGAATGGGGCACGATTCATTAGAGCTGCTGAAGGGTTTCGGAATTACTTCTGAGGTCAAACGGTTGATCTTTCGATTAATTGGGGGTCATGATGTACTACTAGGTGCCACTCATGACCGTTCTATAATTGGTTAATTATAGACGACCAACATAAATCGAAAGTCTATTTAGTCACACGCACTACGAGTAATCCGAGGGATTTAAAACGAGTTGAAAATTAAATTTTCCAATCAAGAGAAATAAGTCGAATCTGAGTTAATCAGAGGCGCAACGGAAACTTAAAATGGCTAAGTCTTTTGAAGGCTTATTGGGCGAATTAAATGAGTTTAATTCGCGATCGGTTCGGCTCAGTTTGGCCGGCCAAAGAGGGTGTTAACCCCCTTTGGTTTGGCCGGCCACAACAAGGGGAAGAAACCAATTTATTTGGTTTAATTAATAAAATAAATCTAGCGCGATTTGTTTTATAAATTATGGATAAATAAATTTGTATAAAGAAATTTATATAAATAAATTTATAAAAATTTATTCTTTTTATGGAAATTAAAATGATCCATGGAATGGTTTATTTTAATTTTATAAAATCAATTATGAATTGATTTTTTCATAATAAGAAAGTTTATAAATTTCTTATAAACTTTATTCCATAATTAAAGGAGAGAAGAATTTGTTTTATTATAAAGTTAGTTATAATAAAACTAGGCATAACGGAATAAGTCATAAGAAATTTTATAAGATAAAATTCTTATGATAACTAATTCCGTTAATTCCGTTAAAAGAGAGACTTGGTAAGGGAGAGGCCACTATATAAAGGAACCAAAGGCAAGCCTTGAATTCCTAATCAATAGAGTAATCAAGAGATTAACTCTCTCCCTCTCTCTCTTTTATTCTCTTCCTCCCCTTCTCCTTTCTCCTAGGGCCGGCGCCCTCCTCTACAAGCTAGGGCCGGCGCACCTTCCACCCTAGGGCCGGCGCACCACCTTCCTTTGAAGATTGCCGTGTGCCATCAACACCAAGGAGAAGCCAACCAAGAAGAAGAAAAAGCAGATCACGTCTCCTTCCTTCCCGGAATTTCGATTCCGGTTCTTGGCGGTTAGTTTCCATTCTTTTCTCTTGTTCTTCTAGTTGTGCCTTTAGAGAATCTAGTAGTTCTCGTCGGCACAAAACTCATGACTTTGCGAAGTCATCCCGAAGAGAACTCGACGTGGATGCGAATAGAGGCGAAGCTTCCAAGGGACGCTACGGTTGGATCTCGTCCCTTTTCTTCGAGTTACGCGAGGTACAAAGTAAATTAGTTTACTTTTCGCAATGTTTTAATTTATGATTACGTCCACACATCATAAGGTCGCATGCTAGATACGTGGTTAAAATAATTTGTGAAATTATTTTATGCTAATTCTTCCGCTGCACGTAAAATTTTAAAATATTACGAACCCGTATCCTTGTCAACATGCACCCGGTCCCAACACAAGCTACCAAACCAAACCTATATTAGCTTCCAAACCAAACTCACTACAACACAGGAACCACAAAAACATGCTAATGTCAAACCACTCAACATAAACTCAGGGCAAACCATATTACAGAACCAAACCTCAAAGATCAACTCTCCCAAGTATACACAGCAAAAGAAAACTAAGATCAAATATATAGAACCAAAAGTCATTCTCATCCCAGAATAAATTCTTCATGCTTCCAATTCCACCTGATAAAACACTCAAACAACCACAAATTCACAGCCCGAAACCAAGTAAACAAAACTCTACCAATATCAATAGGTTCCATACTGAAATCCTAAACAACCTTACAAGAGATCCACACTAGACAACACATTCATCAAAATCAACCCAACTCCATGGTTGCTCACGGCAACACAGCAACTTTAAAACCCAAAACTAAGCAACGTATTACATTGAAGTAATATACAACTTACATGAACACCCACTGAGCAAAATATCCTCAATACCTCACATGATCACAATCCCATTCAAAAACAAGTCCAATTCGGGAAACCCTAGTTTCAAATAGAAGTAAAAATCAAAGAACAAATCCACAGCAACCCAAAACCTAATCAGATTAGAACCCAAGTCTTACTAGCACGAAAGATGGCCGGCGCTCGACGTCGGTTGGCAGGGTCGGCGACGTCAATAAGGTGAGGCTCGTGTGCCACCAAGAGCTCGCGGCAAAGAGGGGAATCGCTCGCTCAACCTAGAGCTACGGCGTCGGCTTGGTGTGCGCCGCATCTCGTCCATGCATGCTGAAGTGGACGAAGAAATGAAGTAGAAGGAGTCTCTGGTGGCACTCGGCACGGTGGAGGGAACGTCGTCGCGAAAGGACTGAGTGCGTGGAGTGTCGGCGTCGGGGAAAAGAAACAGAGGAGAAGAGTAAAACTGCCTTCGAGAGAAGTTAGGACAAATCTAATAGTTTTGGGTTTTTTTTGAAAAACCCCCTCTAGTTGAGTCAATTCCAACCAAGCCCTTAGATTTCAAATTTTTTCCCCATTTACCCCCTTCAATTTCCGATATTTAACATTCTCCCCCACTAACAAAAATTTGGTCCCCAAATTTCTCTAGTGAACCACTACAGGTATAACTCAACCGCAACAAGTATTAGTCAACAACAACAGGTATCAACACCCCAAATATAATATAAATACGAAATGCAATTCCGAATGCAACTCAACCATACGCATCTCAAGTAAATAGATAAGGTAGCAAGCTCTGATCGTATCCTTGAGCTCCCAAGTAGCTTTCTCATCAGAGTGGTGCTGTCAACCAACTTTAACTAACTGATCTGTCTTGTTCCTCAACCGATGCTCCTTGCGGTCCAGAGTCCGCATAGGTATCTCCTCATAAGTCGCGTCTGGCTTAAGTGTGACCGACACCTCCGATAACACATGTGCACGATCTGGTACATATTTCTTAACATGGAAACATGAAACACACTGTGCACACTAGCAAGAGACGGTGACAATGTCAGCCGGCAAGCTACTGCTTAAATTCTCTCTAGAATCAACAAAATCCCAATGTAACACGAAGCCAACGTACCTCTCAAACAAAGTCTCTTCATCCCTTTCATGGGAGGTACACGTATGAATACGTAATCACTCATGGAGACTCCAGGGTCTCCGTCTTTGATCCACATAACTCTTCAGAGAAAATAATCTAAAAGAAGATTGAATGAATAACTAAAAACTTGATTGTTCGTTCTTTGTGGGTGGAATTCAACAGTCAATGTTTTCTACTTCAACCTAAATCACAGAACCTGCCATGGTAGTTCGACCACTCATTCCCCTCTCACCAGAGTAACCTATAGCAGTACCATAAAACCAGAAGCAACTCTTAACAGAATTCCAACTGACAAGTTCAGCAACACTTTAAGTGTGGGCTGATGAGGAAAATTTCAGAAATGATCTTTAGATTCAATACACCATCAACACACATTTTTCTGCCACACAACTTATCAACTTCCAAACTGCCCCATCTAGAACCAAGGCTAACAACCATTTGCAACCAAAATTTACTCCAACTCTTCCACTTCAAAGAACATACAACCAAAGTTCAAACATGTAGAGAATTACACTAAGTCCTGCAAAAAACCCAGTAAGCTCTCTCTTTAAACATACGACACTATGCCCTTTTAACTAGGTGTCCATTCTCATGATCCATTTCTAAAACCCTAAGGATTCTTACTGGGCAAAATTGTATCTCGTACTTAATCACTGAATATAAACTCCACCATCACACTGGTGACCAATTGTCAAGTAAAGTCCCAATCATGCGAGAATATCCAAAAATGTAGTGGCCAAATTTAACTATTTATTATTATTATTATTATTACTATTTATTTATTTATTTATTTATTTATTTATACTGAATCAAAACTGGAAACTGGTTGAAGACGTCTATTGGTTACAAGCCACCTTCTGAGTCATTCTTGCCAAGCTCCTGTTGGGGAAGACTACTTCAGGAAACATCAACACTTGTTGACATACTATTAATCCAGAAAGATTTTTATGGAAAAAAGAAACAAAATACACCGAAGAACTTATAGAAATTGGAGTCAGACTTGATTTTACAGATGCATCACAATACATTGGCAGTCATCTCAGGACTGCAGCAGCTGACTCCATGATAACCATCATTTTATTGATTGTTTTAGGTTCTAAAATCCATGTTTAATCCACATTTTATATGCTTAAGTTTGCAATTGTATTAGGTTTCATGTATTTCCCCTATTTTGGCTTTTAATTCAAATCTTTGTATATTTGGGATATTTTTGGCACTAAATTTGAATATCAATTTGTAGGCTTCAAATGATCATGGACCTATATCAAATCGGGTCAGACTTGAGTCAGCATTCGATCCAGATCAAAGGGATCAAGCATCAGATTAATAGGAGCCGTCCATTCCAGAGAACGGCTAGATCTGAGCTATCGGTCAACTTCTGGTCAATCCAAGTTCAAGATAGAATCAATCATGACCATAGATCATGATCTGAAAATTTCAGCCTAATCCAAAGTAATCTGACCGTTGGATCAAGCTCAAGATGTTCTATACCATCCATTTAAGAAAAAGGAAGATCTGGACCATCCGCCACTGATCTGGTTAATCCGAGCTGGGGACAGGTAGATCAGGACCATGGATTGTGATCTGTGGAGTTTGGCTCAGATCAGAAGAGATTCGACCGTTGGATGCAGTCAAATCGATCTCAGCCGTCCATTGCTAAGGAATTAAAGATTGAACCCAAGTTTTGGGCTGAACCGCTGAGCCAAACCCAACTTCTGAGCTGGACTGAACCGAAGCTGGCTTGGCTGGACCAAACCAACTGCTGAGCCAAACCCAAGCTGGCTGAATCTAACCGCTGAAGCTGGCTTGACTGGACCGAACCGCTGAAGATGGCTTGGCTGACCGAACCCAAAGCTAGGGTTGAAGCTGATTCATCAAAAGAGGGGAGAATCGCGCAGAGCAGATCAGTCGAGGGGTTCCCGACTCACTCCATCCGCTCCACCCTCACCACCGGCGACTTCCTCTCCATCTTCATCGCCGCCGGACGGACCATCAACGCTGACCACAAGCTAGGGCTCTGGGGGTTCCGAACCCTAGCTGACCTTCTCCATCTCATTCACTTCTTCATCGCCGCCGGCCGGACGAGCTAGGGCTCTGGGGGTTCCGAACCCTAGCCGAACGCAGCCGTCGCAGCATGTCCAGCACCACCACAACAGCTAGGGCTCTGGGGGATCCGAACCCTAGCTGACTTCCCCTCCATCTCCACCGCGCACCATTGCACAAGCTAGGGCCCGGGGTTCGAGCCCTAGTCGACCATCTCCTCCGCAGCTTCCTCTCGGGTCGAAGGAAGCGATCTTCCACATCTTCACGGCCGCAGTTCACCCTTCATAGGAGTTCTTCACATGCTTCAATTACAGCAGTTTCACATCAGATCCAGTAGCTAGTTTTCATCAGTTTCGGCAGAACTTCATTTCTTTGTTTTTCTTCATCAGCAGCTTCTCTTTTAATCCAACAAATTTCATTTTCCAGCATTACAACAATTCCAGCATGATTTCCAGCAGATTTCTTCACAGTTCATTGATCCGATTAATTTCTTCATTGCATTCCTTTACAGCATTTTCTTTATAGCATTCCTTACAGAAATTTCTTCACGGCTTCTGCTTTTCCAAACTTTGTTCTTCTTCACAGGTTCGAGCAGTAGTTTCATCTTCATAGCAATCTCATTCAGCCTTCATCAGATCCGGTAGCAGATCTTCACAGCAGTTCATCCTTCATAGAAGTTCTTCATAGCTTCAATTCCAGCAATTTTCTCTTCACAGGGCCGAGTGGCAGTAGCCTCCTTCACATGCAATTCAGTTTCTTCAACATTCTTCTTTTCCCAGCAGATCCAACAGCCAGCCTTCATTAATTTCAGCAGAACTCAATTTGCAGCAGTTTTCCTCTTCAAGGCACAGAATTCTTGGGGTTAATTTGCATGCTTCAATTTTATTTGGTTACTGATTGTTTTGCTAGTGAATGTTTGTGTTAATTAGTGAATGACTATATTTGATGGATCCCCCATGTTTCAACTTGTATGTACTTTTGTCAAATTTCTTCATGCTCATTACGTGTTTGATGGAATTTCCAAATCATTCGTGTTACTTGGATTGTTTCAATTAAGTTCGTTGAATTCATGCAATGTTTCGTTAATTGAATGCTTCATGTTTTCCTTACGTTCTTGCACTTAATTTGGATGCCATAGGTTAGGTCAGATTAGATTTCTTAAATGCTGTAGGTTTTGTTCTGTGTCTAATTTCCTTGAATGTTTCTTTCATGTTGTCTTTTCTCTTTTCTGCAAGTATAATTTAGATTAGATTAGATTTCATTACCTGCATTGTCTTTCCTTAATTAGAACTAGATTTCATACCTGCTTGCTATTTCTTTTCGTAGTATTAACGTTCAAATCCAAAACCCAGTTTCATATCCAAAACCCAAAAGTAATAACCTACGATTCTGAGAATTATCATGTACCAACTACATTCATTGGGAGACGACTCGAGTTACTCTATGCTACATTAGTTTAAATTGTATTTGAAACCGTGACACGTCTGGAACGGTCATCAAATTTGGCGCCGTTGCCAGGGAATGTAGTGGTGCTTGATAATTATATCTTTTGATTCTATTTTTGATTGCTTTATCTTTTGTATATGGTTGCTGCCATTTTACATGTTTTGTGACAGGACTGCAGATTCAAAATGTTTTCAACTGAACAATCAGAGTTCAAAAGTGCACTGGTGGAGTTAAAATATTGGATTAAGCAATTGAAATCCCAACAAAGACCCAACAGTCATTCATTTACTTACCAGCAGCCATGTCAACAGTTTCAGCAACCAAACTATCAATTTCAGCAAGGGCAGCCACAATGTCAATTCCAACAATTTCAGCAGCCAAATCAAGATTTCCAACAGCCCTATTCGAATTCTCAGCAAACAAATCAGTTTTTTCAACCACAATTTCAACAATTTCAGCAAAATTTTCAACCAAGTCAGAATTTTCAGCAAGGGTTCCAACCAATTCAAAATTTCCAACATCAAAATCAGAGTGGTCTTCAACCTTTACAGCAATATTCTCCACCAAACAATCAGGATTTTCAATTTCAAAATCAGAACTTTCAGCCCCCTCAGTTTCAATCTTCACCACAACCATTTCCACTTCAAAACTAGAATTTTCAGGGCTATAATTCTCAGCAAGTTCAACCATCCTTTCAGCCACAATTTCAACAATTTCAGCAAGATTTCCAGTTTCAAGGTCAGAATTTTCACCCTCAAGCATTTGAACAATTCAATCAATAATGCCAGCCCCAATTTCAGAATTTTCAAAACAATAATTTTCAGCAATATCATCCTTGCTATTAACCCAATTTTCAGCAGTTCAATCAGCCTATTCAACCATTTGAGCAGCCCCAACAACTCCAAGTTCAGAACTCACAGCCTACTCTTGATTTTCAGCAAACTTATGTCACAATTCAAGATCAACAGGAGTTCCACACCAATCAAGGAGGCTTTGAGAATCCTAATGAGAGTGAAGCTCAACAACAGAGGATCAAAGAGATGTGTCGACAAATTTTACAACAACAAAAGCTTCAGGACATCGGAAGACGCCTTGGACAATTAGTTGATCAAATGAATCAGATACAAGCCCAAAGATCAGGATAATTATCTTTTCAAGCTACTCTCAATTCTGAGAGCCCCGGAGTTGATTCTATATCAGTTCAAGGTTACCCTAGTGCATGGCCAAGTCCTTCTTCAAGTGATCTTGCAAATTTGGTGGAAGAAGAAGAAAGCATCAAAGTCAGGACACCTACAGCAGTTTTACCTCCTGAAATTCTTGTTCAAAATTCATTTCTAAATTTTTTAGCTCAAGAAGAAGATTCTGAAGCACTACAGGACACTTCTCATCTTTTATAGTGTGATGATATTGCTATTGATGGTTCTAATTTTTCTAATATGGTTGTTGCAGATATTACTGAGAAAGCATGCATTGCAGATGAATCCATAGGTGTAGGGGATTGCACTGAGCCCCAAGGACCACCATCATTGGTTGATATATCAGGAGATCCAGAGGATAGGATTGAGAGTGTAGGGGATTGCACTGAGCCCCAGGAATCACCCATTCCTACTGGTTTAGAGGCATTGGAGGAGATTGATAGCAGAGCTTGTGATAGTTTTGAATTCAATTCTGAAACTTTACAGGATCATTCGATACTTTTATTTTGTAATGATATAGTTGTTGATGATCCTAATTTTTCTAATTTGGTTGTTGCAGGAATGGTTGAGGAAGCATGTGTTGGAGATGATTTAATAGGTGTAGGGGATTGCACTGAGCCCCAGGGACCACCTTTGACTGATACATTAGAAGATTCAGAGGAACAATATGAAAGTGTAGGGATTTGCCTGGTGGAAGCAAGAACCCAAGAATCACCTGTTTTATTTGAGTGTTCACCAGAACCTGAACCTAAAGTGGAGCATGTACTTGACCAGGAAGGGACCACAGTTACATCTATTCATGTAGAACATCCAGGTATTCTGCAGCACGATCAGGTAAGTATTCCTCTTATGTCTTTGGAAAAATCAATGGATGTACTTCAAAATGATTTTATTGTTTGTGATACAGTTTGTGATACATCTTTTGTAGAATTTAATTGTGAAAAATTCTTAGAGGTGCCTGAAATTGATGTTGTTTATTGTGATGAATCTCTTGCTATATCTTATGCTGAAGTTGAGTGTGAAAAACTTATGGAGGTACCCGAGATTGATTTTATTGGCTGTGAAATATTTCTTGATACATCTCATGTAAATGCTGATTGTGAAAAATTCGTAGAGGCACCTAAATATGATTTTGTTGAATGTGGTGAATTACCTGATACATCTTTTGTAGATATGGATTGCAGAAACTTTTTAGAAGGGCCTGAAATTGATGTTGTTTATTGTGATGAATCTCTTGCTATATCTTATGCTGAAGTTGAGTGTAAAAAACTTATGTAGGTACCCGAGGTTGATTTTATTGGTTGTGATGAGTTTCTTGATGCATCTTTTATAGAAAATAATTTTGAAAAATTCATTGAGATAACCAAAATTGATTTTATTGGCAGTGATGCATTTTTGGATTCTTTTTATATAGAGATTGATGATATTACGCTTCTTTCTTACCCTGCACGCTTGAGAGAGGTATTACATGGTTTTGCAGGGTCCCGAAGACTTCTAGAGTGGGTGCTCCATCTGAACAGACTCCAACCTCCTGGAAGGACTTCTAAAAAGCATCAAGAGGGAGGACTTGCTCTTATTTCGACCAGTAGCACCTCACCTCTTAAGTGGGTTCTGAACCTTAATCGTCTCCGACCCCCGGAAGATGCTTGTGCTAAATTGTCAAGGGAGAAATCTGTGCACTACGAGGTTGATCACATGAGGATAGTTCTCCCAAAATGGATGCTACGTGCTCTCTACCCTACTTAAAGGGGAGTTTGTTCCTTTTTTTTCCTTTTCGTATTTTTCTTTATGTTTATACTTGCATGTTGGTTTACTTTTATACTTTGCATTCACATTTTGCTTTCTCATTCTGCATTTTGTTTGGTTGTGAATAAGTCTTGTTTGACTTCTAGTTGTATCTCCCTACATGTTCCTTTATTATGCGTTGAGAATCATAAAAGATGGTTAAGTCTGACTATTGAGTTTTGGTTTCCTTGGTATGCTTGGGGACATTAATTGCATTTAGTCATTTGTTGTGATGATGGACTCTATCTTGTTGGATTAAGCATGACATTTGATTGTCCACCTAGTGAGGATATTACCATGCCTATCCTTAATCCTCTTATGTGTGATAGCATTTGTGATACTTGACACTCTAGAACTTGCTTTGATTCTTTTTGAAATTACAATAGCATAAGCTTACATGAATATGATGGAGGCAACCTTTCTTGTTGAACTCTTAGTTTTCCCTCTACTTTGCTACTGTTACTAGTGAGCGTTTCACCTATTACTTTCACGTTTCATTGTCTTTCAGATCCTCTCATTGTCACTATATTCTCACTGTTATATCTTTGTTAGCTTATCCTTTCCTTGAGCATGCGATGAAAGCATGGGGTGATTGCATGATGAGTACATTTTTATTTGTCTATTATTAGCCTCTACTATTGTAAGTTTGAGATGTTATCATGCTTTGTTACATATTTAGTAGTTATCGCGAGACGCTCAAGTTTTAAGTATGGGGGGGGAGACAAGTGTGTATGGACGAATGCTTGTAGAAAAAAAAATCTCTATGTGAAAAAAAAAGAAAAAAAAGAGAAATGAAAAAAAAACATAACTAAAAAAAACAGAAAAGAAAAGAATGAAAAAATTAAAGAGAGTGAAAAAAAATCCTCAAGCATTCGGGATTTTGTTAGTGATGAACAAAAAGGAATATTTTCTTGATGTGTACTCTTTTGATATTATTGTTTAGAGAAATCCAAGAGTTATGTTGTTAATCCATACATGCATTTTGAGAGATGTTGTAAGTGGTTGATGTGTAGTGCATTGAGAATGTGCAAAGAGAATTTTGAGTGTTGGATGTTTGGGTGAGTTCTTATTTTGGCATATCGGTTGATTGTATACATCATGTTAATTACCCCAATGCTCTCATATTCTTTGTGATCTCCTTTGTTATCTACCCTTCTTGTTTTCTTGTTAGCACATGGTTTCATCATTAGTCCTTGGAAAGTCCTCTTGATTTGTGTACTTATGTTATAGTAGTGGAGAAGTAGAAGATAAGCAAGCATATGGTAGTGCAATATCATGAATGCTTTGAGAGAACTCCACTTTCATATTTGTTATTTTTGTGAGCATCAGTGCATATATCCATCTTGTGAGGCTTTTGTCATGCTTAGTTTATTTAAGTTGATGAAATTATAATGCTTTTGACTTATGTGAGATTTGGAACCATAAATACATGGATTCTTGAGACTTGATGATCCTAAGTAACTTTCTTTTATTATTTCTTAAAGTATTGATAGGGGATGTAATGTATGGGAGATATGATGTTTTCTTTGAGTTTTATTTACTTGCCCGAGACGTGCAAGAATTAAGTGTGGGGGAGTTGATAACCATCATTTTATTGATTGTTTTAGGCTCTAAAATCCATCTTTGATCCACATTTTATATGCTTAAGTTTGCAATTGTATTAGGTTTCATGTATTTCCCCTATTTTGGCTTTTAATTCAAATCTTTGTATATTTGGGATATTTTTGGCACTAAATTTGAATATCAATTTGTAGGCTTCAAATGATCATGGACCTATATCAAATCGGGTCAGACTTGAGTCAGCATTCGATCCAGATCAAAGGGATCAAGCATCAGATTAATAGGAGCCGTCCATTCCAGAGAACGGCTAGATCTGAGCTATCGGTCAACTTCTAGTCAATCCAAGTTCAAGATAGAATCAATCATGACCATAGATCATGATCTGAAAATTTCAGCCTAATCCAAAGTAATCTGACCGTTGGATCAAGCTCAAGATGTTCTATACCATCCATTTAAGAAAAAGGAAGATCTGGACCATCCGCCACTGATCTGGTTAATCCGAGCTGGGGACAGGTAGATCAGGACCATGGATTGTGATCTGTGGAGTTTGGCTCAGATATGAAGAGATCCGACTGTTGGATGCAATCAAATCGATCACAGTCGTCCGTTGCTAAGGAATTAAAGATTGAACCCAAGTTTTGGGCTGAACCGCTGAGCCAAACCCAACTTCTGAGCTGGACTGAACCGAAGCTGGCTTGGCTGGACCAAACCAACTGTTGAGCCAAACCCAAGCTGGCTGAATCGAACAGCTGAAGCTGGCTTGACTGGACCGAACCGCTGAAGCTGGCTTGGCTGACCGAACCCAAAGCTAGGGTTGAAGCCGTTCATCAAAAGAGGGGAGAATCGCGCAGAGCAGATCAGTCGAGGGGTTCCCAACTCACTCCAGCTCCACCCTCACCGCCGGCGACTTCCTCTCCATCTTCATCGCCGCCGGATGGACCATCAACGCCGACCACAAGTTAGGGCTCTGGGGGTTCCGAACCCTAGCTAACCTTCTCCATCTCATTCACTTCTTCATTGCCGCCGGCCGGACGAGCTAGGGCTCTGGGGGTTCCGAACCCTAGCCGAACGTAGCCGTCGCAGCATGTCCAGCACCACCACAACAGCTAGGGCTCTGGGGGTTCCGAACCCTAGCTGACTTCCCCTCCATCTCCACCACGCGCTATTGCACAAGCTAGGGCCCGGGGTTCGAGCCCTAGTCGACCATCTCCTCCGCAGCTTCCTCTCGGGTCGACGGAAGCGATCTTCCACATCATCACGGCCGCAGTTCACCCTTCATAGGAGTTCTTCACATGCTTCAATTACAGCAGTTTCACATCAGATCCAGTAGCTAGTTTTCATCAGTTCGGCAGAACTTCATTTCTTTGTTTTTCTTCATCAGCAGCTTCTCTTTTAATCTAGCAGATTTCATTTTCCAGCATTACAGCAATTCCAGCATGATTTCCAGCAGATTTCTTCACAGTTCATTGATCCGATTAATTTCTTCATTGCATTCCTTTACAGCATTTTCTTTATAGCATTCCTTACAGAAATTTCTTCACGGCTTCTGCTTTTCCAAACTTTGTTCTTCTTCACAGGTTCGAGCAGTAGTTTCATCTTCACAGCAATCTCATTCAGCCTTCATCAGATCCGGTAGCAGATCTTCACAGCAGTTCATCCTTCATAGAAGTTCTTCATAGCTTCAATTCCAGCAATTTTCTCTTCACAGGGCTGAGTGGCAGTAGCCTCCTTCACATGCAATTCAGTTTCTTCAACGTTCTTCTTTTCCCAGCAGATCCAGCAGCCAGCCTTCATTATTTTCAGCAGAACTCAATTTGCAGCAGTTTTCCTCTTCAAGGCACAGAATTCTTGGGGTTAATTTGCATGTTTCAATTTGATTTGGTTACTGATTGTTTTGCTAGTGAATGTTTGTGTTAATTAGTGAATGACTATATTTGATGGATCCCCCATGTTTCAACTTGTATGTACTTTTGTCAAATTTCTTCATGCTCATTACGTGTTTGATGGAATTTCCAAATCATTCGTGTTACTTGGATTGTTGCAATTAAGTTCGTTGAATTCTTGCAATGTTTCGTTAATTGAATGCTTCATGTTTTCCTTACGTTCTTGCACTTAATTTGGATGCAATAGGTTAGGTCAGATTAGATTTCTTTAATGTTGTATGTTTTTTTCTGTGTCTAATTTCCTTGAATGTTTCTTTCATGTTGTCTTTTCTCTTTTCAGCAAGTATAATTTAGATTAGATTAGATTTCATTACCTGCATTGTCTTTCCTTAATTAGAACTAGATTTCATACCTGCTTGCTATTTCTTTTCGTAGTATTAACGTTCAAATCCAAAACCCAAAAGCAATAACCTACGATTCTGAGAATTATCATGTACCAACTACATTCGTTGGGAGACGACTCGAGTTACTCTATGTTACATTAGTTTAGAAGAATTCTATACTTAAATTGTATTTGAAACCGTGACACGACTGAAATGGTCATCACTCCACCTTAACCAAAGCAAATGTTTTTTTTCTAAATTGAATAAAGACATAAACACCTTTTTAAGCTTAAGTGTTCTAACTTGTTTTCTTCACTTTTCTGTAAGAGTTACCCGAGTTAATGCAAATTAAGTTGGCGTTTGAGGCTATACGTTAGATGAAAAGGAGCAACTGTGTGACAAAATCACTTAGCGTCCTAAGATGGAGCTTCACTGCAATACAAAATGTGCTAAGCCTGCAATTTACTAATCTTTAAGGAATTAAACCAGCTTAAGGAGCAAGTCTGTATAATATCTATGGTGAAATTGAATCTTCCTCATGTCTACATATAAAAATTGATTACCTAAAATGGTTCTTCAAATGCACAAAGTTCTTGCCTTTCTTTTGACTAAGATGCATATGAATCAAAGTTCCAAGGGAAAAACTAAATCAACTATACCATCAGAATTACAAATGTCCAAAAATCTAGGCAACTTTATCAAACAAACTACATTTGTTTACTTTATATAACATTAAAGGTGTCACTCAGAAAGATTTTTGAAAGGTTTCCAAAAGCTTCTATCAAAGATTCCACTACTAGAAAAAATACATTCAACAACAGTGAATCACTGTTGTCGTATGCTAAATACCACTGTTGTTAAAGGCTATGTTGTTAAAGGGGGGGTCTACGACAACAGTGAATCATTGTTGTCGTTTTGGTCTACGACAACAGTTTGACAATAGTTTTCCACTGTTGTCGTATATCACATTCGACAACAGTTTTTCACTGTTGTCTTTTATTATATTCGACAATAGTTTTATAACCGTTATCGTATATCAATAACAACAGTTTATCACTGTTGTCGTATGCCATATTCACCGTTGTCTTTTATTATATTCGACAACAGTTTTATCACTGTGTTATCGTATATCAACGACAACAATTTATCACTGTTGTCATATACCATATTCACCGTTGTCTTCTATTATTCGATAACAGTTTTACCTATATAGCATTGTTGTCATTTATCTACAACAACAGTTTAGCTTTAAAAAAACCTGTTGTGCGTTTGTACTGTTCCACAACAGTTTCATACCAATTTGACAACAAAGATATTTCCATTATATTTTCAATTAAAAGACAATAATTTAACCTCGAAACAAAAACTATATATATCAAACATCATCAACATATTTACAATAAAGATCCACCACAACCTTTCTACAGACGAAACCACAAAAGTATCTTCTGTCCAAAAACCTTTCTACAGACGAAACCACTAAAGCATCTTCTGACCCAAATTACAAGAGTTCAAATTATATATAATTCTGACCCAACTAAACTTACAATGAAGTTCAAATCACAAAAATTATAGCTTGGAAGGTCAGATTAATGGTCTTCGAACATTATCACGAACAAGTCCCTGCAGCTGGAAAAAAGAGAACAAACACTCTAATTAGTTATTCTATTAAATGCATATGTCCAATAAAAAATGATCCATGAAGATATGTATCAACAAACAACAAAAATAACAAACTAACAAACAAACAAACAAAAAAGATATGCATGTAGTAAATGCAGCTTGTTGAAAAGTTTAATTCCTAGTGATGAGTTCAGTGATCTGTAGTGGTGATCAGTTTATCCTCCTTAAATGAGAACACTTGAAAGGCTAGGCTGCAAATTCAAGTAGAGATGCAAGAAAGCAACTAAATATCAAGTTTCTGCAGGTTTTAGACCACAGCATTAAAAGGATATCTGTTCATCCACTTATTAATAATACAAAGAACTAAGAGCATCAAAATAGATATGATTTTGCATCGATAATTAAAATCAGATGGGAAATTACTAAATTCAGAACATCATTTCAATTCCTTCAAAGGAAAACAACAATTGAGTTTTGTCGTGCTTGTGCCGATTAGAGAGGACCTGGAAATGTGCCATTATCTCTTTGCTCGTTCCATTTCCCAATCTGATTAAGAAAACAAGGAGAAGACGTGCTGTGATAGGAAGAAACTTCTAGAACCATAAAACATACAAAATATTTAAAAAAAATATTCTGCAGGAAATGCAGTAGTTGACAATGGCCGTAACTTAAATAACCTGGTAAAATTTGTAATCAAGTAAGTCACAGAAGAAAAAAGGGCACAATGATAAATTGGATATGTGTATAGATCATAACGAGTGTTGAAATAGTATGCATAGATGAGGTGAAGCAATATAAGAAAAAACAAGAAGTATGGTAAGTTACCCATTCTGCTGGACAGAGAGATCGATAGTATTTGGCAAACTTTTGGCAATCACCAGAGTCTTCACCTTTAGCAGCCACACACCTACATGTGCAACATCAATCAAAAAAGAGTCAAAGTTTGATGGGGACATGTTAAAGTATACTTATGGGCAATTTGGTTTAGTAAAACATACTTGTGAAACTCAATATAGCGAGTGAAACAGTGTTTGGTTTGATTTGTGGTGGGAAACCGAAAATCAGCTGGTGCTGTTTTCAACTCAAACTAACAAGGGAATTTGCTTAAATATTAGTGTCGCTATCTTGAACCAATAAACATGATAATTAATAGTAAAAAAGTGTTAAATACAAGTGTATCTTTCAACCGAAGATTGAAGACGCTATAAGATGAAGGATAATTAGAAAACATGTCAGGCAACAAATTATTGATACTTCAAACCGAGTTGGATGTGCACATGCACTAGATAATTGAAACTACAGAGTAATTGTTATAATTTGCTACATTCTAGGTTTTATACTCTCCTTATGGATTTCTTTCAAATTCAAGCATGACAAGGCTTTCGATTTAGCTTGATGAAAAGAAACAAATAAATATGAGACTGAAAGACTCCTTGGGGGTCAAGCAAAGCTAGAGCAATACTATCGGAGTCTGAAAAATAATACTATCGGAGTCTGAAAGAATAAATTCACCTTCTCAAACTGTGAAGGAGGAGAAACTAAGCTAGAGCAAAGCATGGGAGTTTAGATTGTACCACACTTCTTTGGCCAAACTTGATCCTGGAAATCATGCAAATGCAAAAAAGTAGAAACAAAGATCATTCTGAAGTTGAGAACCAAATCAACTGCAAAGAATGAAGGAAACAAGAATTGTTCATGTACCTCAAGGAACAAACCAAGAGCACCAGTACCAATTATGTCTTTAATATACCATTGAACATTGAGAGCGTTTCTACCTTCTGTATCTATATGAAATAGGGAAGCAGTAGAGTCATTTGAAGAAATCATGTTTTCAACTATTTTGATCTATGAAAATCATAAAGATTATCTTAATAATTATACAAGGTTATAACAAATATTAGATAAAATTTAATAAATGTACAAAAGAAAAACATACAATAGTAAAATATATCAATGCTTATATGTAAAGTTAAACTGAACATTATTAATCAAGAACATACAATAAAGTTAATCTTCTTTAAAAATTGTTCATGTAATAGATAATTGTCGTCTTTGGGCATTAGACTATATATTCACTATGAAGTTTCAGATCAATCAAATCAAAAAACCTACAAACCTCTTGCAAAATCATATCTTGTTGGTACACTCGGAATGAGTTATTCAAACATCTGTAGTTTCTTTATGGTTCCCTGCGACTAGGATTCATTTCCTTTTGGTAGCTAAAGAAATGTTCATTTGAAACATAATAGAATTTTTGTGGAAAAGGTAATCAACCGCTTAAATTGGGTCAGATTAAAATTGAGAAGCAAATTCAAAAATTGAAAAATAATAGTTAAGATGTTAATGTATTTGAGTAAGGTACACAATATGTTCTAGATCAATAAGTAGAATAATACATATTCATGCGGATTAATTACCATTATAATCTTTTGGTCATTTTGATTTATAGGACTTTTACAAATCATCATCCATAACAATAATTTAACAAAACAAGCATTAAACTCGGCCAATTTCCATTTATTTTTGAGACAAATCATTTGCTTTTGTAGAATGGAAAATGGAAACAAAAAAACTATTCCTAAGGGGAAAAAACTAGTCTTAAAAAAAGTAAAAAAAAAAAAGGAATAGGTGTGAAACCAATTAAATCAAACGCAAACAAAGCTGAATCAGATACAATACTAAAATATACTCGATTTCATCGAATTTATGACAACTCAATTAGAATTAGGATTCTAGTTTAAACAATAGAAAAAAATGATAATATAGGGAAAATTTTCATATCCCAAACCCAGAGTTCGGATCAAAACACTGACAAAAACTAACCAAATTTGGTAGGAGGCCTTCTGCAGAATCTTCTAGCAATTAGGGACATCCTTGAACTGCTTCCGCGGAAAGGTTTCGGTGAGGAAGCCCACATTGATCTGGATGGTCTTCGAGTCCTCGTCAGCCTTGATGCTAGGGATGGGGAACCAGACAAAGAGCTAAAGGTGAATGTCGAGATAGTTAAAGGTGATGGATGGTGTGAATCACTTTGTGAAAACTTAGAGAGATAGTTGACATACTCTAACCCACCTCCTGAGAGAGGCAGCGGTGGACTGCGTCGCTTGAGCTGGAGACGAAGAGGCGAGTTGACGGAAGCTGTGCGAGGGGGAAGCAGCAGAGGAGAGGATCGACGCCGGCAGTGGTGGGCGGCGGCGATCCGCATGCACGAAGAGAAGGGAAGGCGGCATCGACGGGGGTGGATTAGGGCACGAGGATGAAAACGAAAAGGCACAGGCAGAGATATTTATATATATATTTAAACTTATCCTAACCAACTCTTCCAATTAAATCCGCACGGGGATTAATTTATTATTAAGGGAAAAAATATTTTAATTGATACAAACTTATTACTTCGGTATACAAACTTATGAATTTTATATTGTAACTTATTAATTCATCGAATATTTATTATGAAGTAAAACATAGATAAAATTGGCTACGAGACTCACAATTTTTAAACTATGAAGTCTAAAATTAAATTTACTTCATCAAATTTATTACTGAAGTTGATTAGTATGTATTACTTCATTAAAAGAAATCGCCGAAGTAATTTGTGGCGAAGTCTATGTTTGATTTTCACATAGTGGTGCGACGAGAAAAAAAGATGATTAAGGATCGAAAAATAAGAGAATGAGAATTCAATAGTTCGTTGTTTTTTTGCAGTTGGATATCCACCGTTGATTTTGTTTATTGCTTGAACAGCACAACAATACAATAACAACAGTTTAATATAACTGTTGTTTATTGTCATAATAGACAATAGTTTATCACATCAATTGTTGTAAATCCCGCCTATAGACAACAGTTATTTTATAACTGTTGTCGTTGAGTATACATACGACAACATTTTGTTATTACTGTTGTCTTTTTACGTATACAGACCAACAACAACAACGGTTAATACTAAAACTGTTGTTAAATTGACATAAGACAACACTTTATCAAAAAATCGTTGTCGATTATGTGTTGTTGAATGCAAAAATTCTAGTAGATCCACAACTGTTTTCCTTGATCTCAAAGTTACATTTTTATATGCAGCCAACTCAAACATATAAAAAATTTTCACGCCCCCAGAGGCACATGCTTCCTCGAAAATCGGGCAGCATCTCCCCTGTACGGCGGACAATATGGGACCATAATACATATATCTCACCATAAAAGTTTAGCCACATGCGGCTAGCTTCACATATATAGAAGTAAACACAACCACGCAGTTTATATTAGAATAAAAGATAATGGGTGGCTCAGCCACCTTAAATATGAAAGAAAACTATAATTCAAATGAGAACTCAAATGTCTCCGAAACAATAATAACAAAACCCGTCCGCTAAACCGATAAACAAATAAAATGTAAAAAACTGAACTCCATACCGAAATAAAACGAACCCCAATTTCAGAAAATAACTCAACTCGACAGTGGGGACCGACAACTGGATCCTCTCCTGGCTCCAAAAAATACTTCTACCTGCTATCTGAAACAACAAAAAGGAAAACAGGGGTGGTGAGTCCGGGCAGACTCTGCGGGTATATGAGTAGACAAATAAGCATGTCATAATAAGGATAACGGAGTAGAGAAATCAACAGTGTACAGTCCATAAGAATTATAGAATTTACCTAATCATGCATAACCAATATAATACGATATAGTATAAAATCGAATAATAACTAAACAGGTGTAAAACGACGCAATAACAATAAAACCAAGATATACATGCATGTCAATAATGTGCAACAACCATAGCTCATATAAATGCAACAATCACAGGAAAATGCATAAACGAAATACGTATGCACATGATGCAATGACATGTGTCACCCCTGACGCCAGTCAACCCGCCAACACATCACATCTGTGTGACCGAGTGGGTAGGGCTATGACAACTGTACACACTCCAACATATAAATACCACAGAAGGCATGGTTGAGTGGACAGGATGCTGGGGAGCCCACACTCCAGACCCCTATACCTAGGGGAGCTATCACAACTACAATATCCCTCGAAAAATAACGGTGAGGGTGAGCCACCAACGGCTCTAATATCCCTCTAAAAAAACGGTGAGGGTGTCACTGTTTGGCATAACAGGACAGATGCTCGCACTCTAATACTACCACGACAACAAGTGGTTGAGTGAATCGAGCAACAATATGACTAACGACGGCTTAACCAAATGTAAGCCCAACAGTCATTAGTATGCAACGTGCAAGTATGGTGCATGCTATACAATGCACGAACAACCGGAGAAACAACGATGCAATACAATCCAACGAGTATACGATGCATCAATACAACCAACCAAAAATCGCAAACCAACGATTATGCACCTACACTAATAGGTAGGATATTTCTAATGCCAAATAAACCTATCTGTGTTTAATGGACTTCTAAATACTCGCGTACAAGCGGCACTTTACAGAACAGAAAACCAACAGAGGACTGTACAGATATGAATTTGGAATACTCGAAGATCAACGAAGAATAAGTCTCAATGGCGATGTTTTAAATAATGACAAAGAACAAGGTCAAGCAACCTATCAGACATAATATAGCCATGCTTTAAAGGTAAAGAAAACTATTCGAGTACAAAGGAGAAGTACCCGCCTTTTAATTGTAGAACGTGACCAAAATAACCTCTTCACGATCAACCGAATGAGTCCAAATCAAGGTCCTATGTAAATGATTAAGTTTAGCTATTTATAAACTTAACAAATTAGCTAAACAAAATAAGAAATATAATTAGGATAAATCCTAACTATTATACCTATTTAATTAAATCTAAAACAAGCCTGAGTCTTTCTTAACCTAATTTATTAAAAATTAGGCTAAGGGTTAAATACCCAGCTTATAGCCTAGCCCAAACAATTCACCTAAAACTTGGTTTCGACCTAAGCATAACCCAAGAACAACCAAAACTAACCCAAACAGGTCGATGGTCAAAGGAGCTCATGACCAAATCTTGGAAAACTTTCCTCACCATTCAATCAACACCATCTGCTTCCATTTTGAAAATGGAGCTCACGACAATAATATCAAGTGAATTATAATGCTATACATTAATTATCTTCGCCTATCAGTTTAGCACCTAATCAAGCTCTAAACAATCCAAATATCAAAAGTTGCTCACGGCAAAGAACAGAATACCACCTCATTATCAATCTTTAACCTAATTAAGGAGCTAACTATAGATTTGGAGAAAACCATGAAACTCCCCTCGAAGCTCATGGCAACAAACTCAAACTCAACTGTGCTTGTAATCTAAATCCAAACATCACTGAATCCAATTAAGGGTCTGATTCATGGCAAAATTCCAAACAAAGTAAATTCCCAAGTCAACAACACAGGTCAGGAAGAAGAGAGGAGGAACTCACGATGAAGGGTCTGCGGATTCCCTTCGCGCGTAGAGAGCAATCCGGCTAGGGCTCCATGCAAAGCAAAGCATTTGCTTGCTTGTTCACGCGAGGTGAAGAGGAAGGAGGAGATGGAGGGATAGAGCACGGCGGCGACGTGACGACGACGGTCGGCTAGGGCTTCCTGCGAGGCGTCGGGTGATGCCGAGAGGAGAGAAGAAGTCGCTACAATTCCTCGGCTTCTTGACAGAAGAAGAAGATGAAGAAGATAAAGGGTGCGGAAATGCTCGGCGCCAATGGCTTTGGCTGTCGACGTCCGCGAGGGCTCTGCGGTGCTGGGCGAAACCGAAGGGAGCGGGTGGTTTTGAGAAGAATCGGGGAGATGAGGGGAAGTTAGGGCTTTTAGTATTGTTTTGGCATTTTGCAAATCAGCCCAACAAATTTAGAAAATTACAACTAGGCCCCTAGTTTGCAAAGAGACCCTCTAAAATTTCGGTTCTCAACACACAGATATTGGTTGTAGCTTAGTCTTCTATGGTTCTCCTGGAGTTTTCCCTACAATAGAAACTATACCTTCCTCGATCATTGTAGTATTAGTTTGCTTATTTAATCTTGATTCTGAAAAGATTCAAAATTGGATACCGATTTTGTCTTGGCAGATTCTTCTGATTCTGGTTCGATTTCGAATTCAGGTACGGATTCTGTCTCGTCAAGCTCATCTTCTAATCCTGGTCCGAAGTCGATTTCGAAGTCGAGTGCGGATTCATCTCGGCAGACTCATCTTCTGGTTCTTGTTCGAAGTCGATTTCGTAGTCGAGTACCGATTCTGTCTCCGCTACTTGAGCTTGAGCCGAGAATGTGAAATAGCTTACCTAATCTTCTTCTTCATCTGAGTTCTCTTGATGTAGGCTGATCAACTTCTCCCAAATTTCTCTAGCACATCCGAATGGTCCGACTAGTTTGAGTTGTTCTTTGGTTAGGCCACATTGTAGGATTGCAGTTGCCCTTGCATCTGTCTCAATCTTATTGAGCGTTGGTTCATCCAATGTGTCCCACGCGATTGATAGTCCATCTTCTGCAGGAAAAGAGAATCCCGTTTGGATTATCATCCATATGTCCATATGGGCCTTCAGATGAGATTCCATTTGACTCCTCCAAAAACTGAAATTCTCACTAGAGAAAAGTGGTGGATGAGCACTGTTCCACTCTTGGATTGCCATTGAATTTTAACTGAAAAATAATTACAAAGAAAACTTGTTCCAAGGCTATGTCTTGGATTAGTAGTGCGGCAAAAAATAGTAATAAGGAAAAAAATCGAGTGGTGTTGCACCAACCTCGATTAACGAAAAAAATACGAACGAAAAAAATAAAATTCAAAAAATCTGAAAAAAATGCTCAACTAGTGGTTGCACCAGATTTGACCCACCCACTTTGATACCACTTGTGGGATCAGTTTGGATCGATAGGGGGGTGAATATCGATCGACAATTTTTCGAAAAACATAGAGTAATTGCGCAGCGGAATGAAAACAAATCAATGTTAACACGTTTGTTTTACATGGTTCGGAGTCACTGTTGGCTCCTACTCCAAGGCCCACGGTCCTTGACCGTTTACTATAGGCAATTCTATATTGCGTAAAAAGTATTACAACATGAAGTTCGAATATAAAATTAAAATACAGCACTTAAAAAAATGATTATACCGACGATCGGCGAAATTTGAATGTCGGAGCCGCGGGTCATCGTTGGCGCTTGAGTCTTGAGCACGGAGCATTTGGAGCAGAGCGCTTGAATGAATGTGTAGAAAGAAGTTGTCTTTGAAGCCATGGGGGTGAGTCCCTTTATATAGCAGTCACTGGGGCGCCTGACATGTGGCCTTCCATGCGAGAAACTCCACCCGCAGACTTGGCCAGCGCTTATCCCTTCAACTGGGCCGCCTGAGCTGACTAGGGTGCCTGTATGAACACAGGCGCCTCAATTGATGATGTGACAGCTTGCTTCGATTGGCTTGGAAACACCCTTGTCTAGGGCGCCTGTATCAACACAGGCGCCTGTTCAAACAGGCGCCTGACCCCATTCAGGCCCTTGGGAGAAGAAAATTGTCACCCTTCATTCCTGCAACCAGGGTTAGTTCCAAAACACAAATAATAAACAATATAATATAATTTAAGCAAGATTAACAGCCTAAACTGTCTTGGTTCTGACTTTGGGCTTCCGAAATGAAACCCTAGGTCGAACCGACGCCTATTGTTCCCTCCTACGGGGAACGCGTCCTCACCTACTCCTCTCAGGAGAGTTTACCTTTTTGCCAACCGGCTACTCCAGTTGGACTTTTGCCCAATCCCCCGGATTAGGTCTTCATGCCTAGTCCGCGACCAGGACTTATTTCCCAGCTTCACTCACCAGGTCTTCGGTGCCCAGTCCACGACCAGGACTTATTGCCCAACCTTATGTCAGGACTTAGGTGCCCAGCCCGCGACCAGGACTTATTGCCCAATTCTTAGAACCAGGACTTCGTGCCTAGTGTACCTAGGACTTTTCCTGCACACTTGAGTAGCATTGTTAGATCACAATAAAACCTTAACTTCTGTACCCTTTTCCATTATCAAAACAAATGATTGACTTTGGTGCTTCCGACACCAACAGAATCGTCGCGTAATGTTCACTCCTACGAAGAACGCGTCCTCACCTACTCCTCTAAGGAGAATTAATCTTTTTGTCAACCGGCTCCTCCGGTTGGACTTTCCCCCAATCATCCGGATCAGGTCTTCGTGCCCAATCCACGACCAGGACTTATTGCCCAACCCTGGTCAGGTATTCGGTGCCAAGCCCTCAACCAGGACTTATTGCCCAACCCTATGTAAGGACTTAGGTGCCCAATTCTTGGATCAGGACTTCGTGCCTAGTTTACCTAGGACTTTTCATGCACACTTAAATAAGCTTCATTAGATCGCGAGGTAACCTTAACTTATGAACCCATTACCATTATCAAAACTTAGGTTTGATCTTGGTGCTTCCGGTACCAACAATCTCTCCCTTTTTGATTTATGGCAACCTAGTTCAAAAAGTTAAGTTTAAAACATGTAAAACAGATATATATTAAGAAAAACAATTTTATTTTCCTCTCTTTTAAGAAAACCAATTTTTGAAAAAACAAGTACTAAGCTCCCCCTGAAATAGAAATTCTCCCCCTAAAGCTTTCAATTATATGTAGTTTTTCAAAGACAGGCTAAGTTTTTGTTAGATGAAAACCAAGTTAAAGTCTTTTTGTGATACCAAATTTTGACCAAGTATTTTACAAAACTTTTGAAGTTTTGAAAGTTTAAGGTACCACAAAAATTTGTAAAACATTTGCACACTTAAAAGAGTTTGCACTTTAAGATATATTGTGCACTTGAAAATCTTTTTGCACTTAGAAAAATTTTCACTTGGAGAATATTTTGCACAAAAATTTTGCACTTAGAACAATTTTTCAAAAAAAAAATCACTTAGAAAAAAAACTTTCATTTAGAAAAGTTTTTACTTAGAAAAAATTTCACTTAGAATACATATTTCACATAGAAAAAAAAATTCACATAGAAAAAAAACACTTAGAAAAAAAATTTCACTTAGAATACAAATTTCACTTAAGAAAAATTATTTTGTATTTTAGGAAAAAATTTCCAAGAAAAAGAAATGAATGTTTTAATGCTCTTAATTTGGAAATTTGCACTTGAATGTTTTCATGCACTTGAAAATATAACTTTACTTTTTGTTAAAAAAATGAAAAAATTTTACCCTTCTTTTACTCTCTCTCCCTTTGCCATATATCAAAAAAATGATTGAACACCAATTGCGAATCAATTTCAAATCAGAGCCAGTTAAACCAAAATTTGAATACGTATTGAACCAATTCTAGTGAACCCAAGTACCAAAAAGGATCAAACCAATTAAACTAAACTTGTTCGGGTTCTGTCTAACCCAGTTAGCTACTTACTGACTGTTATATAACAACAGCTTTGACTAGGATTAGTCATGTTAAGTGATCTGATCAAGTTAGATTTTCTAAGCTTGAACACTTAACTTGATTGTTGTTCAATTGTATTTATCGCCCCAACTACTCTAGATGCACTGACTTAAAGCATCTTGAGTAAAGACATAGACCTAATCATCTCAACCCAGTCTAGGTTATCAATCAAAGTGTCCTAATGCGCTTATGAGATATTAGCTTCTAGATCTATAGGTGCATGCAATTCTAGGGATAAAGCCTAGGCTAAATCCATTTGCATAGAAAAATCCTAGATTTAAAAGGGGGTAAATTTTTTGAAAAATCTATGTCAGAAAAGAATTTTAAAATTCAAGACAAAAAAAAATAATTTTTCGAAAGATATGAAATACTAGTTTTTTGAAAAATAAAAAATATTTTTTTAAAAAAATTATAACAGTCCTATTCTACTAAGCACAATCCTAAAATATAAGTTAATTATGAAGCAGATAAATATTAAGTCAAATATCAAGCAGATAGAAGTAGTGAAAGTCAACACAGTCAATAAGTCAATCAAAGGATCAAGTCAAGTGACAGGCATAATGTAAGGGAACAAGTCTGGTCTAAGATGATGGGCCAGGGGGCCAAAATGAGCCAGGGTGCCACGACCGAAACATAGATATCATCTCATCGTGTCTGGCCTGGTTTGTATCATGTTCAGCCTGAAGGGCATCCATGTGCTCGACGTGATGAGGCTTTATCTCCTCTCGGAGACTGTGGACCTTCGTCTCTATCCGAGTCAAGCGATGGTCCGTAGTTAGTGGCGAAGGCTCTCGTAGATGCTCCTCGATCTCGGTGGCAAGATCGGCTACGTCGATGTTCACCTCGTCGTCCGAGTCGATCTGGCGTCAAGCACCTCGTCGTCTCCACGATAAAACCCCGGTGGCCAAGATGTCTATGGCTGCTAAAGAAAAATTCCTAACCCCTATCTCATCAAACTCAGTCATAGTGATGACCTCCCCAGCAGAGATGTCACAACCATGGCGATGGAGGGAAGTGAGAACGTGACAGTAGGATGTGCGTACTCGGGAATAGGTGGATACACTGGACGCGTAAATAATCGTCTGGAACATGTGTAGACCAATGTCTATGTCCACATGGTGGATCATCGCGTAGAGAAGGAAGGTGTGGAAAGGTCGCATAGCTGCAACATCTCGAGAGGTCAACGGAAGGATGCAACGGACCAGGACTCTGTAAAGAGCGTAGTCCTGTATTCGTAAATCGACAGACTGAAATCTCTGTATAGTGGGGTCCCTCTCCTATCCGAAAAAGTAAGAATAGAGAGTATCAAGAGTGACATGTGAATAGGGAGGATCGAAGGGAAGGTCTGTTGGAGGATAACAACAAAATATGGACTAAGAAGGTTGTAGTAAAAGAAAACGGTTAAAAAGAGTGGGTGTGATAGTGATTGGAAGGGTTTGTACAGTGGTAGTGTAGCAGAGGTCATCAATTTTGACCAAGTTATTATAAAATTTAGCACATAAGGTCGTGTTTATTGGACTGGTACAATATACAAGTTGGTCAAGGTGGTAGAAGTTAATTGTTGGACCTTGGATGGCTAGAGAGGGGGGTGTGAATAGCCAGGCACTTAAACTTTTCTCTTCTTTTCTTGTTTCTGCGATTAGGGTTAACAGCGGAAGACAAATAGACAGAAACAAAAACACAAACAGAAAACAGAAAGAACAAACGCTAACTCAAAGATGTACAAGGTTCGGGGATAACTTGCCCCTACTCCTTAGCATGCCCGTGAGGTGGGCGATCCCTTGATTGTCGACAGATCAAGCCCCGAAAATTCGGATATCATAGCCTCCTTCTCGGTGGAGAAACCTTTCCACAGATAGTCTCAGAATGATATCAAACAACGCACAGAGACAAAGAAAAGCTTACAGAGCGCTATGACAGAAGGCACAAAGAAGAGAATAGATCACCGAGCACAGCACAGCACAACCACCGCAAGAACCTTCAGCTCTTCGTGTATGCATGCTGATCGACTCGCAACGCTCACAACAGATTCAAAGTTCAGAGTTGATGTCTCTTCTTCGCTATCCATCTCTTAAACCTCTGCCCATCGCCAGATCATCCCAGGCGCGTCTGCAGCTCACCAGGCGCGTCTGCAACTCACCAGGCGCTTCTGCAAAAAGCTCCATCACCAACCCACTGACCTCTACTAGGCTTAGTCCGCTGAAACCTCTTTAGCCGAGCCTCAGGTCAGTCGTCAGCTTTGCCAGACAATTGCCAGCCCGCGCCAGAAGCCGTTGAATCCTGCGAAGGGAAAACAGACAAACCTAACCGAAGCAAAAGTCTCCAATTGACTCTCCTTCTTGGTTTGAGTCATCCCTGTCTCACCTGTACACTCTTCAGAGGATTAGCAAAGCAAATCAATTCATATCAGCAAGGTAACAGCAGGTATCAGAATGATTCAGAGCGTAATCAGAAGTCTGACAACGTTTTCAAATTAAAGTTATCAGACACTGATCGATCACTCGGACCGATCAGTTAAGATCCTGATCGATCAGGTCGCCTCCTGATTGATCCAGCAAGGATCTGATCGGTCACCCTGACCGATCAGAGATTGGGGATCGGTCACCAGAACGATCCTCAAACACAGAACATTCTGTGTGATTTCCAGCAAAGGCACTGATCGGTCAAAAGACCGATCAGTGATGGGCATGATCGATCAGGCTCCTGCCTGATCGATCTAGTGATGCCTGATCGATCTAGTGACTCTGTGATCGGTCACACTGACCGACCAGGGAGTGTGGATCGGTCACTAGACCGATCCATCAGCTTGCTGGAGTTTCCTCCAGCTCCCACCAGCTCACTTCCCTGATCGGTCACTTGATCGATCAGGATAGGGCCTGATCGGTCAGAGTGACCGATCAGGTCACTCCCTGACCGATCAAGAGCCATCCTGATCGGTCAGGATGTCCCTGATCGGTCAGATAGACCGATCAGGTTTCTTACAGAGATCTTCTGATCTCTCTCTGATCATTCACCAGAACGATCAGAAGCCAAACAGAAACATTCTGATCTCTCTCTGATCGTTCACCAGAACGATCAGAAGCTAAACAGAAATATTCTGTTCTCTTTTTGATCGTTCACCAGAATGATCAGATTCCCTGGATCGGTCACCAGACCTATCTATTAACAAGGGAGCTCGTGCCAACTTATGATCGGACTCCAGACCGATCCAAACACTTGGTTGACTCATGCTTAGCCCCCTGGACCAAGACTTCATGCCCAGCTTCACTCACTGGGACTTTGTTCAACCTAGCTTCCCTCGCTAGGACCTGTCTTCACTCACCAGGGTTTCCTTCACCTAGCTTCACTCACCGGGGTTTCCGTCACCCGGCTTCACTCACCGAGGTCTCTGTTACCCGGCTTCACTCACCAGGACCCGGCTTCACTCATAGGGGTTTCCGTCACCCGACTTCACTCACCGGGGTTTCCGTCCCCCGGCTTCACTCACCGAGATTCGTGCCTAGTCCCCGACCAGGACTTAAGCTGAACTCATCTTACTCACCTAAACTTAAATCGGTGTCAACACCAAAATAACAATCAGGTCAGACTGCATCAACATTAATAAATCTATAGCTAAAGGACAAGACTGGATAAAGAAACTTCTATTTAAATAGTGCGTCTTGATAGGTTTATATATAGTGTGTGCGAACTTATTGAATAAAGCTAATGTGAGAAACCTAGGTTCTGGCTAAGCTCGACCCCGGGGTTGGTTTGCGTAACTCGGCGTTTACTAAACAAGTAAAAAAACTATGCATTTATTTAATGAAATTAAATTGTAAAACCAACCATAAATGCATAATTAAGTCATACCGGGGTGACATTATGGAAATAGAGTAGTCAAGGGAGAGTGAACAACTCTAGGGCACCTTAGAAGTAAGGAGAGTATGAGCAAGGAGTGGTTTGAGGTGTGGGAGAAGAAGGCTGGGTGAATGTGTTTATATAGCTCATTACGGGCGCCTGTGACAGACTTGGGGCGCCCGAGTCTGTCTTGGGCGCCTGAGATCAGGTTGTTCAGGCTTTTGGCAAGGTTGATTGCCTCGTAAGCCGAAAAAGGCTTGGGGCGGCCGTGTTGACCAGAGTTGACCAATCAATAATTAAACCAATCAAGTCCTAGGTCTTAGTATAATTACATTCAAGACTTGACATCATTAAAGTTTCTCAAAGTTGACACACAAAAAAAATGAAGTGAATTTAATTTTTGAAAAAATGTTGAGTGTAGAATTAATTTTGAAAAAAAATATAGAGTTAATTTTGAAAAGTGTTAAGTGTAGAATTAATTTTGAAAAATTTTGCATTAATTTTGAAAAATGTTGAAGAGTTAATTTTGAAAAATGTAGAATTGATTTTGAAAATGATGTAGAATTGATTTTGAAAAATGTTGAATTAATTTTGAAAAATGTTGAAGAGTTGGGTTGAACTACATTATTAGGTCCTAGATATCTCACCCAATTCTAAGTGATAAAAACATGTTTCCTTATCTGTATTGTGAGATGTATTAATTTTTATCTTTGAATTAATGTTAAATCTAAGATTTAATTAAAACTTGTGTTAGATTCAAATTTATCAAATAGTAATTTAAAGGTGAGTTTCGATAATTGGCTTCTAGGTCTTGGCGAGGCACAGAGATCTTCTTTGGTCGTAGCCTTATCGGAGCATCAACCATTTCCTTGACAAAGCCTTTTACCCAAAGTTCATTTTCAAATTACTTCTTGAGAAATTTTGGTCTAACTAGCTTAGCATTTGGTTTGGTAGCTTCGGCTAGTTCCACCGGACTAAACAGACCAAGTAGGGTACGCCTTACCTCACTTGACCTTTTAGAAGGGTTTCCCTAACGTACTATCATCTCACCTCCACCTAATAATATATTGTTCAAGTTTCAAGTCGTTTGTCCTTAACTAACCATTCCTAAGTCTAAGCATAATAAAATTGCAAAAATGAAATAAACAAGCAATGAGCAATTATTCAAGCAAAAAATCATCTAAGTATAAAAATAGTTTTTATATTAGCTCCCCCTGGACTGAAGCCTCAATAAGGGTTAGACAAGATGTGAATCTTGTCCTTGGGGATACTATATTGGTTTGGTCCAGCTTGTTTATTCAAACTTAGCTTTGAGACCCATGCTTGACTCGGATTCTAGGTTGGTTCAATACGGAATAGTAAGACCGTTGTCGTGAGTTGGTTCGATAGCTAGTCCGGATCGATTTAGAATTGACTTCAGTTTTCCAAGAATCTTGTTAATATTCTTGGAACCCGAAGTGAATCGTTCTAATGCTACTCTGAGTTCCTTGACTTGAGTTTTGATGGAGGAATTCTCTTCCTCAAGCTTTTGAACTTGAGTCGAGTTTCCTTCTTGAACTGACTCGGTCGAGGAACTCGAGTTGACTTCCTCTTTCAGGAGTTTGGCTTCCTGTCGGAGGGTTTCAACCCGGATGTTGGCTTTTGCCAACTTACGTGACAAATATGAAATGAGATCGTAAAGTTCGAATTCAGGATAACCTCTTACTGTAATCTGTCCATCCTCCGAGATCGAGAGCTTTCCGTGTCGACATCTTCATCCGGTTCTGATTCCATTCCGGAGTCGATGTCTTCCGAGGTGGTCAACGCGAGGAGGTTTGAGTGCGGAGCTTCTTCTTCTTCTTCCGAGGATGATTCGTCCCAGGCGGCTTGAAGTGCCTTCTTCTTCTGAGCTTTCTTGTTCTCCTACAGGTTGGGGCACTCTGATCTGAAATGTCCCTTCTTGTTGCACTCGTAGCATGTTACGTTACCTTTGTTCTTCTAGCTTGTTGAGGGTTCAGCTGGATCTTCATTCTTCCGATTAGTCTTCTTTTTGTTCGTTTGACTCTTGAGCTCCTTGTAGTAGTCACGAGCCAATCGGACTAGTTTTGGACGATCTCCATCGTCGTCAGACTCCGAATCTGAGTTGGACTCGGGAACTGGTTGTTGCTTCTTCTTCTGAGATCTTCCTGGCCTTTTCCCTACAACAAAAGCTATACGCTTTTCGACCAATGAAGCATTAGTTTGCTCGTGTAATTCTAATTCAGAAAATAACTCATCTAATTTAATTTTGGAAAGGTTCCTAGACACCTTGTAGGCATCTATCATAGATGCCCACAGTGTGTTCCTTGGAAACGAGTTCAGAGTTTACCTTATTAGGTCATGGTTTTCGACCTTATGACCTATTGTATGTAGCCCGTTCATCAGCTCCTGGATTCTTGCGTGAAGATGTGCTTCCGATTTGCCTTCGTGCATTTTGATTGTCTAGAGTCTTTTGAGTAGCAGATCTCTTTTGCTAATCCGCGTATCTGACGTACCTTCGTGCAGTTCAATTAATTTGTTCCAAAGTTCCTTCACGCTTGTAAAGCCCAAAAATTTCCTCAAAAAATTTTAGAAATATCCTAGGATTTTTCTGGAATTTGTAGATATTTTTATGGAATTTTTCCAAAAAAAGAAGTGCCAAAAATAAAGAAGATGAGTTGGTGGCCTTAGGTGAGTATTAAACCCGCAACCTCCGCTAGAGTAAACCTTTGGCATGGCTCCACGAACCACCAGGCCAATGGGAGTTTCATTGAAGGAAATAATCGAGTATTCTAGATATGTATTTAACTTAGGATTTTTTTTACAACTTAATATAAATAACGAATTAAAGAATTAGAGGAGGAGATTTTGGGTTTTCGTGAGCCAAGGGTGTAGCGCCGATGCCCCTCCTCCTCTCCTCTTCCTCTCTTGCGTTTTCTTCCTCTTCTCCTCTTCTCTTGCCGCCCAAGACAAAGGGGAAGCCAAGGGAAGGTCTCGAGAGGCCCTATTCTCTACGGGGACCCTCGTAGATGCGAGGAGAACGCCTAGAAGCAAGAAGAACGTTGTAGTTCGACGTTTCCTCAGGAATTTCAGAGTTTATTCGTAAGAAAAACCTAGCGCAGGAAGTAAGTATCCCTCACCTGCAGTATAAGTAGTTTCGGTTGACGTTTCGTATGCTTAATTCCTTATATGTATGTTCTACGATTAGAAATCGTAAATTATGAACAAGCACGCACGTTAGGTGTTTGTTAAAATGTTCAGTTCAGTTAATGCTATAGAAAGCATTAAAGAATAGAAATTCTTGCTCCAGTTTATGATTGGGACCAAGATCCAACGGGATGGGCTCCTAGTTGCCTCTAGGTTTAGATAACCTAGTAAAAGCAAGAATTAGAAAAGGAAAGAAAAGTATAAAGGACTATTTTATTTTCAGTGGCATTGTACCGGACTCCGGTCCAGGGATAGGCTCCAAGTTGCCTCTAGGTTTAGATAACCTAGTATGGGATGGGCTCCTAGTTGCCCCTAGGTTTAGATAACCTAGTAGAACCCTAATGGATTCGGGATTTGCTACCTCGGGTTTATTAGGGATGCGCGCACAGTTGGTACATTGCCGGGCTCACAGCAGTTGATTATTATTTTCACCTACTATATGTATTTAGTTTTCAGAAATTCATATTAGCATGTGGTGAATTTAATAATTAGTTTTATGTTAGTTAGTTCCAGTTCCAGTTCAGATATGTATGTCATGCTATAGCTTACTTTTCAGTTTTAGTTCAGTATGTGTCATGTCTCAGCTATATGCCATGACATCCTATGATATGTATTTTAGCATGAGCCTAACATGATTACTTATGGATATGAGCATGTATGTGCATAGCATGTTTTACAAAAGCATAATTCGAGTTTTCATGGTTTTGTGAGGCTAGATGGTACTTACTAAGCTTTATGCTTATTAGTTTGCATTTCCTTATACTGCAGATACAGGTAAAGGAAAGCACTAGTAGCGGAGGCGGCGGGCTTGATGCAAAGTGTGTGTGATGGTGGAGTTGGAATAAAAGTCTTCGGAACTTGCAAAGCATAGAATAACCCTCTTTATGCTTCTTTAGTTATTCCGCAATATATTATGTGAACCATGTATGAACTTAAGTAGACTTGTATTCGTGGTGTCTAGTATGCTTCTTTAATTTTCTTGTTTATGCTTCTTCAGTTATTTCGCGATATATTATGAGAACCATGTATTAACCTGTTTAGACTCGTTATTTGTGGTGCCTAGTATATTAAAGTAGTTTATTTACCTGTGTTAATACTTGCTTAGCGAATGTTGAATGATATGAGTTACTACTTGTAATATGGTAATTTAGACCCATGCTTAAGCTTTAGAGATAAGAACTTGATACTTTTGATTTACATGCTAAATACATAGGATATGCTTGTTTTAAGATATATGCACCATATAGAATGACATGTAGTAGCTAAGAATGCCCTTAGATATGAATAATGAATGGTTTCAATAAAGAAGTTGATACCAACTTGGCACGTTTATGTTTATGCTTTTACATATCGTTGTTGAAATTCCTAAGTTACTCAGTCAGAAATCAGGTAGATATATATATTTACGTAGCGATCCGCCTTAAAGCTTAGTGTACTAGAAGGTGGGTCGTTACAGAGTGGTATCAGAGCAAGTTCCATCTTTCCTCCTCACACACATCAGCATCAGACCTGCAGCTTCTAAGTAAGAGTATCTCTCACATTACTATATCTTCTTGCTTTCAGATTTATAGTATTTTCATGTTATTCATGCTATCTGTTGTCTAGCCAGTTCTTGTTTACAGTTAACGGAAGCATGTTTAATACCTTAGTTTATATCTGATAGCATGTTTTAGAATTAAAATGTGAATTGTATGATCCTCCTCTATTTTAGATAATGGCAAGAGGACGCTCAGTTAGAAGAGCACCAGTTACTGAGCCTCAGCAGGAGGCAGACCACTCAGTGCCTCCAGCGGACCTGACAGAGGTAGTAGCACAACTGCAGAGACAGGTAGCGGAACAGCAGCAAGTAATTGCTGCTCTAACCGCTAATCAGCAGGCTACTCCCACTGTTACCCCAGAGCCCCAGGGGGAGACGCCGATAGTGACGGAGGTTCCACCTGTGGCGCCGGTCCCACCAGACATGCCAGTAGCCCCAGCAACAGGGGCAAAAAGGGAAGCTTACCTGATCCAGTGGCAGAAGATCAAGCCAGAGACCTTCTCAGGCACCAGTGAACCATGGGATGCCCAAGCTTGGTTCAAGACCCTAGAGAGTACCATGGAGCTCCTAGACTGGCCAGAGCATGAGAAAGTAAAGTGCGCCTCCTTCTGCCTAGCCGGAGACGCACGTATGTGGTGGGAGCGTATCAAGATAAAACGCCCAGTCAATCAGATGACCTGGGCTAGCTTTGAAGAAGAGTTCTTTGAAGAATTCTTCCACATGCGGGTCACAAATCGCCACTACGACGAGTTCACTGAATTTCGGCAGGGCAACCTATCAGTAGAGGAAGCCGTGAAGAGATTCAACAGACTGGCTCGCCTGTGCCCTGAGCTGGTCAGTACTGAACGAGAGCGAGTCAGGCTAATGCTAAAGATGCTAAGGCCAGAGATAGCACTGAATGTGGCCAGCGGCGTCCATAGACCGCAAACCTCAGAGGAACTAGTTAGTAGTGCTCTGATCACCGAGCATTACCTGAACAGCATGCGACAGCAGAAGGCAGTCGTGACAGAGAATAAGGGCCAAGGCAGTAGCACAGGAACTCAGAAACCCTAGGGCTCTAACTCTAACTGGAAAGGAAAGAATCAAGGCAAAAGAAAGCAGTGGAACAATCCAAAAGGGGAGCCAGCCAATAAGCAAACCAAGTATCCCACTTGTTCCAACTGTGGGAGACAGCACTAAGGAGTCTGCCGCCTGGGCACACGAGGGTGCTACACCTGTGGTCAGGAAGGGCATATGGCCAAGCAATGCCCTAACAAGGCCAACTTACCTCCCCCACAACCTATTCAGTATGGAGGTAAGCCAGCTCAGCTTCACCTGATGTAGACGGCACTAGAGGGTCCTCAGATCAATCAAGGCAGATTAGAGGCTCCACTGGCTACTACAAATGCACGGGTTTTCTCACTGACCAGAGAGGATGTAGCCACCGCCTCTACAGTTGTTACAGGTCAGATTAGTATTTTAAATCTGCATGCATCTGTACTTTTCAATACTGGGGCAACCATTCATATGTATCCAGGGCATTCGCCGAAAAACTAGCAATACCTCCGGACGTACTTAGTGGTCAGTTTCTGACTACCCTGCCCTCCGGAGACATCATGGCATCCACACACTGGCTCCGTGCCATACCCGTCGGCATTTCAGACAGAGAGCTTTACTGTGATCTGGTAATACTGAATATGTCCGACTATGATGTCATTTTTGGGATGGACTTCCTGAGCAAATACGGCGCTTCTATAGAGTGCCGAAAAAGGAAAGTCGTATTCCAACCAGAGGCAGGAGAGCAGTTTGAATACATCGGAGAACCGAAGAAGAAGGCCAAGAAATTTCTCTCCGCCATGAAAGCACGGAAACTACTGAATACAGGATGTGCTGGATTTCTAGCGCATGTAGTCCATGCCGAACAAGTCAAGGACCAAAAGCTAGAAGAGGTCCCAGTGGTATGTGACTACCCAGCAGTCTTCCCTGACGAGTTACCAGGCTTAGCACCAGACAGGGAGATAGAGTTTGAGATAGAGCTCATTCCAGGTACCAACCCCATTTCAAAAGCACCATACCGTATGGCTCCAGCAGAATTAAGAGAACTTTGGGAGCAACTACAGGAGCTGCTCGACAAGGGCTTCATCCGCCCTAGTCATTCACCATGGGGAGCTCCAGTGTTGTTCGTGAAGAAGAAAGACGGGTCCATGCGCCTGTGTATTGATTACCGAGCTTTGAATCAAGTCACCATTAAGAACCAGTACCCTCTACCTAGGATCGATGATTTGTTCGATCAGCTAAAGGGATCCACAGTCTTCTCAAAGATAGATTTGAGATCCGGCTATCACCAGGTCAAAGTCAGAGAGGGTGATATTCCCAAGACAATTTTCAGAACCAGATATGGGTACTACGAGTTTGTAGTCATGCCTTTTGGGGTTACGAATGCTCCAGCGACATTTATGGACCTCATGAACCGAGTATTCAGGGAGTACTTAGATAAGTTTGTCATCATCTTCATTGATGACATTCTTATCTACTCAGGAACTCAGGAGGAACATGCTGAGCATCTCATGACAGTATTGCAGATTCTTCAGCAGAGCCAGCTGTATGCAAAATTCTCAAAATGTGAATTCTGGCTCGATCACGTGTCTTTTCTAGGTCACATCATCTCCAAGGAAGGGGTGATGGTAGACCCCAGCAAAATAGAAGCAGTAAGTAACTGGATCAGACCGAAGAATGCCAGTGAGATCAGAAGTTTTCTGGGTCTTGCCGGTTACTACAGGAAGTTCGTGGAAAATTTCTCCAGAATAGCCTCCCCACTGACAGCTCTTACCAGAAAGAACAGGAAGTTTCAGTGGACAGAGGACTGCGAGAACAGTTTTACAGAATTAAAGAGAAGATTGACTAGTGCTCCCATCCTGACTCTTCCAGAGACCACTGACAGCTTCGACATATATAGTGATGCTTCTAAATTAGGACTTGGAGCAGTGCTGATGCAGAATGGCAAGGTTATCGCCTATGCCTCTAGACAACTCAAGGATTATGAAAAGACTTACCCTACTCATGACCTTGAGCTAGCTGCAGTAGTGTTTGCTCTCAAGATCTGGAGGCATTACTTATACGGAGCTCAGTGTAGGATTTTCACAGATCATCAGAGCCTGAAGTATTTCTTTACTCAGAAGGATCTGAACATGAGGCAACGCAGATGGCTTGAGCTGGTCAAGGATTATGACATTGACATCCTCTACCACCCAGGTAAAGCTAATAAGGTGGCAGACGCGCTTAGCAGGAAATCTAGTGCCACCCTACTAGCTTTGCCTACGATGTCACAGCCCCTTCGGAAGGAAATATCAGAGTTCGGACTGGAAATTTTAGTTGGGCAGCTCTCCACTTTGACATTAGTGTCAACCCTGATTGAAGACATCCAGACAGCACAGGATCATGATCCTGACCTTCAGAAAATCAAGCAGGGGATAGCGGAATCAGAAAATGGGGAGTTTCGCCTAACAGAGAGTGGGACACTGTACTACGGTGACCGCTTATGTGTTCCGAACCAAGAAGAGCTCCGAAGGAAGATCCTAGAGGACACACATGGATCTCCTTATGCGATGCATCCTGGTTCCACCAAAATGTACCAAGACCTCAGGGGACGTTTTTGGTGGCCTGGGATGAAGAGAGACATCGCCAGATATGTCGGTACCTGCCTGACATGCCAAAGAGTCAAGGCAGAACATCAGAGACCAGGTGGAGTTCTGCAGCCTATTCAGATTCCAGAATGGAAATGGAAAGATATTTCCATGGATTTTATAGTGGGACTACCCAGAACCACGAATGGATATGATGCAATCTGGGTAATAGTAGATAGATTGACTAAGTCTGCCCACTTCCTAGCTATCAGGATCTCTTATTCCATGGAACAGCTAGCTCAGTTATACCTCAAGGAGATCGTCAGACTACATGGGGTCCCTAGGACTATCATCTCAGATAGGGACAGTAGGTTCACTTCACAATTCTTGGAGTGTGTACAAACAGCACTAGGCACCAAACTGAAGTTTAGCACAGCTTTCCATCCTCAGACAGATGGTCAGACAGAGAGAGTTAATCAAGTACTAGAAGATATGCTCAGAGCTTGTGCTCTAGATTTCAAGGGCAGTTGGTGCAGATACCTGTTCTTAGCAAAATTCGCCTACAACAATAGTTATCAGGCCACTATCGGCATGGCACCCTATGAGGCTTTATATGGGCAGAGGTGTAGATCTCCTATCTGCTGGTACGAGGGTGGTGAGAGGCAAGAGTTAGGCCTACAGACAGATCTTATAGATGATACCACCGTAGCCATACAGCAGATCTGCCAGAGAATAGAAACAGCACAAAGCCGCCAGAAGAGCTATGCTGATACACGGCGCAGACCATTAGAGTTTGAAGTTGGGGATTCAGTGTTCCTCAGGGTGGCTCCCATGAAGGGAGTAATGCGTTTTGGGAAGAAGGGCAAGCTAAGTCCCAGATATGTAGGACCATACCCCAACACTAGAAGAGTTGGCAAAGTAGCTTATGAGTTGGAGCTACCTCAGGAGATGTCAGCTATCCACAATGTATTTCATGTTTCCATGCTAAAGAAGCATATCCCAGATGCCACCCAGGTGATAGAGCCACAGACGGTACAAGTTCGCGAAGATCTCAGTTATGATAGTCGGCCTATCCAGATAATAGACCGAGCAGTTAAGAAATTGTGAAACAAGGAGGTACCATTAGTGAACGTCATATGGAAAAATCACAGAGTAGAAGAGGCAACCTGGGAACCAGAGGACAGCATGAGACAGAAATATCCAGAGTTGTTTTAAGTTCGAGGACGAACTTTTTATAAGGTATGGGGGATTGTAAAGCCCAAAAATTTCCTCAAATAATTTTAGAAATATCCTAGGATTTTTCTGGAATTTGTAGATATTTTTATGGAATTTTTCCATAAAAAGAAGTGCCAAAAATAAAGAAGATAAGTTGGTGGCCTTAGGTGAGTTTTGAACCCGCAACCTCCGCTAGAGTAAACCCTTGGCATGGCTCCATGAACCACCAGGCCAATGGGATCGAGTATTCTAGATATGTATTTAACTTAGGATTTTTTTTACAACTTAATATAAATAACGAATTAAAGAATTAGAGGAGGAGATTTTAGGTTTTCGTGAGCCAAGGGTGCAGCGCCGATGCCCCTCCTCCTCTCCTCTTCCTCTCTTGCGTTTTCTTCCTCTTCTCCTCTTCTCTTGCCGCCCAAGACAAAGGGGAAGCCAAGGGAAGGTCTCAAGAGGCCCTATTCTCTACGGGGACCCTCGTAGACGCGAGGAGAACGCCTAGAAGCAAGAAGAACGTTGTAGTTCGACGTTTCCTCAGGAATTTCAGAGTTTATTCGTAAGAAAAACCTAGCGCAGGAAGTAAGTATCCCTCACCTGCAGTATAAGTAGTTTCGTATGCTTAATTCCTTATATGTATGTTCTATGATTAGAAATCGTAAATTATGAACAAGCACGCATGTTAGGTGTTTGTTAAAATGTTCAGTTCAGTTAATGCTATAGAAAGCATTAAAGAATAGAAATTCTTGCTCCAGTTTATGATTGGGACCAAGGTCCAACGGGATGGGCTCCTAGTTGCCTCTAGGTTTAGATAACCTAGTAAAAGCAAGAATTAGAAAAGGAAAGAAAAGTATAAAGGACTATTTTATTTTCAGTGGCATTGTACCGGACTCCGGTCCAGGGATAGGCTCCAAGTTACCTCTAGATTTAGATAACCTAGTATGGGATGGGCTCCTAGTTGCCCCTAGGTTTAGATAACCTAGTAGAACCCTAATGGATTCGGGATTTGCTACCTCAGGTTTATTAGGGATGCGCGCACAGTTGGTACATTACCGGGCCCACAGCAGTTGATTATTATTTTCACCTACTATATGTATTTAGTTTTCAGAAATTCATAGTAGCATGTGGTGAATTTAATAATTAGTTTTATGTTAGTTAGTTCCAGTTTCAGTTCAGATATGTATGTCATGCTATAGCTTACTTTTCAGTTTTAGTTCAGCATGTGTCATGTCTCAGCTATATGCCATGACATCCTATGATATGTATTTTAGCATGAGCCTAACATGATTACTTATGGATATGAGCATGTATGTGCATAGCATGTTTTACAAAAGCATAATTCGAGTTTTCATGGTTTTGTGAGGCTAGATGGTACTTACTAAGCTTTATGCTTATTAGTTTGCATTTCCTTATACTGCAGATACAGGTAAAGGAAAGCACTAGTAGCGAAGGCGGCGGGCTTGATGCAAAGTGTGTGTGATGGTGGAGTTGGAATAAAAGTCTTCGGAACTTGCAAAGCATAGAATAACCCTCTTTATGCTTCTTTAGTTATTCCGCAATATATTATGTGAACCATGTATGAACTTAAGTAGACTTGTATTCGTGGTGTCTAGTATGCTTCTTTAATTTTCTTGTTTATGCTTCTTCAGTTATTTCGCGATATATTATGAGAACCATGTATTAACCTGTTTAGACTCGTTATTTGTGGTGCCTAGTATATTAAAGTAGTTTATTTGCCTGTGTTAATACTTGCTTAGCGAATGTTGAATGATATGAGTTACTACTTGTAATATGGTAATTTAGACCCATGCTTAAGCTTTAGAGATAAGAACTTGATACTTTTGATTTACATGCTAAATACATAGGATATGCTTGTTTTAAGATATATGCACCATATAGAATGACATGTAATAGCTATGAATGCCCTTAGATATGAATAATGAATGGTTTCAATAAAGAAGTTGATACCAACTTGGCACGTTTATGTTTATGCTTTTACATATCGTTGTTGAAATTCCTAAGTTACTCAGTCAAAAATCAGGTAGATATATATATTTACGTAGCGATCCGCCTTAAAGCTTAGTGTACTAGAAGGTGGGTCGTTACAGAGTGGTATCAGAGCCAAGTTCCATCTTTCCTCCTCACACACATCAGCATCAGACCTGCAGCTTCTAAGTAAGAGTATCTCTCACATTACTATATCTTCTTGCTTTCAGATTTATAGTATTTTCATGTTATTCATGCTATCTGTTGTCTTGCCAGTTCTTATTTACAGTTAATGGAAGCATGTTTAATACCTTAGTTTATAATGGCAATACCTTGAATCACGAGGTAACCTTAACTTATGAACCCTTTGCCATTATCAAAACTTTGGTTTGATCTCGGTGCTTCCGGCACCAACACTCCACTCTAGAAAAATTACCTATTGCCAACTAACACCTCCGGTTGGACTTTTGCTCAACCTTTGAAGACTCCGGATCTCGCGACGTTCGTACCACAACCTGTCCCTACTTCTATCTGTTGTCCTTGCTCAACTAAGACTCCTACCGATCTTCCGGATCAGGACTTTAATGCCCAACCCCCAGTCAAGTCTTCGTGCCCAATCTTCCGAACCAGGTTTTTGCGTCAACCCTCGGTCAGGACTTTGTGCTCAACAGTACAAATCAAAACTTCGTGCCTAGTTACACTAGGACTTTCCTGCATGCTCAGTATAACACATTAGATCACCACAAACCTTAACTTTGAATCTTTTCTAAAATTAAAACTAGGTTTGATTATCTGGTACTTTCAACACCAACACATATCACTCTAATATTCTTTTTTAATGTTGGTAGAATATGGAAGCATCTTGTTGATGGTATGCTTCATCAAAAGGAGTTGATCGAGGCTAAAATGTTAATCTCAAAACAAGATGAACACTTCTCAAAACAAAATGCACACATTTCATATCAAGATGCACGCATACGTAATCTTGAAGTAATGTTCAAAAATGGTGCATGTGACATAGAAACTGTTGAAAAATGTAGTTGCTCAATAAAGTTGCATGCCAGGTGTGAAGACAAAATCAAAACTGAAATGAGTATCCCACATTTTGAAACTTTGGATGATGACGGCATGCAAGTAATGAGTAATGATAATTTCTTGTAGGTATATATAATTGTGGTTTGCCCAGCACACTTGGTAGTGATGTAGATGAGGTAAATGTCTCATTATATTTAGAGTTAAATTGTAAAAAAAAAATAGTATTGCACCTAACATGTGTACATTTGCAATTTTTAGAAGCCTAAGAAAAAGATCATTGTTGTAAAAAAAATAACGCAATATGTCATCAATGGTGCCAAGATAATTACATCTATTGTATTGTTATTGTAAGCATGCTCTAGATGATGAAAAAATTATACTGATGATTTTTTAGCATGATTTCTTTGACAAGGATTAATTACTAACTATTTGTTCACATTAAAGTCATCATTCCTTTCTATAATTTGGAAACAATAACTATCAATTGTATTGTTATTTACATGTGGTAAGTCTTCTTTGATTTGTTTAACATATTAACTGTATAAACTTTATCAATTTAGCATAGTAACATTCTTCTATTTTAAATGGTTGACATCGTATAAAAAATAAAAAAAGATAATAAGGTTGACAAATTTTGATTTGTGAGTCAACACAAGATCCCATATATTCCAAATGTGACCATACTTGACAAAAATGATAAAATCAAACAGTTGAATTATAAAGCAAGTATTTTGGTAGATAGGCTTAGTGGTACATCATGAAATCGACTTTTTTTTTAGTGTCAAATAATGTTGGGTAAGTGCATAGTTACCATTAGATTCTCACTGTCAATTTAATGAAATATGTATTGAAATATGTGGTGTACCAAGAATTCGACTTTTTTTTGGTCAAGTTTTTGAAATCAGTATGCACTAATTAATTATGTGGCTTATGCATAGTTACCATTGGATTCTCACTGTCATCTATCATTATAAGGAGGTAGTGTACTTATTGGATTCACTTGGTCAGTGCAATCATAAAGCGGACTGGAAATATATTGGATATGTGAGTATATATTCTGTTTTAATGTGATGCGGACTGGAAATATATTAAGCATTTAATTTAGTCAATAAAACACTCATATGTTAACTCTTATGGATGTATGAAGGGCATATGATTGATTAATTCAAACAAGGAAAAGAAAGGGAAAAAATAGGTTTTATGGGAAGTAGTAAAGGTATGCATGTCTACTTGTGATTAATTATTACTATTTAAATGTGTATATTAGTCACTGACAATTTGTTTTTAACTTAAGGTCCACGCCTACACGATTCTAAACAGTGTGGTTTTTATGTGGTGAGATTTATGAGAGACATTATTGAAGGAAATACTACAAGTGAAAAGGATTCAATGTCTTCAATAGTAATATTTAACATATTGTGTGTTTTTCATTTTGCAAAGTGATTATTAATTTTTTTTACTGATATAATCTATTTGTTTGTTCGCAGTTCATGAAAACACATTACTCTATGGAAGAAATTAATGAAGTGTGTTTCGAGTGGGTGGAATTCATACAAGATTTTATTGATTTTATTTATGACTAGGTATGCAAATACACTATGTAGCATATGTTTGTTAGCGTAATTTTTATATCAGTTAAATGACACCTCTTCTACTTGGATAGCAAACTCATTTAGTTATAGGATATTGTTGGATTGAACTTGGATATCCACTTTTATATTTCTGTTAGCACCAAGTAGAATAGAACACACTTGGATATCAGTTTCAGCAAAGTATTGTTTCTGCTATAAAAATTGGATAAAAAATTTGAAGGCCCCTATGCCTCACAGAATAGTGTCTTTTAATGCTTTAACCCATGAATTTTATCCCTAGCTCTTTGTTGTCTCATTGAATAGTATTGTGCAGGATTTATTTTTTGATCTTTGTATAGAAACTAGACTGGTATTTGTAGATCTTTTGGTTAAAATAATATTCTTCCCATGAATTAATTTTCTACAGAGTTTCCATGGTCCTATAAGGAATCTTGCTGAAAACCGAAATTTTAAAGGGTCTCTTTGCAAATTAGGGACCTAGTTGTGAATAATAGAACTTAGAGGGCTTATTTGCCAAATGGTCAAAACTAATATAAACCCCTAAAATCCATCTCCTCGAAATCAGTTTTCGCTTCTCCCCGATTCCTTCTGCTCGAAACCAAAGAAACCCTAACCGCACGATCTTCGTTCCCCTCTTCTCTGGCCACGTTGTCCCCCTCTTCTCTGGCCACGAGACAGAGCTAGCGACGCCATCCCTTCTTTTCCTGTGCCGGTCACCGATGCCAAGATCTGCCGTTGGCCGAGCCCGCCCCGGTGGCGAGCTCTTTTCCTTGGTTCTTCCGGTCATCCCACACGCCGAAGTTTGGGTGCCTGGCTCATGACAGTCGGAGCGACAGATCGCACACGCCGCAACCTCTCTCTCGCAAGCCTCTTTGTAGTCTTCCCTCCACGCGAATCTGTCCCAGTCGACCACCACTTAGGTAAGATGATAGGTGATGGTTTTGGTTGGGTTTAGAACGGAATTTCTTGATTTGGATGGAACTTTTGAATTGTCTTCATAGCAATCGATTTTTTTTAAAAAAATATTGATGATGAAGGTTGGTTATTTCTAATTGTTGTCGATAGAGATTAGATTTGGAAATAAACTTTGTTGCTCTATTTGAGAGTTGGAGTTAGTGTTGTCACCCTTGAACTTGTAATGCACGAGGAGTGGAACAGTTGGACAGCTGGTCACCCATACCAGCCTTCATCCTCTGGAGCGGCGCCCTCCAGCAGCACTGGACCAGGGGATTTCATATATATTACTGATACATCTGACGATGACCCCGCTGCGGATTGATGATGTTGATTGTTATGATTTGTGTTACATTTGACTGTTTTGCCTTGTGCTATGGTTGACTATGCTGTGATGCTGTGTGATGCATCTGACCTTATAACTGATTTCATGTATATCATGTTCTGGCTTCATGGTTATTTTTAGTTCCTGTTCTATTGCTACTCCATGTTCATATGATACATATGATTGTTTTGTCATGCTTTATATTTGTCATATGTTTTTCATATGCTCTCAAATTTTTCATACTCCTTGTTGATTTGGGATAACCCCTAGGATTGAGGGGGAGGTTTTATTTTTAAACTTAACGACCCCTCTAAACCCTTTTCGGTGTTTGACAAAGGGGGAGAGTGCGGTTGGTTAAGTTTGGGATAATTATGAGTAGGGGGAGGATCCTGATTCCCCTATGAGTGTGAGATTTGTAATTATTAATTTCAAATCCCTAAACATAAAATCGAGTTGTCAAACAACAAAAAGGGGGAGATTTTTGATGCAGTCTGACCCTGATTGTTGTTTTGGTGTTGACATCGATTTTAGTTTAGGTTGATGAGATGATTGGGATTAAGTCCTGGTCGTGGACTAGGCATACCTAGTGGGACTAGGTTTGATGAAAGCCTGGCTTGGAGGATCAGGTCCTAGCTTGAGAAGCTAGGTGGATGAAATCCTAACTTGGAGGGTTAGGTGTGAAAATTCCTAAACTGGAGGGGTTAGGTGTGGAAAAGTCCTAACCTGGAGGGTTAGGTGTGAAAAGTCCTAGCTTGGAGGGCTAGGTGGATAAAATCCTAACATGGAGGGTTAGGTGTGGAAAAGTCCTAGCTTGGAGGGCTAGGTGGATGAAATCCTAACTTGGAGGGTTAGGTGTGAAAAGTCCTAACTTGGAGGGCTTGGTGTGGAAATTCCTAACTCGGAGGGTTAGGTGATTGGAAATTCTGGTCAGTGAAGCCGGGTCCTGGTGAGTGAAGCCGGGTCCTGGTGAGTGAAGTCCTGGTGAGTGAAGCTGGGTACAGAGTCTTGGTCCGAGGGACTGAGCACGAGTCAGGGGAGGCTGGGAGACAGTTCTCTTGACTTAGAGTGGGTTTGGCCTAGTCTGGATCGGTCTGGTAACCGATCAGGGAAGTTGGCACGGAGTTCCCTCGTGGATCAGTTTGGTGACCGATCCAGCGATGTCTAATCAGTCTGGTGATCGATCAGGGAACATACGGTGACTTTGGCAAACCTAGTGATCGGTCTGGTGACCGATCAGGGAGCATACAGTGAGTTTGGAAAACTTTCTGTGCAGCTCCTGATCGGTCTGGTGACCGATCAGGGTTACTATTCAGATCGTTCTGGTGAACGATCAAATGTCGCGAGTTCCTCACTATGACCGATCAGGATGGAGTCTAATCGGTCTGAGCATGCCCTGATCGGTCTGGTGACCGATCAGGAGGTTTGGACTGCGAAGCTGGGAAATCACCTTGCAAAGGGGTGGATCGGTCTGGTGACCGATCCACGACTTGGGATCGGTCTAGTGATCGGTCCCCGAGAAGTCACGATTTCTGATTATGTGTTGGGGACCGATCAGGATGGAGCTTGATCGGTCTGAAGCCAGCCTGATCGGTCTGGTGACCGATCAGGAGTCACTCTGATCGATCTGGTGACCGATCAGTAGCTGTCAGCTTTAATTCGAAAACGCTGTCAGAGCTCTGATTTCATCTGTTTCTCTGCTGATTCGCTACTGATTTCTGCTCCTAACTACTGATTGTTGATACTTTGTTGATTTGCTGAGCTAATGAGCTGCTAAGTGTGCAGGTGACTTAGAGATCATCCAAGGGAAGTCAAACGAAGGTTTTCACTACAGCAGTTTTATCCGTTTGTTTTCGCAGGTTACAACGTCCTCAGGCGCGAGCTGCAGCGGCTGAGGAGCTGATGACCTGGGGCTCAACTGGAGGGGTTTCAGTGAGTCCAGAGGAGATCAGGGGTAGCTGGCTGACTGCAGGTGAGCACCTGGGAGCTGCTGCAGAGGAGCGTGTGACTTGGCGATGGAAGCAGGATAAGCCAAGGAGTAGAGAAGGGGTTGTATGCTTCTTGTGACATCTCTGGTTCTGCTTGTGCGATTACTGTGATTCATCTCTTGAGCAACTCTACTGTGAATCTTGAGCAACCTTGTGATACTTGAGCACTTGGAAGAGAAACAAGGAGCTTGGCGAGTCCATCAGCAAGAAGACACGAAGAAGGGAGTTCTTGCGTGAGATCTGTGCTGAGTGGAGCTCGGTGAGGAGTTTGCTTGTGTTCTTGTGGTTCTAAGTGCTCAATAAGGCTTCTTCTTGTGTTTCCTGTACTTAATACTTCATCATCTTGAAATGCTGTGGAGAGGTTACTCCACCGAGAAGGAGGTTGCATTCTATCCGGATTTTCCGGGGCTTGATCTGCCGACGATCAAGGGATCACCCACCTCACGGGCACGCCAAGGAGTAGGGGCAAGTTATCCCCGAACCTTGTAAATCCTCTTTGTTAGCGTTTTATTTTGTTACTTAGTTTCTGCATTTAGTTCTTGCATTTGCTCTGCTTCCGCTGCCTAACCTCTGAGTGCAAAAATAAGAAAAGTGCTAGGTTTCAAGTGTCTGTCTATATTCACCTCCCCCTCTCTAGCCATCCAAGTTCCAACAAGTGGTATCAGAGCTTGGGGCTCTATACAAACGGCTTAACATCCGAGAGTCAACGACAATGGCCTTGAGAGAATGTTTTAGCACTACCCGACCTCCCTTCTTCGATGGAGCAGATTATCAATATTGGAGATCGAAGATGGAGTACTATCTAAATATGGACATCAACACTTGGTTCGCTGTGAAGGAGGGTTTTTCCCCTCCAAAGGATGATGAAGGAAAAGAATTGGAATCTTGGTGTTGGACGGCTGAGCAAACCCGGAAAAGTGAAGCCGACGCGAAGGCGGTGGTGACTTTGCAATGTGGCATGAACAAAGACCAACTCATCAAGGTTGGTCCCTTTACAAGTGCAAAAGATTTGTGGAATAAGCTCATTGAACTCCATGAGGGCACCCGAGACTCAAGAATCGCCAAGAGGGATTTGCTCCTCAACCAACTACAAAACCTCTCCATGAAGGAGAGTGAAACGGTGAGTGAACTACATAGTCGGTTCAAGGAAGTCCTCAATGGTCTCCACTTTATTGATGAAAAGGTCGAGAATCGCGACCTTGTAAGGTATATGCTAAAAGCTTTTCCAAGGAATGCCTTGTGGTCATCCATGGTGGATGCCTACAAGGTATCTAAGGATTTATCAATTGTAAAACTAGATGATTTATTTTGTGAAATGGAGCTTCATGAAATGGCTAACAAAGGCCCCAAGGAGAAGGGGATTGCCTTAGTTGCAGGGGAAAGGACCAACAAAAAGAAAAAGGAGAGGAAGAAGGAGAAGGAAGTCTCTTCATCTTCATCTTCATCCGAGTCCGAATCCGAGGAGGATGGTAGCGGGTCTTCTTCATCCGAGATGATAAATTTTGTAAGGAGGATGATGAGGAAGAGCCGGCGCTTCAAGGGTAAAGGTAACCCTAGTGAAGTTAGGATTGATAAATCTAACATTACTTGTTATGAGTCTAGCAAGAAAGGGCACTTCAAGAGTGAATGCCCAAAGCTAAAGAAGAAGGAGGAGAAATCCAAGAAGAAGGAGGAGAAATCCAAGAAGAAGGAGAAAGCCTTGAAGGCCACATGGGATGAATCCTCCTCAAGTTCATCCGAAGAGGAGAAGGATGAGAAGAGTACTCGCCATGTAGCACTCATGGCCCTTGAAGATCAAGAAAGCAGTGATGAATCGAGTGACTCATCAAACACGGCTTCATCATCTTCGGATGATGAAGAGGTAATTACTCCCGAACTCGATAAATGCTATAGAACAATTGCATACTTAACCGATTTGTTGAAAAAGTCAAAAAATAAGGTTAAGTCATTGAAAATTGAAGTTGAACAGTTGACATCCTCTAAGGATGAGGATATTGACGATTTACATGTAGAAATGCTAGAAGATGAGAACAAATCATTGAAGAGTGAAGTTGAGAGACTCAAGAGTGTTCTTGAGAAATTCTCAACAAGCTCAAAGACTCTAGATATGATTTTGAATGTGCAAAGGCAGTCTACAATAGGGTCGATATTGGTTACCGATCCAAAGAACTATCATTTGTCTCCTTGATGTCTAGGACTGATGTTAGACAATTTAAGACTCCTAGGGTTCAAAGGAAAGTAGTCAAGGCATGGGTGCCTAAGTCTTGCTTAGTAGGTGCTTTAGGTCCCAAGATTTGGGTACCTAAATCTTCTATTTTTCGAATTGTGTTGGTTGTGATTGAGGGGGAGCATCTATCAACTTGGTTCGTTGATAGTGGGTGCTCCAAACACATGACCGGTGATAGATCCTTATTCACTACATTTCAAAGAAAAAGTAGAGGTAATGTTTCCTTTGGTAACAATGGTAGTCTTAAGGTCATAGGAATAGAAGACATTCAAATATCCGAATGTCTTAGGATTAAGAATGTCCTTCTAGTCAAGGGAATGACATTTAATCTCCTAAGTGTCAGTCAATTGTGTGATGCGGGTTACACAATTGATTTCCAATCAAGTCAATGTCTAGTTAGACAACATGACACATTTGACACGGTACTAGTAGGCACAAGGATAGATAACATTTACCAAGTTTCATTTAAAAGTGCTACTAATGCTTTTGTTAAGTGTTTCATATCAAGAGAAGATGAGTCTAACCTTTGGCACCGGAGACTAGCACATGTGAACATGAAGAATATCCGGAAATTGACCAACAAGGGACTAGTACGTGGCTTACCAAGCATCAAGTATGAAAAGGACAAACTTTATGATGCATGTCAAATGGGTAAGCAAACAAAATCTGCACATAATGGTAAAAGCACTGTAAGTACTTCTACCGCATTAGATTTACTTCACATGGACTTGTTTGATTGTAGTACAATCATATCCTTGAATGGTAGTAGATATTGTTTTGTTATCATTGATGATTTTACTAGATATACATGGACCTATTTTCTAAAGTATAAGGATCAAACTTTAGATGTTTTTATTTCCTTTTGTAGAAGGGTTGAAAACGAAAAGTCATCAACAATTAAAACAATAAGAAGTGATCATGAAGGTGAATTTCAAAATCAAAGATTTTTAGAGATTTGTCAAGATAGAGGGTATAGGCATGAGTTCTCCACTCCTAGAACACCACAACAAAATGGTGTTGTAGAGAGGAAGAACCGAGTTCTACAAGAGGCTGCTCGAAACATGCTCAATGAGTACTCATTACCGGGGTACTTATGGGCCAAAGCTGTAAACACAGCTTGCTATGTGCAAAATCGAGTCCTCATTCACAGATTTCTAGGAAAGACTCCTCATGAACTTTGATTTAGAAAACCACCTACGGTTAAACATCTTAGAGTGTTTGGTTGTAAGGTGTTTATTCTAAACACCAAGGACCATCTTGGAAAGTTCACAGTGAAAGCTGATAAAGGGATACTTGTCGGGTACTCCCTAGTCAGCAAAGCTTACCGAGTCTACAACAAGAAATCTAGATTGGTTGAAGAGTCTTCTGATGTTGTTTTTGAGGAACTTCCCAAAGTAAATGATCAATCAGAAGATGTTGAAGGAGCTTAATTCGAACTCAGGCAACTGGGTTTGGATGAATGTCCAAATGTTGTAGATGGTGGTGATGAGTCTGATGACGGTGAGCCTAGACAACTTATAGATCAGCCGGATCCAGAGACTGACCTTGTGTCAAGTGACACCATCCAAGAAGCACCACCAACACCAAGGACAACTAGGTTAGCCTCTAGTTATCCCCAAGACCAAATTGTTGGAGATATTCATCATGGGGTTAGGACTAGATCATTCTTTAGGAATGAGGCTAATGAAGTTGCCCTAATTTCCGAAATTTAACCTAGAAAAATTGACGAAGCATTAAATGATCCTGATTGGATCATTGCCATGCAAGATGAACTAGGTCAATTCGAAAGAAGTCAAGTTTGGGACTTAGTCCCTAGACCGAAGAAGACCACCATTATTGGAACCAAATGGGTCTTCAAAAATAAATTGAACCATAAGGGAGAAATCATAAGAAACAAGGCACGCATAGTAGCCAAGGGCTACAGTCAAGTTGAAGGTCTTGATTATGATGAGACCTACGCTCCCGTGGCACGATTAGAGTCCATCCGATTGATGCTTGCATTTGCAACACATCGTGGTTTCAAGCTATATCAAATGGATGTAAAATCGGCCTTTCTAAATGGTTTAATAAGAGAAGAGGTCTATGTCGAACAACCTCCGGGGTTTGAGAGTACCGAATTCCCAAACCACATGTTCAAGCTCAAGAAGGCGCTCTACGGCCTTAAACAAGCACCCCGAGCTTGGTATGAGCAGTTGTCGACGTTTCTAATTGAAAAAGGGTTTGTGAGAGGACAAATAGACCCTACACTATTTCTAAGGAGAGATGGTGATAATATATTTGTAGCCCAAGTATATGTCGATGACATAATTTGTGGCTCAAACAACAAGGGCTATTTAAATGAATTTATTGGACACATGGAGAGTGAATTTGAAATGAATCTAGTGGGAGAGTTGACTTTCTTCCTTGGACTCGAAATCAAACAAACCCGAGATGGGATCCATGTCCACCAATCGAAGTACACTCAAGAGATGCTCCGAAAATTTAACATGAGTGATTCGAAAAAGGTAACCACTCTCATGGCTACAAACACACGTTTAGACAATGATGAGAGTGGTAAACCTGTTGACCTAACTCAATATCGGAGCATGATAGGTAGTCTGCTATACCTCACAGCTAGTCGACCTGATATACTTTTTGCTGTGGGTATGTGCGCTAGGTATCAAGTTTGTGCCAAGGAATCTCATTTAATTGCTGTTAAAAGAATTTGGAGATACCTGAAGGGCACAATTAGAGTCGGTCTTTGGTACCCCCGTACCGAATCATTTGACCTAATTGGCTATACCGATTCCGACTATGCTGGATGCAAGTTGAATCGGAAAAGCACAAGTGGGGGTTGCTAATTTTTAGGATCATCATTAGTTAGTTGGTCAAGTCGGAAGCAACATTGTGTTGCTCTCTCCACGACCGAGGCAGAATATATCGCCATGGGAGAGAGTATATCGCAATTGTTGTGGATGATTCATACTCTAGAGGACTATGGATTAAGTTACAAGAGTGTGCAAGTGTTGTGTGATAACATAAGCACCATCAACTTAACAAAGAATCCAGTCCATCATTCTAGGACCAAGCATATTGAAGTGCGTCACCACTTCATTAGAGATCATGTTGCTAGAGGAGACATTGTACTCTCACATGTGGAGTCCAAATCAAATCTAGCGGATATTTTCACTAAACCACTTCCCGAAATGAATTTAGTTTCTTAAGAAGGGAATTGGGAATGTGTCGCGCTTTGTAGGATTGAAATGTATTCAAAACCCTTCATGATCAATTCAAATTGTTAAGGGAACAATTATTGGATAACTTGGGGACATCTCACACAAACTATAAGGTTCAACAAACATTTTTATTTGCTAGATATGGGGTGAGATGCTAGGATCAACTTAATTTCTCAAAATGTCAATGCATCCCTTGAGAAATTAGGTTGACGAGACAATAATCACTACGGTGACCAAGTATGGGGAAAACCAATGCATAACATATGTGTACTTGGCTCCATGATCATACTTGGACATTCCTATCAAGGAAACTTGATTGGAGACTTTATATTGATACAAACTTGAGTGAAGATTGATTGAATGTTTGTGTTTGAGTTTGCCTTCACTTTGGTGGAGCAAAATGAAATAAGGACCTTTGATCCTTCTTAAAGGATCAATTATAGTCATGGAAACACCTCTAAGATCGATAAACTTTCATATGATCTTATAAGAAATCGATAGGGAGTCTGAAACGGAAAGTTTCAGATGGTATCAGGAAAAATCAGGGAGCCTGATCGGTCACCAGACCGATCAGGAGTATGGCTGATCGGTCCAACTGACCGGTCCAGCCAAATTGCGATACCCCTCTGCAATCTCTCTGTGTTGGCCTAGATCGGTCCACAGACCGATCTGGCTCACTGTGTGGATCGGTCCACAGACCGATCAGGAGACTCACAGAAAATTTCGAAAACCCACTGTTCGCTTCCTGATCGATCAGCCGATCGATCAGGAGCCTGCTGATAAGTGCTATTTTATTGATTATTTCAGATGCTAAAAACCAAGTTTGACCCATATTTTACTTGTTTAATATCGAATTTAGCCTAGGTTTCATGAATCTAATTTATTTTGGGCTTAATTGTAAATCTAGATTTATTTGAATGATTTTGCTACTAAATTGTTGATCTACTTTTGCAGGCTTAGAAGGATCATGGGTCTAGGTCAGGCTGGGTCAAACATGAATCAGAAGCGAACCCGGATCGAGTGATCAAGTTTCAGATTAATCTGGGCCGTTCGATTCGAACACGGCTAGATCTGAGCCATCTGAGAACCTTTGAGACAATCCGAGCTAGGGTTAAGGCTGATCAAGCACTCAGATCAAGATCTGAGATTTTCATCCACATCAGAGATCATTCAACCGTTGGATCAAGCTCAGAAGGCTCTCAACTGTTCATTCAAAGGTCAGGTTGATCTGGGCCATCCGTTGCAAATCTGGAGGATCCGAGCTACTGGGGGCAGATCCTGACCCTTGATCAACATCATCAAAGTTTGGTTCAGATCAGATAAAGATCAACCATTGGATTCATCCAAATCAATCTGGGTCGTTCATTCCTAAGTACTTAATCAAAATTTCCCTCAGATTCAGCTTCGTCGCGTCTTCGCCGCAATAGTGTTTCTTCTTCGTCTGTTCTTCATGTTCTTCTGCAATTTCTTCATCTAAGAGGCGCGACCACTCGATTCTTCATTAGAACAAGTGCTAGGTCAGTGGAGAGAGCTCTCTGTGAAGTTTCCAGATTGAATTTTGCCCAACAACAGAGCTTCGTGAGGTTTCCGTAGCTCTGTCATCTGATTTCGTCAATCTCAGTTGTACACCATCTTCATTTCATCCGAGCTATCTGGAGGGGTTCCCTGGAAGGCTCGGAGCATTCCCAAGTCCTTATCGCAATCCACCACAGCGAGGTCGAAGAAATCGGTTACAGCTTTCAACTTGAGCAGAGTTTGAATGGATTTGATCGCAAAGACTGATTTTCCACTGATTTGCTGAGCTTACGGGTCTGAGGTTCACCCTTGTGTGACGGCAAGGAGTGCTGGAGCTATATGAGAGTTTGAGGCTTAGTTTCCGTAGCTAATTTCTGTTGTTTTAACTGTAATTTCCATTTCTGCACTTTGTTTTGTTACTGTCTTTGTATCAGAATATTTAGCTTCGGTTTCTTAACTGTCTTTGCTTAATTAGGTTCAAATTCTTCAAGATAAGTAACTATATTGCTTGTTAGTGAATTCTCAAGTTTAATTTCAGTTTGTTTACATTTTAGAGCTTGCGTATCAGTTTTCTTCCCCTGCGTTTCAGTTCCTTCTTGAATTTCTAAATTGCGTATCAAGTTGGATTAGTTTTTTTTCTTCTAAATTCACTTTAATGTTGGATTCATTTACATAGTTATTGAACTCTACTTCTGTGTTTGGTTGTTGTTGCATTTCTGAATTCGGTGTCTGCATTCCTGCTTTCAATTCCCTGAAATTCTGTAGTTCATTTCTGCAATTTAGCAGATTCAGTTGTGTCAAGTTTTTCAGTGTCCTGCTTTGGTCAGTCATTTATTCAGAGTCTGAATTCTTCATTTATCCCTGTATATCACTGCATTTATAGCTGTTCTTTCCAAGTTTGATCGATAGTTTTCAATGCTGAATTGTTAGAATTAGTTTTGGCACAAAAGTTTTAGCTTTGGCACAAAGGCTTCCCTTTGCGTGCCAAGCTATTTTGGGTACTGCTTTGCATCAGCTTTTCACTTACCTCTTGGTGTATGATAGTGTTTGAAAACAATTGGTATCGCATTTAGCATTTCTGAATTTTCCCTGCATTAGTGGGCTTCTAAAACTTGTAGCTAGTTTGAGTTGAGTTTGTTTGTTTGTCTAATTTCTGAATTTCGTATGCTATCATTTGTGTTAAGTTTGTTTGTTTCCGAAAACTGCCATCACTGCGTTTATTCATTTGCTTAGCATTAAGATTGCATTTAATATCTATTGTGTTCCCTTTCAACTTCGATTTAGCTGCCTTGGTTGAGTAGGATCCCTATTGGTTGAATTCCTTAGTTGCCATCACTTTGTTTAGCTTATTAGCTAAGTTTCCATTATTTTCATTGTGCTTTCGTTTCTAATTGCAATCCAAACCCAGATTTTATTCGAAACCCAAAAATATCAACGACACATAAACTCGAGCTCGAATCAGACAACCTCAACTAGCCCTAGGAAAAATACGACCTATGGCCCCTTTACTACGCTTTTAATCTTTGATTGCAAAAAAGGGTTTCCAGCTTACACATATCTAAATTTTGAGACCCACATTCATGACACCTAGTTAGGGTCCATCACCTGCCTGATCGGCACCCGACCGATCAGGACCAGGCCAGTCCGATCAGGCTGGAGCCTGATCGGTCTGAGCACTCTCAGATCGAACGGTGATCCGTTCGATCACATTAAATTGCGGTTGGTGGACCGATCCACCAACCTATTAACTCCTCCTAAACCTTACATCTCCGAACCCTAGCGTCGAAACTCCTTTTGCCCGTGCGATCTACTTGTTGTGCGTGAGTTCTCCCTGTGATCCTTCCTCTTGCACGTGAGTTCCTCTTCTCCCTGCTGTTGGTGTTCTCAGCAACTCCTCGCTGCAAACTCCAACTCTTTCATTCTCTGCGTAGCTTGTCTGAAGGATCTTCCCACACAATCATTCACATAGCACCTAAGTAAGTTTTGTTGGTGCAGGAAGCACCATATCGAACCTTGTTTTGATATTGGCAAAGGGTTCAAAGTTAAGTATTATTGGTGATCTAACAATGTTACTCAAGTGTGCAGGAAAAGTCCTAGCGAAGGGCTGCTAGGCACCTGGCGAAGGGCTGCCAGGAAACAAAGTCCTAGCGAAGGGCTGCTAGGCACCTGGCGAAGGGCTGCCAGGAAACAAAGTCCTAGCGAAGGGCTGCTAGGCACCCAGCAAAGGACTGCCAGGATACAAAGCCCTAGCGAAGGACTGCTAGGCACCTGGCGAAGGAATGCCAGGATACAAAGCCCTAGCGAAGGACTGCTAGGCACCTGGCGAAGAAATGCCAGGATATAAAGCCCTAGCGAAGGACTACTAGGCACCAGGCAAAGGACAGCTTGGGATTGAAGTCCTAGCAAAGGACTGCTAGGCACTGGCGAAGGAAAGCCAGGGTAAAAAGTCCTAGTGAAGGACTGCTAGACACTGGCGAAGGAATGCCAAGGTACTGAAGACCTGGCGAAGGAATGCTAGGCACCGGGCGAAGGACAGCTTGGTATCCAAGACCTGGCGAAGGACTGCTAGGCAAATGTCTAACCAGAGGAGCCGGTTGGCATCAGGTACATTCTCCCGAGAGGAGTAGGTGAGGACGCGTTCCCCGTCGAGGGAACAGTAGGCGTCGGTTCGACCTAGGGTTCCATTTTTGGAGGCCCAAAGTCAGAACCAAGTCAGCTAAGGCTGTATAAACTAACTTCTTATTGCTTTATGGTGTTTTGGACTATCCCTGGATGCAGGACCGAAGGAAGAGTGTCTGCAGCTCAGAAAGCCTCAAAGGAGTGAGGCAACAGCTGACCAGGGCGCCCGGAGTGTCCCGGCCGCCCCCAAGGTGAACACCAAACACATAAAGTAGGGCAGGCTTCGACAGCTCAAAGGCGGGGCGCCCCCGTGCTCCCGGCCACCCCCGCTGCTCCCGGGTGCCCCCAGCATCCCGGGCGCCCCCAGTGCAAGCCTTCGAAGCAGGCTCCAGCGAAGCCAAGAGGATAAGAGTCTGACCCGGTCAATGCGGGCGCCCCAGCGTCCCGGGCGCCCCGGTCAAGATCTGATCCTGAGTTTGAAGTGATCAGAAGCTGACCGAGTTAAAGTCGGATCGACCGACACGTGGGGGGGGGCGCCCCCGACGTTCCGGGCGCCCCCAGGGCCTATAAAAGGGCCCTCGACCCCGAGGCTTCAAACAACACTTCTTCCAACGCTGTTACATTCTTCTGCTCCTGCGCTTTGCTCCAGAAACCTCCCAACTCGATACACAAGCGCCGACGACGTCCCTCTGCTCCAAGAAACATCCCATACCGGACGTCGATAACGAAGAACTGTCATTTCATTTCTATTATACTACTACTGTAATCTTTTTGTAAGAATTATTGCGCACATATAGAATTGCCCCGAGTAAACGGTCAACGACCGTGGGCCTTGGAGTAGGAGTCGACCTAGGCTCCGAACCAAGTAAAACCACCTGTGTTCGCGATTGTTTTTATTCCGCTGCGTACTTGCTCTAGTTTTTTATCCAAAAAGCGTTTAACGATATTCACCTCCCCTCTATCGTTTCTCTCGATCCAATAAGTTTTTGTTTCGTTTTACCTTACTGGTTACTCCATCAATCATGTATTTGGGCTAATCATAATTTGTCTCTTAATGTGTTTTCTTTTTGTGGTGTGACCTTTTCCCTGCCGTGAGCTTACCATGATCCTTAACCCTACTGATTAAACCTATTTTCATTTGAACATCTTCTATTATAATTTATGTGATCCATGCCTTACACTACAAATTCATCCGTGTGCCAATTCAAATCTGTGTCTTGATTATAACCTCACTTCACTTGATCCAATCAATCACCATGATCTCTTTTCAAACCCTTAGGAAATCTCCTAAAGGCAAAGAGCCAGTTGAGGGCACCTCACAATCCAGAGCTCCCTCATCCTCTTCAAGATTTCAAAATGTCCATTATGCACTAGCCTTTGAATATCACACTTTCAAACTCATGCCCTGTCGAATTGTGGACAGAGCATTCATTTACGAACATTATCCGTCGGTACGAAGAATCATTAAGTTTTATGGACTTCAGTCCATTCTCTTTCTCGAGCGGTCAATCAACATTGATCTAGTTTCCGAATTCTATAACAACATGGTCAGTGGAGCGGGTTCGGGGTATAGGACCCGAGTCGCCGGTATCAACCTCACTTTTGATCTATCAGCTTTCACTGCCTTCCTTGATTATCGACGTTCGGATAATGATTTTCCGCTCTACCCTTTTCTTCCGGATCCTCTTCCGGTTCCTTTCGATGGAGTCACTCCTGACTCTATCTACGAGTACTTTTTCGGCCATCCCAGGCCAGGGGGTCCCAGTGAGTCCGCCGGTGATTTTCCTACATTTGCCGCTCTCCGACTTTCCCCCATTGATTATGTCTTGTTTAAGATTATCACTAACTGTCTCATCCCTACTACTTTAAAGCACTTAGATGAAATTCACTCATTCCACTGCTTGATGCTCTACGGGATGCATCAGCAGTTAGACATTGATATAGTGACTACCATCCATTTCTCCATCATCACCTACAGCCAGATCGACTGTCAGACAGTTTTCATGCCTTTTGGCCATATTATTACCGCTTGGTTGTAGTCGGTTGGTATCGACGTCTCACAGGGCAGGATTGTGTCGATGGTTCAGCAGGACTGCCGACTTGACCGACGCACATTGGCTCAATTTGGCATCGTTGTCGGACCACATGGACTGAGGCGGAAGGATGGGAGAGGTGTAGGGGAGTTACCGAGAGCAGCCCATGATCAGATGCATCAGGTACCGCCCACTGCTGCAGAGGACTACTATGAGTCGGATCATGACCTTTGCAGGCAGATTGCCGAGCTGGAGCAGATGATCCAGCATTGTCTGCATGTCTCAGAGCCCTGGAGACAGGAGGTCCGCTCTGAGTATCAGGCTTTCGACCGCAGACTGCTGGCGATCGAGCCTGACGTTTCTGGGATTCGCTCTCGGCAGGAGATATGGAACGAGGAGTGGAATAGTTGGGCAGCTGGTCACCCATACCAGCCTTCATCCTCTGGAGCGGCACCCTCCAGCAGCACTGGACCAGGGGATTTCATATATATTACTGATACATCTGACGATGACCCCGCTGTGGATTGATGATGTTGACTGTTATGATTTGTGTTACATTTGACTGTTTTGCCTTGTGCTATGGTTGACTATGCTGTGATGCTGTGTGATGCATCTGACCTTATAACTGATTTCATGTATATCATGTTCCGGCTTCATGGTTATTTCTAGTTCCTGTTCTATTGCTACTCCATGTTCATATGATACATATGATTGTTTTGCCATGCTTTATATTTGTCATATGTTTTTCATATGCCCTCAAAATTTTCATACTCCTTGTTGATTTGGGATAACCCCTAGGATTGAGAGGGAGGTTTTATTTTTAAACTTAACGACCCCTCTAGACCCTTTTCGGTGTTTGACAAAGGGGGAGAGTGTGGTTGGATAAGTTTGGGATAATTATAAGTAGGGGGAGGATCATGATTCCCCTATGAGTGTGAGATTTGCAATTATTGATTTCAAATTCCTAAACTTAAAATCGGGTTGTCAAACAACAAAAAGGGGGAGATTTTTGATGCAGTCTGACCCTGATTGTTGTTTTGGTGTTGACACCGATTTTAGTTTAGGTTAATGAGATGATTAGGATTAAGTCCTGGTCGTGAACTAGGCATACCTAGTGGGACTAGGTTTGATGAAAGCCTGGCTTGGAGGATCAAGTCCTAGCTTGAGAAGCTAGGTGGATGAAATCCTAACTTGGAGGGTTAGGTGTGAAAAGTCCTATCCTGGAGGGTTAGGTGTGAAAAGTCCTACTTGGAGGGCTAGGTGGATAAAATCCTAACTTGGAGGGTTAGGTGTGGAAAAGTCCTAGCTTGGAGGGCTAGGTGGATGAAATCCTAGCATGGAGGGTTAGGTGTGAAAAGTCCTAGCTTGGAGGACTAGGTGTGGAAATTCCTAACTCGGAAGGTTAGGTGATTGGAAATCCCGGTGAGTGAAGCCGGGTCCTGGTGAGTGAAGCCAGGTTGACTGAAGCCCTGGTGAGTGAAGCTGGGCACGGAGTCTTGGTTCGAGGGACTGAGCATGAGTCAGGGGAGCCTGGGAGCCAGTTCTCTTGACTTAGAGTGGGTTTGGCCTAGTCTAGATCGGTCTGGTGACCGATCAGGGAAGTTGGCACGGAGTTCCCTCATGGATTGATTTGGTGACCGATCCAGCGATGTCTGATCGGTCTGGTGACCGATCAAGGAACATACGGTGACTTTGGCAAACCTACTGATCGGTCTGGTGACCGATCAGGGAGCATACATTGAGTTTGGAAAACTTTCTGTGCGGCTCCTGATCGGTCTGGTGACCGATCAAGGTTACTATTCAGATCGTTCTGGTGAACGATCAAATGTCGTGAGTTCCTCACTATGACCGATCAGAATGGAGCCTGATCGGTCTGAGCATGTGATAAGTGTTATTTTGTTGATCATTTCAGATTCTAAAATCCATGTTTGACCAATATTTTACTTGCTTAATATTGAATTTATCCTAGGTTTTATGAATTTCTTCTATTTTGGGTTTTATTGTAAATCTTGATATATTGGAAATATTTTGGCACTAAATTGTGGATCTATTTTTTATAGGCTTAGAAGGATCATGGACCTAGGTCATGCTGGGTCAAACTTGAGTCAGAAGTGGACCCGTATCGAATTATCAAGCATCCGACTAATATGGGTTGTTCGATTCGAAAACGGCTAGATCTAAGCCATCTGAGAACTTTTGAGGCAATCTGAGCTGGGGTTGAGGCTAATCAAGCACTTAAATCAAGATCTGAAGGTTTCATCCAAATCAGAGATCATTCAGCCGTTGGATCAAGCTCAGGAGGATCTAGACCGTCCATTCAAAGATTAGGTTGATCTGAGCCATCTGTTGCAAATCTGGAAGATCCGAGCTACTTAGAGGCAGATCCTGACCCTTGATCAACATCATCAAATTTTGGTTTAGATCGGATGAGATCCAGCCGTTGGATGGAGTTAAGTTAATCTGGACCGTCCATTTCTAAACTATATAAACGGTCTTCTTCTTCCCAGATCGGTGTCGCGTCTTCACCGCAGTTTTCACCTTCTTCGCGTTTTCTTACTGTTCTTCTTCAATTTTCTTCATTTGAGGGCGTGACCACTTCGATTTCAACCTTGGATCAAGTTCTAGATCGTCAGATCTTCTTCTCCGTGAGATTTTCAGCTCCAATTCACCCAAGAACAGAGCTGATTGAGGGTTTCGTCAGATCTGCTATTCGATTGCTTGGATCTCATTTGTGTGTCGTTTTCATCCATCTGAGCTAGCCGGAGGGTCCTCTGGAGTGCTCTGATCATCCCCAAGCCATCATCGCAATCAAACACAACGCGATCGAGGAGATAGGATGGGTTTTTCAGATTTGAGCAGAGTTTGATTTGATCACTGAGACAGAATTTCCAACGATTTGTTGAGCTAGGGGGTTCTTGGCTTGCTCTTGTGTGACAGCAAGGAGATCTTGAGCTAGGGAATGGATCGAAGCTTAGTTTCTTAATGAATTTCAATTTCTTAGCAGTAATTTCAATTTCAGCGTGCCATTTTCATTTCTGAGCTTTGTATCAGTTTAATTCAGTTCTACTGGATCGTTTCTGCATTCATTAGTGATTCAATTCTGCACTCTTATTAGCTTGATTACTCGTTTAGTGAACAATTGCTTTAATTTCAGTTTGCATTTCTGCTGTTCAAATCAGTTTTCTGCTTCATTTCTGCGTATCAACTCTGTTTCTGCAATTTCACTTTAGTTTCTGAATTCTTCATTTTATTTCAAATTCAGTTTATGTCTAGTCTTAGTTCCTGAAATTAGAGACAACATTTAGTGTGCTAATTCAATTGATCTAAGTTTGTTACACATTTAGTTTCATTATTGCATTTTCGCTTAGCTTGATGCGCACTAGTTCTCAGCATGCGTATCAGTTTTATTTCAGCATGTTTCAGTCATCATTTCTGAAATTTGTGTCAAGTAAACATCATCTGTAGGACCGGTGCCGTCGATAGAGGGGGGGTGAATATCGACCGTGAAAATCTCTCGCGGAAACTTCGTAGAAAAGCTTGGATTGTTCTAGACTTAGAACGTTAGTAGCACAGCGGATGAATAAATACAGAAAAAAAATAAAAGCAAGACAGACTCGCGGGGATTTATTTACTTGGTTCCCGACCCCCCAGGGTCAGTACATCCAAGGCCTATGTAGTCAGCGTGAGTCCACTATTGGTCTCCTTCCCGGAATTTCCAGAGGCGGAGAAAACCCGTCTTACAGTTAATTTACAAGCAGAAAGATATTAAACTGAATTGCAGAATGTAAATCAAACCAAAACAACTTGTGTCGAAGCGTCAGCCGATCTGGACCTCCGAAGTGCCGCGCACTTCCTCCTGGAGCCTCCCGGTCTTAGAGCCTCGTCTTTAGCGCGTTGTCGTCGGTCAGAATGATCAGAATAGCTCACAACAGTTGTGTTTGAAGCAGAGGGGTCGAAGCTCCTTTTATAGGCTTCCTATGGGCGCCCTGGACGTTGGGGGCGCCCCGATAAACCCGGTCAAACGTTATCCCTGCGCCGACCTCACCGCAGCTGATAAAGCCTTTGACCAAGGCGCCCCGGACCTCCTGGGCGCCTAGCTTGAGCCCAGTCAACGCTAATCTCCTGCTTCGAACTCGCAACAGCAAAACAGCTTTGAACCCGGGCGCCCCGGACCTCCCGGGCACCCCGCTTGAAGCCTATTCTGCCTACCACACAAAACACTGCTTTTCCTTCTTTAGCTTGGGCGCCCCCACCGATGGGGGCACCTGGCCTCAAGCTTTCCACCCCAGTTACCTGCTTTGTCTCCGGTTCTTGGTACCTGCAAGATACACAAACACAAAGCAAATATACATACAATATTAGCCTTAAGGACTTGGTTCGGACTTCAGATTTCCACAAAACCCTAGGTCGAACCGACGCAAGTTCCCACCCCCGAGAACGCGCCTTTCACCTACTCCTTTCAGGGGACGGTTGCCACCCAGTCCTTCGGGTGGACTTTTGCTTAGCTTCCGATACTTCCGGACCTCGAGACGCCCGAACCTTGACTCGTCTCTACTTCTGTCCTTAGTCATCGCTCAGCTAAGTTGCTCAGTCCCTCGGACTAAGACTCCATGCCCAAACCCTAGGTCCAGGACTTAGGTGCCCAACCCTCGGTCAGGTCTTCGTGCCCAATTCCCCGAACCAGGTCTTCGGTGCCCAACCCTCGGCCAGGTCTTCTTGCCCAGTCCCCGACCAGGACTTAGTGCCCACCTTCCGAGCAGGTCTTCGATGCCCAGCCCTTTGTTAGGACTTAGTGCCCAATCCTCGATCAGGACTTAGTGCCCAATTCCCTGAACCAGGACTTATTGCCTAGGTTTACTAGGACTTCCTTCCACTTTGGTTACTCCTCTCTTAACTCCCCTTTGTCTGTTCAATGTGTCACTGACTTAAGTAAATTGTCAAACATTAAAACACTTAGAGGAGAACATCATTGATGCAACTTGCACCAACAATCTTCCCCTTTTTGATGTTTGACAATAACTTAAGTTAGATTGGTTGAAGGGGCTAACTTACTCTCCTTGGGATCAAACAAAAAATGATCTTAGTTTTGAAAATGTATTTTTGATCCTCTGAAAAAAATAAGTAAAAATTTTTAACTTTCACTTTCTCCCATTTTGATTAATTGATCCTTTGGTAAGAGGGAAAGAAAAAAATTATTTCTAACTTAAGCGCATCTCTCCCCCTTTGTCATACATTAAAAAAAAATTACCAGAAATACTTGCGCCAATAATGGGAATATTTGGTTCTTTTTGAAAATACTTAGTATACATTTTTGAAGGCATCGCATAAAACTAAGTATTTACGTATTTTGATCTTAGAAAACTTAAACAATATTGCATTTTTTTTGAGAAAATACCGTATTTTTGAAAGAATACTGTGAGTTTTGAAAAGGTGTAAGTACTTTGACAGATATGATGCATTTTTGAAAGATATTTTGGAAACTATAAGTTTTTTTTAAAAAAAATATTATACATATTTTGCAAGTACTAACTATTTTTGAAAAAGATGAGACTTTGGAAAATATAAGTAATTTTTGAAAAGTATTATGTATTTTGAAAACATAATATTTTACTTGACTAAGTTTCTTTTCCAGTCTGGCACAATCCTAGGAAACCTTATTAACTACATGGATATTTTTCTAAGTATCCTGGAAAATTTTCAAACTTAAGTAAATATAAAAATAATTTCATAAGTCACACAAATTCTGAAAAATAGAATAATAGGATGTAAGTACATTTTGAAAAATGTATGAATTTTTTGAAGTCATAATACTTGATTTGGTGTATCTTCCAGTCTGACACAATCATAGGAAACCTTGTTGACTACAAGGACATTTTCCTAAGTGTCCTGGAAGATTTTCCAACCTCAAGATAAACATTTTTTTTTTCCAAATTGATCAAAACTAGATGAATTTTTGAAAATACTGGTATTTTTTTTAAATGATAGTATCTCGAAAGAATACTTATGTTTTTAGCATGATTTGAAAATACCGCGCATGAAAATATTTGAAATATTCAATAATTCTTTTAATTTGACCTCCCCCTAAACTTGACCCAGTCCTGGGAAGCTTGTTGACCACAAGTACTCTTCCTTTGAGTCTTAATGTTTGATTCAAATCAAAGGAATTATCTAATAATTTCAAAACAATTAATTACACAAAAAAAACTTTTTCAGAAGTTTGATTTAGACTCCCCCTAAATCTGACACATCCTAGGAGTCCTTGTAGATTATGAAGTGGACCTTCCTCTGTGTCATTAGGGTTTATCAAAGTCAAACAAGACAAAGCACACTCTTGGAATGTATTTTGAAATTTCGAAACATATTTTGAAATTAAGGTAACTTATCCGACATAGTTTCCGAAAAACATAAGTAATAGTGTTTAAAGCCCAGTTTTCGAAAACCGTTTTAAAAGACAGTGGGTTTTCAAGGATAATTTTTGAAAAAGAATAAACCACTCCCCCTGTACCCAACATCGTTTGACTCTATCTAAGTGCCTTAAGGAACTTTAGCGTTGTCCTAAGAGGCTTGTGTCTAATTGAGTGAGTCAAACAATTTTTGAAAAGATATACTTTTGAAAAATGTATAATATGTATAATCAATCAGACAAGCATGAATTCCATAAAAATATTATTATGTTGAAGCACTATTTTGAAAATATATTTTTAGGAAAATATTCTAACAATTTTGAAAAATATTTTTGAAAAATATTTTTCAATTCATTAGTCCTTAACATCTCACCCATTTTAGATGTATCAATACAACAAGCATGGTTGCCTAATAGATGTATTGTGAGATGCTTGAATCATTTTTCTTAATTTATTATTAACTCTAAGATTTAATTGAAGCTTGTGTTAGATTTTAATTTGACACGAAGTAACTTGAATTTGAATTTCAAAAATTGGGTTCCAGGTCTTGGCGAGGCACTAGGCCTTCTTTGGTCGTAGCCTTATTGGATCATCAACCCTTTCCTTGACAAAGCCTTTTAATGAAATTTCATTTTCAAAATTACTTTTTGAAAAATTCTGGTCTAACTAGTTTGGGTCTTGGATCGGTAGCTTCGGCTAGTTTCACCAGTCTAAAGAGACCAAGTAGTGTATACTTGACCTTATTAGAAGAGGCTTCCCTAACGTACTATCATCTCACTGCCACCCAATACTAGGTTAATCAAGTTTCAATTATTCTTTTTCCTATAGTCGTTCTAATATATGCATAAAATTTAAATATGAATGACATGTCATATATTTAAAAGAAGTAGCAAATGCATGGCATGACAATTATGCATGAGTTAAACAATTCAAATCATTTTATTTAAGTTTCTAAAAATGTATCAAATTCTCGATTTGATACATGTCGTGTGAACCCACGAATATGCAAACCCACTTTGACATATTTAATGTTATTAATTTTAATTGTTACAGTTTGGGTAAAATTTTATTTCAGTTTGAGTTTAAGTTATTTAAGATTTTAGATGGATTCAGGTTAATTAAGAATTAATTGAAGTTGAATTAATTAGAAATTAATTGATGTTGAATTAATTTAAGTTTGAATTGATTAAGATTTAAATTGAATTTAATTGATTCAAATAAGATTTAATTGAGTTTAATTGATTTAATTAAATTTATTTGACTTAATTTAAGTTTGAATTAATTAAAATCTAATTGAATTAATTTTAAGATAGAGTTAATTAATATTTACTTTATTTGAACTAATTTAAGTTATATTAATTAAGATTTAATTTGAAATAATTTAATTTGATTTTAATTAAACTTGAATTTAATTTAATTTGAATTTAATTTAATTTAAATTTAATTCAATTTGAATTTAATTTAATTTGAATTTAATTAAATTTGAATTTAATTTATTTTGAATTTAATTTAATTTAATTTAATTTAATTTAATTCAATTTGATTTAATTTGAATTTTTTAATTAATTTGAATTATTTGAATTAATTTGATTTTTTTAATTTATTTAAATTAATTTTAATTAATTTTAATTAATTTAATTAATTTGAGTTTATTTGAATTAATTTGAATTATTTTATTAATTTGAATTAATTTGAATTTTTTTAATTAATTTGAATTTATTTGAATTAATTTGAATTTTCTCTGATACCATTATTCACATCTAAATTAATTGAATTAATTTAGATTTGAATAATTAATGTTGAAATGATTAATTAATAATTGTGGGTTTAAATTCATCATTTTCATTATTTTGAAAATTTCTTCTTCATCTTTATCTATCTTTTCAAGTTTTTCTAATAATTTTGATTTATTTGAATCTTTGTAAACTTTATTAATTATGGCCTTTATCTTAGATAGTTTCATATCCTCCTCATCCTCAAAATTATATCTTTTAGTATCCTCAAAATAGGAGGAGTAATTTGGGCCACTAGTTAAGGTTTTGTAATAGTTTTCAAGATTACCTATAATTAGGTTATTATCTAGGAGAATTTCATCATCATTATCCTTAAGATTTTTAATAAAATCATTTTTATCCTCAAAAATAATTTCAGGATTATCTTCAGAATTAACTTTACTAACTTCAGAGTTATCTTTAGAATTTTCAAATTTGAATTCGGATTTATCCTTAGGATTTTCAAATTTGAATTGATAATGATCTAAAGAATTTTCAAATTTATAATTATCCTTAGGATTTTCAAATTTGAATTCGGATTTATCCTTAGGATTTTCAAATTTGAATTCGGATTTATCCGAATCAAAAATTTCAGAATCAATTTTAAAATTATCAGAATTAAAGTTATGATAATTTATTCTAGTGATTATTGAATTAATGTTCTGAATTAAACAATTAATTTCAGATATTTTAGTCATATTTGCATTTTCTAATTTGTCATGCAAGATATTAATTTTACTATGCAGTAAATCTAATTTATCCGAAAATTAACTAAATTATCTAAAGACAGTGCAGGAATTTTGAAATTGAAACTTTTCGGAACGTAAATTTTACGTACCTTTGTCGGACATTTGTTCTTGTAGTGTCCGTATTTTCTACACTTGAAGTATTGTACATGATCTTTATTTTTCCGGACTCCTGGCGCCAGTGTCTCTTTTGCCGCCGGTGGTGTAGATCGAGTCTTACGAGTAGGGCACTGATTCTTATAGTGCCCTCTCTCCCTGCATGTGCAGCATATAATATGGAATTTAAAATTTGACATTTAAAATTAAAATGTACCTAATTCACCCCTGGGCTCCCCCCTCAACTCTTGGCGTCGTTGCTCCGTCGGCGGTTAGTCTGGTGAAGAGCGGCTCGGCTATGATACCAATTGTAGGACCGGTGTTGTCGATAGAGGGGGGATGAATATCGACCGTGAAAATCTCTCACGGAAACATCATTGAAAAGCTTGGATTGTTCTAGACTTAGAACGTTAGTAGCACAGCGGAAGAATAAATACAGAAAAAATAAAAGCAAGACAGACTCGCGGGGATTTATTTACTTGGTTCCCGACCACCCAGGGTCAGTACGTCCAAGGCCTATGTACTCGGTGTGAGTCCACTATTGGTCTCCTTCCCGAAATTTCCGGAGGCGGAGAAAACCCGTCTTACAGTTGATTTACAAGCAGAAAGATATTAAACTGAATTGCAGAATGTAAATCAAACCAAAACAACTTGTGTCGAAGCATTAGCCGATCTGGACCTCCGAAGTGCTGCGCACTCCTCCTGGAGCCTCCCGATCTTAGAGCCTCGTCTTTAGCGCGTTGTCGTCGGTCAGAATGATCAGAATAGCTCACAGCAGTTGTGTTTGAAGCAGAGGGGTCGAAGCTCCTTTTATAGGCTTCCTACGAGCGCCCTGGACGTTAGGGGCGCCCCGATAAACCCGGTCAAACCTTATCCCTGCGCTGACCTCGCCGCAGCTGATAAAGCCTTTGACCAGGGTGACCCGGACCTCCTGGGCGCCTAGTTTGAGCCCAGTCAACGCTAATCTCCTGCTTTGAACTCGCAGCAGCAAAACAGCTTTGAACCCGGGCGCCCCGGACCTCCCGGGAGCCCCGCTTGAAGCCTATTCTGCCTACCACACAAAACACTGCTTTTCCTTCTTTAGCTTGGGCGCCCCCACTTCTTTAGCAGGTTCAAAATATTTTCAACTGAACAATCAGAGATCAAAAGTGCATTGTTGGAGTTGAAATGTTGGGTTAAGCTGATGGAATGCCAACAAAGAAAAAATGCTTATTCATCTACATACTAGCAGCCATGTCCACAGTTTCAGCAGCAAAACCAATATTTTCAGCAATCCCACTCAAATTTTCAGCAACCAAATTATCAATTTCAGCAAGGGCAGCCACAATGTCAAACTCTTAACCAATTTCAACAGCCCTATTCAGATTTGCAGTAGTACCAAACTTTCATTCAACCATTTGAGCAGCCCCAACAGCCCCAATTCCAACAAAACCCATCACAACAACAATTTCAGCAGCCGCAACAAAATTTCCAACAACCGCAGCAATATCAGCAGCAATTCCAACAATTCCAACCTTAATTCCAGCAACCTTTCCAAGGGAATCAACAAGGTTTTCAAGGAGATTTTAATTTTTAGCAACAATATCAACCACTACAGCCATCACTCCAACAATCACAACATAGTTTACAGCCTTTTAATCAGAACTTTCAGCCACAAAATCAAAGATTTCAGCCCACTCAGTTTCAATCTTCACCACAACCATTTCCACTTCAAAATCAGAACTTTCAAGGCTATAATTCTCAGCAAGTTCAACCATCATTCCAACCCAATTTTCAGCCCATTCAACAGTCATTTCAGCCCTACATCAGCCCCAACAGCCCCAATTCCAACAATCACAGCAGGGTAATATTTTTGGCGCCATACAAAACATCGGAGGACGCCTTGGACAATTGGTTAATCAAATGAATCAAATACAAGCCCAAAGATTAGGACAATTATCTTCTCAAGCTACTCTTAATTCTGAGGGGCATGATTGTGATCTAACTTTGGGGAATGAAGAGGTTGTTTTAAGTTTAAACACTCCAAATGTCGTATTTCCTGAAAAATTTCCAGCATTCCATTTTCCCACTCAAAACAGCCCTGGAGTTGAATTTATATTAGTCCAAGGTGACCCTAGTGAAAGTCTAAGACCTTTTTCAAGTGGTCTTACAAATTTGGTGGAAGAAGAAGAAGAAATCATTAAAATCAGGGCACCTATAGCATGCATTCCTCCGGAGATTCCTGCTCAAAATTCATTTCCAAAATTTTCAACTCAAGAAGAAGAACCAAATGTCTCTTTACTATTTTTTCAGCACCCCAGAGAGGATCCTCCTAGCATTAGCATGGATATTCCAGATGAGACTGTTGAGGCATAGTTAATTGCTGATGATGTTGCATTTGACATAGTGGGAGGAGATTTGATTTCAGAGAAAGCTGAGGATGCATCAGTTGTGAAGGCATTGGAGGAGATGGATGGAAAAGCATGTGACAGCCTTGAATTCGAAACTGAAGCTTTACAGGACCCTTCTTATCTTTTATTTTGTGATGATATTGCTATTGATGGTCCTAATTTTTCTAATATGGTTGTTGAAGATATTACTGAGGAAGCGTGCATGGGAGATGATTCTACAGGTGTAGGGGATTGCACAGAGCCCCAGGGATCACCATCATTGACTGATACATTAGAAGATTCAAAGGATAAGCCAGAAAGTGTAGGGACTTGCATGGTGGAAGCAAGAACCCAAGAATCACCTGTTTCAGTTGAATGTCTACCAGAATTTGAGCCTGAGATGGAACCTGTACTTGACCAGGAGGAAGCTATAGATACATCTATTCTCGTAGAACCTCCAGGTATTCTTCAGCACGATCAAGTAAGTATACCTCCTATTTCTTTGGAAAAATCAATAGAGGTACCTCAAACTGATTTTATTGTTTGTGATACACTTATGGATACATCTTGTGTAGAATTTGATTGTAAAAAATTGATAGAGGTACCTATTGTTGAATTTGTTGAAAGTGAAGCATGTTGGGATACATCAGATGTAAATGCTGATTGTGAAAAAATTTTAGAGGTGACTAGAATTGATGTTGTTTGTTGTGATAAATCTCTTGCTATATCTTATGCTGACATTGATTGTGAAAAACTTATGGAGGTACCCGAGATTGATTTTATTGGCTGTGAAACATTTCTTGATATACCTTATGTAGAAACTGCATGTGAAAATCCGATAGAGGTACCTAAAGTTGATTTCATTGGTTGTGATGCATTGCTTGATACATCCTTGGTGGAAAATAATTGTGAAAATTCCTTAGAGATACCTAGTGTTTATTTTGTTGGTTGTGAAGCAGCTCTTGATATATCATTTGTGGGAAATAATTGTGAAAATTCCATTGAAGTATCCAACATAGATTTCATTGGTGGTGGTAAGTTTCTTGATATACCTTTGATGGATATTAATTGTGAAAAATTCATTGAGGTACCAAAAATTGATTTTATTGGATATGATGCATTTTTGGATACATTCTATGTAGAGATTGATGGTATTACACTTCTATCTTACCCTGCACGTATGAGAGAGGTATTACATGGTTTTGCAGGGTCCCGAAGACTTCTGGAGTGGGTGCTCCATTTAAATAGTCTCCAACCTCCTGGAAGGATTTTCAAAAAGCATCAAGAGGGAGGAGTTAATTTTGCTTTAACTCATAGCACTCCACCTTTAAAATGGATGTTGTACCTTAATCGTCTACGGCCACCTGAACATTTTTCTGTGAAATTCAAGTGTGGCTGTTGGGTTTTTTGGGCCGCGAAAACCGCCTTTTCGCGTCGCGGAAACCCCGAGAACCCAAAGCCATGGATCTCGCGCGAAGAAAAATTCCGAAACAAAATTCACGTATTCATTTCATGCTCAAAAACTCGATCTACTCCTAGATCTAAAGAGGGATAAACCATTTTACCTTTGGTGCGTGCCCCGCTTAATCCCGCTCGCTCCTTTTGGATGTCGGATCTCTAGGACGTCAAGTGCCGTCCCTCTAGAAGTATCCACGCGAACAAAGTGGATGGAGGAAACCCTTTAGGTGTGCTAGGACCTTTCAAGGGTTCGGCCAAGAGGAGAAGAAGAAGAAGAGCACCAACACTTGGAGGAGGAAGAAGAGAAGACACACAATAAGAAAAATGGAACCAAAACTTGGTTTTATTCTCTCATTGTGGCCGGCCACATAATGGCCATTAATGGCCATTAAGTGGCCGGCCATAACCCCCTTTCAATTTGAATTCAAATTCAAATGGGGGGTTACAACCTTTGGAGATGATGTGGAGCATCATCATTGGTCAAATACCAAGCCAAGTCATCACTTGGTCAAGTCAAGGTGAGGTGGCCTTTTTGGTCAAGTCAAACTTGACCATTAATCTTCCTTGATGAGGTGGCATCCACACTTAATGCTCTTGATGATGTGGAGCATCATCAATGGTTGGCTCCATGCCAATTCATCACCATGATGTGGCATTAAGTCAAGTCTAACTTGAGGTGGATTTAGGTCAAGTCAAACTTGCCTTTTATGGACTTTCCATATTTAGTCAAGTCAAACTTGACTCCATTTCTTCTCCCATGTCAAGTCTAACTTGAAGTGGAACCAAGTCAAGTCAAACTTGATTTGGATTTGGGTCAAGTCAAACTTGCCTTTTATGGACTTTCCATATTTAGCCAAGTCAAACTTGACTTCATTTTTTCTCCATCTATTTGTTCTTTGTGTGTGACCCTATAGGTTCTTGTAACGTTGGCAATGCTTCTAACTTCTTAGAATCATAAGCAATGAGCGGTATCTAGCAACACATCATTGATACCCAAGTTACAAGAATTTTGAGATCCAACATCACCAATGTGACTACTAATTATGACTTTCATAATATGTGACAATGTCCTTCTATCGTCGATATCTAGATTGATCTTCTATGAAGCATAGACCGTGTCATCCTCCAATCAATCTATGTGTCTTGAACTCCAAGTAGACTCACTATAATCAAATAAGCTCAATATCTCATATTGCCTTATTTGGGCATGGCCATGCACTTAGTGATCTCACTCTATCAAGACTATGATATCTCTCCCGTCATATAAGAGGGATAGATCCCATCTACATCACTCACATCCCTCCGCATAATTTGTTACATACCCAGTAATCGCCTTTATAGTCCACCCAGTTACGGGTGACGTTTGACGAAACCAAAGTACATAACTCCTTATGTAGGGAACTATGGTGACTTCAGGTCTAAGGACTAATAGTCATACTAATAGTCACATGAGAAAGTATATGACACTCATATAACGATCCATGATACTTTCTCATGGTGGGTCATTCAGTATACATTCTCCAATGCATACTCATGTGTCAACTTGATATCTCATATCCATGACTTGTGAGATCAAGTCATCGTGTTGACCTACATGCTAGTCTCTATGCATTAACATTGTCCCTGAATGTTAATACTTGACTAGGAATAATTAAGAGTAGTGTTCTCTATATCATCTCACTATCGATTCAACCAATCGATTGATATAGATATGAACCTACTACCAAGGACGTTATTACACTTAGTTATTTGGCACCAATACAAGTAAGTATAATAACCATAATCAAATGCCTTTATATATATATATGAAATATGATACAATGAGTCCATACAACAACCATCACGTGATTGGCTCTAGGGCTCTCACTAACAATCTCCCACTAAAACTAGTGCCAATCACTGTAGTATCTAATACCCAATGACCTAGTGTGACCATCATGCTTGGTCTGTGCCAAAGCCTTGGTCAAGGGATCTGCAATGTTAGCCTCTGTGGGTACTCTGCATATCTTCACATCTCCTCGAACGATGATCTCTCGAATGAGATGGAAACGCCGTAGTATGTGTTTGGTCCGCTGGTGTGAACGAGGTTCCTTAGCCAGCGCAATAGCTCCATTGTTGTCACAATAGAGCTGTACTGGGTCGGCTATGCTAGGAACCACTCCAAGCTCAGTAATGAACTTGCGGATCCAAACTGCCTCTTTTGCTGCCTCAAATGCAGCAATGTACTCAGCTTCTGTTGTAGAATCAGCAACTGTATCCTGCTTTGAACTCTTCCAGCTGACAGCGCCACCATTTAAGCAAAACACGAACCCTGACTGCGATTTGTAGTCATCCTGGTCAGTTTGGAAGCTTGCATCACTGTAACCTTTTACAGTTAGCTCCTCTTCACCTTCAAATATCAAGAAATATTCTTTAGTCCTTCTCAAGTACTTAAGAATATTCTTGACTGCTATCCAGTGACGTTCACCTGGATCTGACTGGTATCTGCTCGTCATGCTCAAAGCATACGAGACATCAGGACGAGTACATAACATGGCGTACATGATAGATCCTATGGCTGAGGCATAAGGGATCTTGCTCATGCGGTCTCTCTCCTCTCTAGAAGAGGGACCTTGAGTCTTCGAAAGACTCACGCCATGTGACATTGGTAGATTTCCCTTCTTGGAATTCTGCATGGCAAACCGTTGCAAAACGGTATCAATGTATGTACTCTGACTTAGGCCAAGCAATCTCTTAGATCTATCTCTATAGATCTTTATGCCTAGAATATAGGCTGCTTCACCTAAGTCTTTCATTGAGAAGGAATTCCCCAACCAAGTCTTCATAGACTGTAGTGAAGGAATGTCATTCCCAATGAGTAGTATGTCATCTACATACAAAACAAGGAAGACAATTGTGCTCCCACTAACCCTTTTGTAGACACAAGGTTCATATTCATTCTTGATGAAACCAAACTGTTTGATTGCATCATCGAATCGATGATTCCAGCTTCGAGAAGCTTGCTTTAGTCCATAAAGGGACTTATGCAGCTTGCATACTCTACCAGTATGCTTTGGATCTACAAAACCCTCAGGTTGTGTCATGTACACTTCCTCGAGGAGGTTTCCATTCAGAAACGCAGTTTTGACGTCCATCTGCCATATCTCATAATCGTGGTATGCTGCAATAGCAAGCAAGATCCTAATGGACTTGAACATCGCGACTGGAGAAAAAGTTTCATCATAGTCAATACCATGAATTTGCTTGAAACCTTTAGCTACTAGTCTACCCTTATAGGTATGTACAAGTCCATCCATGTCAGTCTTTCTCTTAAAGACCCACTTACACCCAATGGGTTTGACCCCTTCAGGTGGATCAACCAAAGTCCATACTTGGTTGGTGTACATGGAATCCATCTCGGATCTCATGGCCTCTAGCCATTTCTCATAATCTGGGCTCATCACAGCTTCCTGATAGGAGGTAGGCTCGTTCTCAACGAGCATAACGTCATCATGGTCAGACAAGAGAAATGAGTATCTCTCAGGCTGACGACGTACCCTATCAGACCTGCGAAGAGGTAGGTCTACATGAACAGGTTGTTGTTCCACAGCTTCTTGTGCAACAACCTCATCAACCACCACACTTTGTGGTTCCTGTTCAACTTCCATCAAGGCTTCAGTGCTATTGTCCATGTCTTGAACTTCTTCAAGACTGAACGTACTCCCACTAGTCTTTCTAGAAACAAAGTCCCTTTCTAGAAATACTCCAGTCTTAGCAACAAACACTTTGTGCTGACTAGGAATGTAGAAGTAGTATCCCTTCGTTTCCTTGGGATACCCTATGAAATAACACTTATCAGATTTGGGTCCCAGTTTGTCTGAGACTTGACGTCGTACGTAAGCCTCACAACCCCAAACCCTCATGAAAGACATCTTGGGACTCCTCCCTGTCCATATCGTATATGGTGTCTTCATGACAGCCTTTGATGGAACACGGTTTAGTGTGAACGCTGCCGTGTCTAGAGCATATCCCCAAAAGGATATAGGAAGATCTGCGTGACTCATCATAGATCGTACCATATCTAATAAGGTACGATTCCTCCTTTCGGATACACCATTCCACTGTGGTGTTCCAGGGGAGTGAGTTGGGATAGAATCCCACACTCAGCTAGGTAGTCACGAAACTCATGGCTCAAGTATTCTCCACCTCGATCTGATCGAAGTATCTTAATACTCTTGCCAAGTTGGTTCTGTACTTCATTTCTGAATTCTTTGAACTTTTCAAAGGATTCTGACTTATGTGTCATCAAATACACATAGCCATATCTACTGAAGTCATCAGTAAATGTGATGAAGTACCTGTAACCACCTCTGGCAGCGATATTGAAAGGGCCACATACATCACTATGTATGAGTCCTAACAAGTCTGTCGCTCTTTCGCTATGTCCACTAAAGGGAGTCTTAGTCATCTTGCCTAGAAGGCATGACTCGCATGTCTCATATGACTCAAAATCAAATGAGTCCAGCAAACCATCCTTATGGAGCTGGGATAAGCGACTCTCATTTATGTGGCCTAAGCGACAGTGCCAGAGATAGGTTGGGTTCAACTCATTTGATCTCAACCTCTTAGTATTCACGTTATAGATAGGGCTCTCTAAGTCTAGAATATAGAGGCCATTCATCAGATGTGCGCTACAATAGAACATATCCTTTAAATAAACAGAACAACATTTGTCCTTTATTATGAATGAAAAACCTTTGTTATCTAAACATGAAACTGAAATGATATTCTTTGTTAGTACAGGTACATAACAACAGTTATTCAATTCCAGTACAAGCCCAGAGGGTAGAGATAGAAAGTAAGTCCCTATAGCAACAGCAGCAACCCTTGCTCCATTGCCTACTCGTAGGTCCACCTCGCCCTTGGCCAATGCCCTGCTATTTCTCAGCGCTTGCACATTAGTACAAATGTGAGAAGCACACCCAGTATCTAATACCCATGATGTAGAAATAGAAAGGTTGACTTCTATAACATTTATACCTGAAGTAGAAGTCTCACTTCTCTTCTTCTTCAGATCTTCCAGGTATACCTTGCAGTTCCGCTTCCAATGCCCAGTCTTACCGCAGTGGAAGCAGGTAGCATCCTTAGCAACCCCACCTTTAGGTTTGAGTGTTGAAGAGCTGGCTTTGTCCTTGGTTTGGGTCTTACCCTTACCTTTGGGCTTCCACTTGCCCTTACCCTTGCCCTTTTGTACCATTAGGACGGTACTGGACTTGGCAGTGGTGAGATTAGGCTCAGCAGTTCTTAACATGTTGAGTATCTCGGGCAGTGGTTTGTCTAATTCGTTCATGTTGTAGTTCATGACGAATTGACGGTAACTCACCGGCAACGATTGCAGGATCAGATCGGTAGCCAGCTCTTGGCCCAAAGGGAACCCCAACCTCTCGAGGTTCTCACGTACCCAATCATTTTGAGTGCGTGAGTTCCTACAGAGGTTCCTCTTTCATCTTGCATGAAAAGAGGGCCTGAGTCACTTCAAACCTCTA
>JAGFNQ010000764.1:85164-204459 GCA_024364735.1 Boesenbergia rotunda
TAACCAAGCGTGATAGGCGGGACCAAGGTTGTCCCTCCGCATCCCCACCAAGATTAAATGCATTGCTCTGCTTTGGCAGATTCAACAATCGCATATGATCGTGGTAGTGATGGGTATCAAGGCTCGTTAGGCATATACGAGTTGATTTGGATTTAGATCTAATCTAATCGATGATGTGCATCGTATTTAGGCATTTATTAAATCTAATTTAACCTAAATGTGTATTAGGTGCATATCAAGATGTGGTTCCACATTACATGTGCATCACATACACTCATGTATATTCTATACTATACTAACATGCATCACATACATATAAGGAAAAATAAAATATACAAGAAAATTAAAGTGTGATTAGTCATGGCCCTACTAAGATCTTCTCAAGCCAATGAGAAGATCCTTTGGTCAACCTAGGGTCTAGGCAGCAGCTTCTCCAAGCTCCTCCTTCCATAACCCCATATGTTGTCGGCTTGCTTCCCACGAGTCCGTCTTCTCCAGAATTTCCTTCATCTTCAATTTTGTACATTACAAAATTTATACTCGAGTTACATTCGAGTCTTAAACTAATTTTAACAGAAATAATAAATAAAAGGCCGACACGCAGGTCGCAATCACAATACAACACACACAACACAAATAACGGCACGCAGGCCGTAATATGAATTACACACATATTTTAATCTAATTAAAATAGGGTCTTGGGCCATGACCATCACACTACTGTACATAATTCAAAATTATGTATTTTACAGAAATTTATCTAATTTTTCTATGTATTTTATGAATTTTATGAGTCACAACTCCACGGCGGTCCCGTTAAGCGGGTTTCGGGCACAATCACGTGACAAGGCCCCTTGCGGGGTTAGGGGCGGCGCCCCTACTCACGAAATTAATTTCGTGAGTGTCGTATCGCGATCTAACAGTGCCTAACCCGCTGTCCCAAAATCTATTTGGGCGAAACTTGCCGTTTCGGAGAAGTTTTTCTCGGTGGTCGAAGTGTACAAGTGCTTCGCACTCGTTGCTTCGCCTCTACGAGAAAAATACTCACAAAATCCTAAAAATTAGAAAAATTACAGAATCATAAACTACTCTAAATTTTATATCCCATACAAAAAATAAATAAATACGTGCTTCGCACGTGGCTCTGATACCACTGTTGGGTTTTTCGGGCAGCGAAAATCGCCTTCTCGCGTCGCGGAAACCCCGAGAACCCAAAGCCATAGATCTCGTGTGAAGAAAAATTCCGAAACAAAATTCACGTATTCATTTCATGCTCAAAAACTCGATCTACTCCTAGATCTAAAGAGGGATAAACCATTTTACCTTTGGTGCGTGCCCCGCTTAATCCCGCTCGCTCCTTTTGGATGTCGGATCTCTAGGACGTCAAGTGCCGTCCCTCTAGAAGTATCCACGCGAACAAAGTGGATGGAGGAAACCCTTTAGGTGTGCTAGGACCTTTCAAGGGTTCGGCCAAGAGGAGAAGAAGAAGAAGAGCACCAACACTTGGAGGAGGAAGAAGAGAAGACACACAATAAGAAAAATGGAACCAAAACTTGGTTTTATTCTCTCATTGTGGCCGGCCACATAATGGCCATTAATGGCCATTAAGTGGCCGGCCATAACCCCTTTCAATTTGAATTCAAATTCAAATGGGGGGTTACAACCTTTGGAGATGATGTGGAGCATCATCATTGGTCAAATACCAAGCCAAGTCATCACTTGGTCAAGTCAAGGTGAGGTGGCCTTTTTGGTCAAGTCAAACTTGACCATTAATCTTCCTTGATGAGGTGGCATCCACACTTAATGCTCTTGATGATGTGGAGCATCATCAATGGTTGGCTCCATGCCAATTCATCACCATGATGTGGCATTAAGTCAAGTCTAACTTGAGGTGGATTTAGGTCAAGTCAAACTTGCCTTTTATGGACTTTCCATATTTAGTCAAGTCAAAATTGACTCCATTTCTTCTCCCATGTCAAGTCTAACTTGAAGTGGAACCAAGTCAAGTCAAACTTGATTTGGATTTGGGTCAAGTCAAACTTGCCTTTTATGGACTTTCCATATTTAGCCAAGTCAAACTTGACTTCATTTTTTCTCCATCTATTTGTTCTTTGTGTGTGACCCTATAGGTTCTTGTAACGTTGGCAATGCTTCTAACTTCTTAGAAACATAAGCAATGAGCGGTATCTAGCAACACATCATTGCTACCCAAGTTACAAGAATGTTGAGATCCAACATCACCAATGTGACTACTAATTATGACTTTCATAATATGTGACAATGTCCTTCTATCGTCGATATCTAGATTGATCTTCTATGAAGGATAGACCGTGTCATCCTCCAATCAATCTATGTGTCTTGAACTCCAAGTAGACTCACTATAATCAAATAAGCTCAATATCTCATATTGCCTTATTTGGGCATGACCATGCACTTAGTGATCTCACTCTATCAAGACTATGATATCTCTCCCGTCATATAGGAGGGATAGATCCCATCTACATCACTCACATCCCTCCGCATAATTTGTTACATACCCAGTAATCGCCTTTATAGTCCACCCAGTTACGGGTGACGTTTGACGAAACCAAAGTACATAACTCCTTATGTAGGGAACTATGGTGACTTCAGGTCTAAGGACTAATAGTCATACTAATAGTCACATGAGAAAGTATATGACACTCATATAACGATCCATGATACTTTCTCATGGTGGGTCATTCAGTATACATTCTCCAATGCATACTCATGTGTCAACTTGATATCTCATATCCATGACTTGTGAGATCAAGTCATCGTGTTGACCTACATGCTAGTCTCTATGCATTAACATTGTCCCTGAATGTTAATACTTGACTAGGAATAATTAAGAGTAGTGTTCTCTATATCATCTCACTATCGATTCAACCAATCGATTGATATAGATATGAACCTACTACTAAGGACGTTATTACACTTAGTTATTTGGCACCAATACAAGTAAGTATAATAACCATAATCAAATGCCTTTATATATATATATGAAATATGATACAATGAGTCCATACAACAACCATCACGTGATTGGCTCTAGGGCTCTCACTAACAGGGGAGACATGCACCATGATATAGATCACATAATGAATGCTCTCTCAATTACCCATACTCCTCCACTACCACGATGGAGGTTATTTCTTGATAGACTCCGACCGCCAGAAATAAAGGGGAGTTTGTCCTTTCTTGTATTTTCTTTCATTGCATTTTTCACTTTTATGATTTCTAGAAGTAAAATTTTCTTCTAAGATGAGTTCTTGTTAATAATGCTTTAGTAGTGTAGAATGCATAACAGACATTGTAAATACCATGTTATTTCTTTTGGCATTTTTACTTCTTGTATGACTAGGAATAAATGTATCCCTCTAGGTTGTCTTCATATCATTTTAGAGTCTCTTGAAAATAAATTAAATTTGGTTGTTAAAACTTAAGGTTTGAGATAATGGATGAATTCTTGGATGCTTGAGTACTACTTGGCTATGGATTCTAAATTGATGAATTGAGATGAATAATTTGTACCTAGTGAGAATTAGTCTTATTTTTGTGACACACATATGTGATTGTACTCTAGAACTTGCTTAGGTTCTTTCAAAACCATATTTCTATAATTAGATCACATCTATAGAGGCTAATCAATTTGTTTTCCTTTCCATATCAATTTTGGCAATAATCAAGTTTATTCTATTTTCTTTTCCATACTTCCTACTCTTAACCATACTTTTCTATGGAGTTGTTTGTTTGGGATGTTTCTTGATGTAACTTTGCCCGAGATGGACAAAAGATCAAGTGTGGGGGAGGTGGCTAGTGTTTTGGAAATATTTTGTATCAAAGAGGCATTTCATGTCAAGAAGGAAAAATTTTCTATGGTGGAAGCCGAAAAGGGTGCCCAATTGAAGTGAGTTTGGTATCAAGAACAAGTGGGGAGAAGTAGTTAAGGAGGAAAACAATTGAAGCTTGTGTTAGTTTCTGATTATAATTTGAAGATCAAAGTGGCACGCAAATGTAACAAAAAAAAAGAAAGAAAAAAATCTATGCCAAAGTGAAAAAAATGCTATGAAGCTATTTCAGCCACTCTGCTAGAAGCTGAATTGCAGCTGTACAGATCTGAAACTAGTGCAAGGGTTGCTGGCAATTGAAGAAAATAGTGAGTATCAAGTAAAGTATCAAGCACATTAACAAGAAAAAAAATCAGTTGGAGTGCTAGGACTAAGGTTATGTCTCCATGAAGCAATTTCGGCACAGTTTAGTATCAATCTCAAACTGAATTTGGGTTTGGGAAATCAGTAATGCATTGCTAAATTTAAACAGAATTTGCAGAATGGTTTTCAATTGGACTCAACCTCTTGGGAGCAGAATTTAAACTACTGAATGAAATCAGCAGTGAAGTGCTATTGAGGAAAATTGCAGTGCAGTGCCGAAATACCAAGTGAAGCATTTAATTCCTCACCTGCCATTCGATGCAAGTTTCTGTGATGTAATTGCTTTTAGAAATTAGAGAATTGCAAGGTCTAAAATTAGTTGCGTGGAGCTGGAGTTTGAAACAAAAAAAAAACAAACAACAATAAGGTGGCTGAATAAAACAGGATGGTCAAGTTGAGTTATCAAGTGAACATTGAAGGAAAGAAGAGTTTTGATACCTGAAGATTATAGAGATCTTGGAGCATTGAATCTGGCACAAGTGGATGAATTTGACAGCCTATAAATAGAATAGAGAAAGTATCTGAAAAAAAAAGAAAAAAAATTCAGTTATAGCTGAAATTTTGGGAATTAAAAGAAAAGGGTTGGAAAGAAATCCATGTGCGAAGTTTTGGATACAAGTTCTGGTCATCAAGTCTCCAACTGAACAAGAATTAGCTGATGGTAGCTGATCATAAGAAAGAAGAAGAAGAAAAAAAACAAAGAAACAAAGTGGCACGCAATAGCAAAATTGGCACAATGAAGTCAATGAAACAAAGTGACCGATCAGTAGCTGGCAGCTTTAATTCGAAAACGCTGTCAGAGCTCTGATTTCATTTGTTTCTCTGCTGATTCGCTACTGATTTCTGCTCCTAACTACTGATTGTTGATACTTTGTTGATTTGCTGAGCTAATAAGCTGCTAAGTGTGCAGGTGACTTAGAGATCATCCAAGGGAAGTCAAACGAAGGTTTTTCGCTACAGAAGTTTTGTCCGTTTGTTTCCACAGGTTGCAACGTCCTCTGGCGCGAGCTGCAGCGGCTGAGGAGCTGACGACCTGGGGCTCAACTGGAGGGGTTTCAGTGAGTCCAGAGGAGGTCAGGGGTAGCTGGCTGACTGCAGGTGAGGAGCTGGGAGCTGCTGCAAAGGAGCGTGTGACTTGGCGATGGAAGCAGGATAAGCCAAGGAGTGGAGAAGGGGCTATATGCTTCTTGCGACATCTCTGGTTCTGCTTGTGTGATTACTGTGATCCATCTCTTGAGCAACTCTATTGTGAATCTTGAGCAACCTTGTGATACTTGAGCACTTGGAAGAGAAACAAGGAGCTTGGTGAGTCCATCAGCAAGAAGACACGAAGAAGGGAGTTCTTGCGTGAGATCTGTGCTGAGTGGAGCTCGGTGAGGAGTTTGCTTGTGTTCTTGCGGTTCTAAGTGCTCAGTAAGGTTTCTTCTTGTGTTTCCTGTACTTAATACTTCATCATCTTGAAATGTTGTGGAGAGGTTACTCCACCGAGAAGAAGGTTGCATTCTATCCGGATTTTTCGGGGCTTGATCTGCCGACGATCAAGGGATCGCCCACCTCACTGGCACGCCAAGGAGTAGGGGCAAGTTATCCCCGAACCTTGTAAATCCTCTTTGTTAGCATTTTGTTTTGTTACTTAGTTTCTGCATTTAGTTCTTGCATTTGCTCTGCTTCCGCTGCCTAACCTCTGAGTGCAGAAATAAGAAAAGTGCTAAGTTTCAAGTGTCTGGCTATATTCACCCCCCCCCCCTCTCTAGCCATCTAAGTTCCAACACAACCATGGATTAGCGATGTATCGACTCTCGAGTTCCTGGCTAAGTGAACCCTAGCTCACCTCTGACGAGGCTCCGGCCGCGCGAGGGTATCATTGGCCGGCTGGACCACAGCAATGCCCCAAAACGCCCATGGAGAATGCCTAGCTCACGCTCGCTAGGTGGTTTGGGGATCGTGGAGTCGAAGTTTAGCAGCTTGCTAGATCTCAAGGCAAGGTTCGCCGGAGAGGTGGAAGACGAAGAGGAACGGTGGCGGCTTCGATTGTGATCGGGAGGAGGCGAGGAAGGGAGTCGGGTGGCTGGCGTCGGGTACTCTGTGGGATAGGGCAGATCGAAAGTGAGGGAGAGGCTATAAGTGAGGCAAGTTTGCAAAAAATCCCTCCAACCTTTGGAAATCCCACAACTGCCCATACCTAATAAGAACACTTGTTTCTTAGCCCCCTCATTTTTTACTAATCCCATATCAACCCTTAAAAATTGATGCATATTCGCAAATCAGCACTTAAAACATAAGTTTCAATGCGATTTAACCCTCTAATTTTAATTTGGATCTTGAAAACCCTAAATCTTCTTCCGAAAATTTTTTTGGATCACGTCAAAAGTGTCGGATTTAACAGTACCTGTTGTTTCTATACATATTATATCTTTTGTTATGCCATGCTATTGTTTATTCTTATACCCGCTGAGTCCACCCGGACTCACCACCCCTGCTTCTTCTTTTTGTTTCAGATAGCAGGTAGTTGCATTTCTTGGAGCCAGGAGAGGATCCACTTGCCAGTCCCTCGATGTTGTCATTTGGGTATTTGGTTTTAGTTGTTTTATTTTCTGCACCTTGTGAGTTTTATTTTTCTTTTTATTTACAATGGCTGAGCCATCAAATTATTATAAAACTATGTGGTGATGTTTTTGTTTCCTGTTATGATGGTTGAGCCATCTTTTATGATTGGAGTATATGTATTATTTGTCCTAACTTGTCCGTCGTACAAGGGAGATGTTGCCCGATTTTCGAGTAAGCATGTGCCTCTGGGGGCATGACAATTTTTGGTATCAGAGCTAAGTTTTGCGATATTTTGGTATCTGTGGGTTTACGGAGTTGTTTTATGAGTTTAATCTATGTTTTATGGATTTGGTTGTATTTGTGGAGTCATTTATTCGGTCTAGTTGTGTTTTGGGACATGGTAGCGACGAGATCTCTCCCGGCAACAAGAAGTAAACTGGTTTTAAATTTGGATAAATTTATATCTAAATAATGTATGTTGATTTTGTTAACAGGTATACCTCATCGTATTGAGTTGTCTTAACTCCGTGCTCATGGTCATGGATGACGATCATGGGGGAGGCCAGAGGAGGCCGAGGGAGACACGAGTCAGGATGTTGAGAGGCCCACTAGAGTAGAGTCGACTGGTCAGGGATCAGCTCACCATGACCCTTTGGGTGAGCTGAGACCTCCACCACTGAGAGTACCTCCTCCTTATCTGACAGCAGTTCCAGTCGTACCATTAGAGGCAGGTTCATCAGTGCCACCAATGGCAATTCCTGGAGTGCCATTGGTGGTACCCCCTGCCCAAGCGGGTTGTGTTCTGGACAGAGCTCGGATTCCGTTGTTGGCAGCATCTGTGAAGGGTTGGTTCACACTGTTCCATGGGGAACCAGAGTCGTATGCTGCTCGTGCCTGGTTGGAGACATTGGAGGGCACCATCAGCTATATGACCCTCGCAAACATAGAGAAGGTGGAGTTGGCTACATATCACCTTCGAGATCAGGCTGTCACTTAGTGGAATATGTAGAAGTCTCTTATTGGTGGACGACCAATTTCTTGGATTTCTTTTCGCGAAGCATTGAGGCCAAATATTATCCTGCCGCATTTTGTACAACCCGACGGCAGGAGTTTCTTACTCTTCATCAGGGAGACCACTCAGTTATGGAGTATGAAGCTGAATTTAATCGCTTAGCAGAGTTTTGTCCTTAGTTGGTTGCTACAGAGGATGAGCGGGCAACACAGTTCACACTGGGCCTTGCCAGATATTTCTAGTTACGTATGTCTGGATGGGCTCCTACTTCTTATCGAGAGGCTCTGGATCGGGCTCTACACATTGAGATGATCCAACATCAGTTGCATGGTGATAAGAAGAAAGGAAAGCAGACAACTCAGAGTTCAGCAGTGACACAGAAACAGCAGACTGTTGGACAGAAGCGCAGTAGCAGGAGTTAGAGTATGCAGGAGACTCCTGAGCCTCAGTCTCGACCCTAGAAGTCTGGACGGTTTTCAACAGGATTGTCGCAAGGTTCTCATCAGACCCGGAGGTCTGCTACTGGTTGGGCTCATTGTTATCAATGTGGATCTAGGGACCATAGTAGACCAGATTGTCCCCTAGAGCACCCCATCTATTATTACTGTAAGCTTTCGGGTCATGAGAGTCGAGATTGTACCTTGAAGATTCAGCATACGTCTGCAATAGTTACTCCCCAGGGTGGCCGATCATGACAGCAGAGGCCACAGGGAGGCGACCATCAGCCTCCAACGCCATCCAGTCAGCAGCAAATAGGACGTCAGCAGACAGTTCCACAACCAGTTCAGATTTATTATATGCTTGGGCATGAGTACCCCTCACCAGGGCGTCTCATTATTCTTGGACGGGGTCATATTATCAGCAGCCATGCTTGGCATACCAGCCTACAGTATATCTGCATCAGTAGTTGGCTGGAACTTTGGGTTATCAGCCCTAGCAGACTGCTGGACCTTCATCTTCTCAGCCGCAACCGATTTTAGCATTTCCACCTCCAGCTCCAGAGACAGGACGAGTTTATGCAGTAACCAGAGAGGAGGCACAGCGGGCCGATGGATTGGTCTTTCGTGGTATGATTTCCGTTTATGCATTTCCTGCTGAATTGCTTGTTGATACTGGTAGTTATAGTTCTTTCATATCACGATTGTTTATGGAAAAAATTAGTAGATTGCCTACCCTTAGATCACAATGGCTATCAGTATCTCTGCCATTCTGTGAGGTATTGGATATCACGCAGGAAGTCAAGGCGTGTCCATTGGACTTCGGTGATTATACTCTCACCGTGGATTTATCGGTTCTCGAGATGGTAGAATTTGATATTATTTTGGGCATGGACTTCTTGGTGATTTTTCATACCACAGTTGATTGCCAAGTGATGGTGGTCACGTTTCATCCTCCGAACCAACCCTTGTGAAAATTCATTGGCACCAGAGATGACGAGATTTCTATTATCCCTCCCAGAAGCTTAAATTGCACGAATGTCAGGGTTTTCTTTTGTCATTGATCAGCACTGATGACAATAACAACCCTTAGCTCTCAGATGTTCCAGTGGTCCGAGAATTTCTAGAGGAGCTTCCTGGTTTTCCTCCCAAGAGGCAAGTTGAGTTTATGATCGAGTTGATTCCAGGGATTACGTATGCATCAAAGGCTCCGTATCATATGGCGCCTAAGGAGTTGGACGAGCTAAAGGTCCAGCTTCAAAAGTTGCTTGACAGGGGATTCATCCATTCTAGCGTATCTACATGGGGCTTGCCAGTTCAATTCGTCAAGAAGAAGGATGGTTCTATGAGGTTATGCATCGATTACAGGCAATTGAATGCAGTGACCATTAAGAACAAATATCCCCTGCCTCGTATTGAAGATTTGTTTGATCAGCTGAAGGATACCTCAGTGTATTCTAAAATTGACTTGCGGTCAGGATATCACCAGTTGAGGATCAAAGATTCAGATATCCAGAAGACAGCTTTCCGCACCTGGTACGAACATTATGAGTTTTTGGTAATGTCATTTGGGCTTACCAATGCTCCTGTAGTATTCATGGATATGATGAATCGGGTCTTTATGGAGTATTTGGATCAGTTCGTTATTGTTTTCATCGACAACATCCTGATTTACTCCCGTTCCGAGGAGGAACATGCGCGCCATCTTCGTGTCATTCTGGAGATGCTCCGGCGGGAGCAGTTGTATGCGAAGTTCAGCAAATATGCTTTCTGGTTGTCTTCTGTGGGTTTTCTCGGACACGTTGATTCCAGTAGAGGTATATCTGTAGATCCCCAGAAGATCGAGGTTGTCACCAGTTGGGAGCAGCCTAAGTCAGTTCAGGAGGTGCGCAGTTTTCTTGGATTGGCTAGTTATTATCGGCGATTTGTTGAGGGGTTTTCCAGCATCGCTTCACCGTTGACACGTCTGACCAAAAAAGGTGTGAAATTTGTTTAGACAAATGCTTGCGAGACCAGTTTTTAGGAGCTCAAGTGGCGATTGGTTTTGCGCCTGTATTGGAGCTACCTTCAGGCGAGGACGGTTTCGTACTCTACACTGACGCATCACATCAGAGTTTGGGTGCAGTTTTGATGCAGCATGGACGACTAGTCTCTTATACTTCTCGTCAGCTGAAGGAGCATGAGATGAACTATCCAGTTCACGACTTAGAGCTTGCAGCCATTATATTTGCCCTGAAGATATGGTGACATCATCTCTACGACGTCACGATTGAGATTTTCATAGATCACAAGAGCCTCAAGTATTTATTCACTCAGAAGGAGCTAAAACTTCGTCAAAGAAGATGGATGGAATTCCTGAAGGATTATGATTGTACAATTACCTATCATCCAGGGAAAGCTAATGTGGTTGCAGATGCACTAAGCAGAAAATCGCGAAGTGTTTTGTCTTGTCATCGGGTTATGGTCATCGACCTAGTGCAGAGCTTCTCAGAGTTGGAACTGGAGGAGCAGGGGTAGACAGAGAAAGGGTTATTGGTGACTATGGTTGCTCAGTCTTCGATCAGAATAAGGATCAAAGAAGCTCAGGCTAGTAATCAACATTTGCAGTTCCTAGGCAGTCGGATAGCCTCAGAGCAGCAGACTGACTTTACACGAGTGATGAGGGTATTCTATATTTCTGAGGGAGATTGTGCGTACCTAAGTCACATCCGGTCATGGATGAGTTACTTCAGGAGGATCATCGATCTCGGTTTGCTATACATCCAGGCGGAACCCGTATGTACCGAGATTTGAGACGTTCCTACTGGTGGAACGGTATGAAGAAAGACATCGTGAATTTTGTTGCTAGATGTCTAGTGTGCCAGCAGGTGAAGGCCAAGCATCAGAGATCTGCTGGATTACTTCAGAAGATTCCTATTCCTGAGTGGAAATGGGAGCACATCACGATGGATTTCGTTGTGGGATTACCGAGGTCTCGTAGAAGACACGATGCGATTTGGGTGATCTTTGATCGATTAACCAAATTTACTCATTTATTGGGGATTCAGAGGACAGTTTCACTGGACAAGCTAGCAGAGTTGTACTGCCGTGAGATTATCAGACTACATGGTGTTCCTCTGAGAATCATATCAGATAGAGACCCGCATTTCACTTCGCGGTTTTGGCAGAGTTTGCAGTAGGCTATGGGTACCGAGCTTCGATTCAGTATAGTCTTTCATCCGCAAATGGATGGACAGTCAGAGCGTACTATTTAGATGCTAGAGGATTTGTTGAGATCCTGCGTTATGGACTTTGGAAGCAACTGGGAAGATCACATGCATTTGGTTGAGTTTGCCTATAATAATAGCCATCATTCAGCTATTCAGATGGCACCTTTCGAGGCGTTGTATGGTAGAGCTTGCAGGACACCCACCCTCTGGGAGGAGATTGGGGAATCTCAGTTGCTAGGTCCTCAGAGTATTCAGCATGACGCAGAACTAATCCGTATTATCAGACGTAGGTTGTCAGTGGCTCAGGATTGTCAGAAGAGTTATGCAAATCTGAGACGCGGACCCTTGGAGTTCTCCGTGAGCGATCACGTGTTCTTACGAGTGTCACCCACGAAAGGGGTGAAGAGGTTTGGTTTGCGAGGTAGGTTAGCTCCACGCTACATTAGACCGTTTCAAATTTTGGAGCGGGTTGGAGCAGTTGCTTATCGTCTGGCATTAATACCGTCATTGGATGGAGTTCACAATGTGTTTCATGTTCCCATGCTGAGGAAATATATACCAGATCCTACACACGTGTTATCAGAGGTGTCGGTACACTTTAACCAGACACGACCTATGAGGAGGTGCCTATGTGGATTCTGGACCGCAAGGAGCATCGGTTGAGGAACAAGACAGTCCGGTTGGTCAAAGTTGGTTGGCAGCACCACTCGGATGAGGAAGCTACTTGGGAGCTCGAGGATACGATCAGAGCTCCCTACCCTTATCTTTTTACTTGAGGTGCGTATAGTTGAGTTACATTGTGTGTTGCATTCAATATTTATATTATATCTATGTTGTTGATATAGGTTGTTGATATTTGTTGTTGTTGACTAGTACCTGTTATGGTTGACTAGTACATGTTGTGATTACTGTCTAAATGTGGGGACCAAATTTTTGTCAGTAGGGGAGAATGTTGAAAACCAAAATTTTAAAGGGCCTCTTTGCAAATTAAGGACCTAGTTGTGAATAACGAAACTTAGAGGGCTTATTTGCAAAATGGCCAAAACTAATATAAAACCATAAAATCCCTCTCCCCGAAATCGGTTTTCGCTTCTCCCCGATTCCTTCTGCTTGACGCCGAAGAAACCCTAACCGCGCGATCTTCGTTCCCCTCTTCTCCGGCCACGTCATCCCCCTCTTCTCCGACCACGAGATAGAACCAGCAACGCCATCCCTTCTCTTCCTATGTCCGTCACCGATGCTAAGATCCGCCGTCGTCCGAGCCAGCCCCGGTGGCGACAATGCCTAGGGTAACTTGTAATGCTACAACTGTGAGCTATGGGTTGGGGAGTTAATTGTTTCATGGTACTGTGTGTGATATGTTTTTCTTGTTCTGGGTTAGTGACTTGCTCAAGGCATATTAGTTGTTGTAGGGTGATGGTATGATGCATTTGACCTGTGTTGCTGTGAGCAACTAAGTGGAAAAGATTGGTTGTTGCTCGATTATTGCAACGGATATTAGGGCCTTGTTCAGTAGAAATAAAGGCTTTGGTAACAATAGGAGTGCCCAACTTTGAAGTTTCCAGCTATCCATCACTTCCCACTCCGAAAGTTACACACAAAATATCTTCATCCAACCCTAATATGATAACAATTTTACCAAGAGTTCGAAATGCATTATTATCTAAAAGATTGTCGACCTCAATATCAATCCCATCTAAATTCTCATCATTAACTTATTGCACATTATCAAAAAATCATCTAATGTTGCAATAAGAGCATCAACAAGATTAGTTGGAAATGCATCAATAGTTTTATCAATATTTGAAGACCATCTACTATATCATTATCTTATAAAGCAGTCGAAGAGTCTAGGAGAGTTGCTGAATCAGAAACAATATCGTTATCAATTTGTTGTAATGTCCGGAGAACAAAACCCCTCATTCCACTAGGAGCTCTTGAAAATCTTATAATGTGGTCTTCATATGAATGGGAGCTGGATTTTCTAAATCTTGATATTCTTTCCAAAAGGTAGGCTCAATGTGTTGAGATAAATATAGTCCATCTAGTGTCAAATCATCCTAAAACCTTAATGGACTATGGTGTTCTTGAAAATATTATTCAACACTTTGCATGTTTCCATAATCAAAATGTCGATGACCCATCCAGTCTTGAGTGTGTAGTTGAGGTGTGTTGGGAATTCGACCCCTGAACGTTCCATCCAACCAAAATCTGATGTATTTGACAATGTCTTGTACTTAACTTATTCCTACTGAAATTTCTTATTAGCCTCTGATTCGACTGTTATAAATTGCTCCATCATTCTCTCGAGATTAGATTTTTGAGGTTGTTGTTGAGGGAGTGGGTATTGGGGTTCCACGGGCACTATAGTAACTTCTGGAAAGATATGGTGTAGACAAGTCAAATGAGATAGGTTTTTATAAACTCTACAAGCATACTCCACTTGATAAGTACCAGAATCAAGACCTCCAAAAAATCGAGAGTATGGATCTATAGTTGATCAGAAATGAATTTCTTGAAAAGGGTAAAAGTTAGAACTAACACAAGAAAAAGAAAAACTAAAACAAGTAAAAGAAAAAGAAAACGATCGAATCTAATCAATATGAAATTCAGCTAATATTACTCTAAACCAGTCCCTCAGCAATGATGCCAAAAACTTGATGTGTACAAACTGTAAGTGTATGGTGATGTTATCAAACAAAGACTGGTGAGTAAGTACTAGCCTACAGGCCAAACTCGATTGTCCAAATCCAAAATTAGGGGTTGAGAGTGTCCAACACTAGAAATCCTAGTGAGAAATGAAAAGGTTAAAAAAAAAAGAGAAACAACAAAATCACTACAGGAAGACAGAGCATGACCAAAGGGGAAAGGCAAAAGGATCATAGAAAGAAGGAAATCAGAGAGGCAGAAGAATCGATGGAAGGCAGACACAGAGGATTCGGTTAGAGTAAAACGATTCTAGGATCTGGTTTCACTTTTATGCAAGCAAGAACTCAGGTTATGTTTTAGTCCATGTCCTCAATATGAACTTGTATAGGTAAGTCATCGTAAGTCATCCTAATATATCCGATGTAAACTTTTGTAACTACACTATTGTACCAACATTAATCATTGCCTATTTTGGAATATTCACAACTAGGGGCTACAACCTAGGGGTACCCTATTACTAGAACCTACTATAGGATCATGTAGTCTGCTAGAGGGGGGATGAATGACACTGCAAATATAAAACATAATCTCTTCCTTATAACTTAGAGAGGATACACACATTAATTAATAATAAACAAAAAGAAAGTAAGAGGACTCGAAGATTTATTTGGTTTGCAACTGATGGTGAGCATTTTTATGAATTATTTTAGCTCTATTAGATAGCATTTTATATTCTCTCATTTATTTAATATTATATTTATATGATATTTTATTAGTAAGATCTATTTTTGGACTTAAATGTAAATTTTCTACCATTTAGATGTTATTTCTTATATTTTGAATTTGATTTTATTGAAAATTCAAAGAGCCAAGGATTAAGAGCGAGTTAGATTGAATTTGGATTAATTTAGAGTTCAAATGGAGGAAATCAAGCCAAATTAATCTGGACCATTGATCCAGATATAGACCTTCACTCAAGTCTAGTCATTCTGCCCTCCATCCATATTTGAAGAAATCCGACCATTGATTGGACTTCAAGCATCCAAGGGTTCATCCAATTCAATTTAGATTCAAGAGAAAAAGAGTCCAATTTGAACCACAAGAAGAGAACCCAATCCAATATTCAAATCCACTCATAAAAACCTTCTTTAAGTCTCAAGTGATCTAAAACATCCAGCTCAAAATCTAACGGTCAGGTCTTCACTTAAGATAAATGACTCAGATTTAGATCGGCTTTTCATCACATAAATTCAATAGCCAGGATCAGATCTTCATCCCATGAAATAAAATGGCCAAGATCAAATCACATTCATCACTTAAATCAGATGATCAGATTTGAATAGTCTCTCTTCAAGATGGATGGCTCAAGGAAATTAAGGGTTTAGATTCGAACACAACCGAATGAGTAATGATACGCAGAGTGAAAGTGAATGCCTCAGTAAAAATTTTGACTATCAATCGGCGACATGTCCAACGTCCGATCGTTGATCGGACACTATCGGCCGCCGTCCCGAACCAAATTATACCCTGGGGGCACGATGAATCCATCGAGGATCGCCGCAATTGCGATCTCGCATTATTCATCATCGATTTCGACGGGTTCACCGTTGCCGGTGATCCTGATGGGTTCACTGTCCTCCCAAGTTATAGTTTAATTCGGGACGGCGATCAGAGGCCGCTGGTACTGTCAGATCAACGATCGGGCGTCGAACATGTCGTCGAGTGACGGTCAATGTTTTCATTGAGACATTTACTTTCACTGTACGTATAATTTCTCCAACTGAATAGCTCAGATTAGATCTTTCATTTCTCAACTGATCCAATGATTGAGATCAAAAGCATCTAATCCAAAGGCTAGATCTCTTCACTCAAATCCAACAGTCGAGATCAACTTTAATTGAATGGACGGTCGAGATCTGTCCTCTTTCCCCTCTCCTTCTCCCCTCACTCACGCACCATAGCAAAAACCTCCAGCCAGCTACAGTAACCCCGTCGCTTCAATAACCCTAACGCCCCTCTCTCCACTTCTCCATCTTCTCCCTCACGTCCAACCGGCGGCCACCCCTTCACAGCCACTGGCCAACCCTTCCTCCTATTTCTTCATGCCTCATAACCCATCGAAGCCTCTCCATCGCTCGACTTCACCCGTACACACCGCGCCACCTTCTTCCACTTCCTCTTCTTTCCGTCTTCACCGCTGGCGACTTCTCTTCACTGCCGCTGGACAGCGGTCCCTTTCCTCCTCTTCTCTGATCTCCCAAGCAACTCCAAGAAGGAAGCGCAACGGCAAGAGTTTCCAGCGGCAGCAAACAGTGGCAAGACCCCAAGTTTAATCGACTTCACCTCGCCGGCGTGGTTCGCCGGCGTTGCCATCCCCTTCTGAGGCTTCCTAGAGCCCATCCACTGTGGTTGTACTAGTAGGGCAGCAAGGAGCAACAGCGGGGGTGAGCTTCAGTCATCTCCACCCCACCGGCATGGTTCGCCAGTGTATTTCCCTCTTTCGATGTCCCCTTGGATTTCGACAGACGCGGTTGCGAAGGCGGGGGTTCACGAGATAGCAGAGGACAGTGGTACCCTCTCCACCTCGTCAGCATGGTTCGACGGCGAGTTCCTCATAGCGTTGTCTCGATTTCGACATCATCCTATATGGCCAAGTTCTGCATGGTTCGTCTGGGCAAAAGTACAGATCGACGGTGATATGTATCATCGTTGTTGTTGTCGACATGAGATCCTCCATCATCTTCACTGTTGTTCACCGGAGTTGGTGGTTCGAGCATCGGATCCCTATGTGATAGTGGGGGTAGTGATTGGTTTGTTTATATGATCAGGGATTTGGATGGGTTAATTAGGATTTTATTACTTCTCTTGTCAATTTAACTCTGTTAGATTAACTTTATTATTACTTTGCAACTTATTTGTTAATTAAGATTTTTTTACTTGCAATTTCATTCTATTGATAGTGATATCTGTAGTATAGAGTGACACTATATTATAGGTTCATTATTGATGGATAGTTATTATTCTATTTATTACATTAGGGTTTAATTGCTTTTCATGTTTTCATATTTTGTCTATTATTTCAGTTGATGGTGTTAGCCGACGAAGCATAGGGTGATAATGCATTGTGGGTTCATCATTGATGGTTAAATAGGATTTCATTAATTGCATTAGGTGTAGAGAACAAAACATAAACCCCTAGTTTCATATTTAGAAATTCCTTAAGCAATAATAATCAATCCTAAAAATATCATCCTATTGTTACACTCGTTGGGAAATGACCCGAGTTAGTTTTATACTACTTTAGTATAGAGAAGGTTTGATAATATATTCATTATAATTTGATAGGGGCACTCATGGTACGACACGTGATTTATGTCTCTATCAACAACATGGGTGGTTGCTAATCCAAGATAGTGGAAAGAACACTATCAAAAACTCCTTCGTTGAATGTGGAGTTGCCTCTGACAACAGTTAAAGCTTGGAAACTTAAAGAACGATTACGGAATGGAAAGTACAGAGTGTGTTTTTCTTTTTGAGCTCAACAGAGCTCTATTTATAGCCCTCTGGTCGAATTAGTCATTTGCTGATGTGGCCTATTCTAGGCGCCTAGAAGCCTTTCCGGGCGCTTCGACTTTGTCAGTTCTGATTCACTTGCAATGGTCACTAAACGACTTCGGACCATTCTGGAGCCTGGAAGGCGGTCCGAGTACCTGGACTGTGCTGACATGGACCCTATGCTTATCTTCTCGACAAATGGCTAATACTGAAGTGGTGGTCCATTTCGAGTGCTTGGAAGTGGTTCCAGGTGCCTGGAATGCGGGCGTCCAAATGCTTGGAATGGTCAACTTCAAGTTGACCATTCAGTTAGTCAGGGGCTTGGGTGATGCTTCAGTCGTTCATAGTTGATCTCACCTGAACCCAACTCCAATTTTTCCTCGAGCAGTCTTCTTCCCTGACTTTTCGTCTCTCAGATGTTGCATACGTCCTTCTCATCCACCGATGTACTGTTCCGTAGCTCCCCATCGCTCGATGCACCGAGCCTGTCGATTCTCTTTCTGTGTCATCCTTCTCGCTCGCTGCATCTTCTACTTGATTTCTTGTATTCCCAAATTTTTGCACACTTAGATGTAAGAGATCAAAACAAACAAGACCTAAATAGATTCGATTGACCACATAAAAACTAAAATAGGGTACTTATAATCTCTCCCTTTTTGATATGCATGAATCCAAGTTAAGCTAAAGTACACAAACATATCATAATATTATTTGAAAACAATAAAAATGAATTTTGCAATTAATCACAAGAAAATTTTGAAATAAACCTTCCTTTAACTTAACCTTCATCCCTCTCCCCCCATTGATCACATAAAAATAGGGTTGAACAAAAGAGCAAAAGGTTAGAAATAATCCCCAAAAAATATTCTAAGGAGTAGTATAAACTTTGATATAGTAATTTTGGAATTTTCGAAAAGATTTTGCAACTTAAATAATATTTGAGATTCAAATATCAGATTTTAAAAAAATAATTAAAATTACATAAATTCGAAACAAATATTGAAATTTTTTTCATCATGAAGTGTGCTTTTACTGATAATAGAAAAAAAAATTATATATATATATATATATATATATAATTTTCCCATTTTTAAAAAAATTACACTTAGCAAAAATAGTTAATATTTAAATGTAAATTCTTAAAAATAGTTTTCTTTGGCAACATCAGTAGTTTTTTTTTGAGAATGTGAAATCTAATGAATATTCACTAGAAAATTTGTTTCATAAAAATCTATCTCTAAAAAATTGTAATATTTAAGATTCATTTTATAAAACAAAATTTATAGAAAATTATCTAAGAGTCAGAAAACTTTTAAAATTTTTGTGAATGTGTAGAAATAGTTAATTTGACTCTGTAAAAATTTTTACAAGAAAATAAATTTTTGATGTATGAAAAAATGATTTTCATTTCAGAACTAACAATTTTTGAAAAATAATTTTTAAAATTAATGGTTAACATTAGAAAATACTGTATTTTTTTAATTGGAAAATTTAACACATAATTTCTGAAAAATCAAGTTTTTCAAAAATAATCTTCAAAGTATTTTTAAATTAAAATTTTCATTTTTGATAGAAAAAATTCACAAAAATTCGTCTAATGCTTTGAAAAATTCTACGAATAGATTACAGTAGTGTTTATCATAAAAAAATTGAAGTTTTTTTAAAAAAAAACTATAAAAAAGAATTTCAAAATTTAGCATGCACAATTTTGTAAAAATAAAATTATCAATTTAAAATATATTTGGGATCCCAAAAGAAATCTCTACATGTTGAATTTATCAAAATTTTGATGAAATATAGTTTCTACATACTTTTACTATTTAGGTTCCTATATTTTGAAAGTTTTCAGATGCTAGTTAAGTCCTCCATAATATCTTACTTTTGAATTTCAAGATAATTTTGATTTTAACCTTGCATGATCATTTTCTAATTTTTCTATCTATTCTTTGAATTTTGTAATTTCGATTTGTAATTTGTCATAAAGCTCTAGTAGACACGCAATAGCTAACTTACATTTCATATCAGCATTGTCGCTTTTTAATTTTTGGATTTTAACTTACATAAAGACCTAGTTATTAACTAAATACTTGAATATAGTTGATCAGGAGGTAGAAGACATATCTCACTTACCATGTCTAATTTGAAGCAGGATTCTCCCACATCATCGCTGCTTTCTTGTGAAGTAGCTCCTGAAGGATCGATTTCGTCACGCTAGAGGGGGGTGAATAGCGATTTTCGAACCCCTTTCTTCTTACACGGTTAGTTTGCACAGCGGAAATAATAATAAACAAAATAAACAACACTAACCAATGCTAACACGAAGATTTACTTGGTATCCACCCCGGACGGGTGACTAATCCAAGAATCCGTCAGTGGATTAAACCTCGGATAACCTCCCGCTATTCCTCGTCGATCCTTGTGGGTGGAGAAACCTCGCCACAACACCAACAAAGCTCTGAGCACAAAGACTACTATCTTGCCTTTAACCAAGACAAGATTCATCAAGAAACCCAACCCTAATCGAGTCCTCTTTAAATAGAACTCAGGCTGGAAAACCCGCTGGCAGCCGACTGATCCCAGTGCAGTTGACTGCCATCACTCAGATTTGACCGTTGACACCCCCAACGCTCGAATTCTGGTGACTTACCAGTCGACTGCCAAAATGGCAGTCGACTGGTCCAGGGTCCAGAACCTATTTTGGCAGTCGACTGGTCCAGGGTCCAGAACCTACTGTGAGTTTTGGCAGTCGACTGGACAACCCCCAGTCGACTGCCCAGCTTATAAAGCACTCCTACTCACTCTCTTGACCCTCCTCCACGCGTGCCTTCAGGTCCACTCCTTTGGCTTTCCCCTTGAAGTCCTCTTCCACCGGCTGTCGTCCCTCGGATGTGTACGCAAGTCCTCGACTTGCCTCCATGCCACCCTTCACGTGTGCCCTTTGAAGTCCACTTCCCGGCTTGCCCTTGGAGTCCTCCTCCCTCGGCTCTTGTCCCTTGCCTCAACTGACTCTTCACCAGCAGCCTTGACTATTGCCTTCGCGCCATCTTCATCTTTGGCCCTCGTCCCTCGGATGCACACAAGCCTCCATCTTGTCTCCATGCCATCCTTCACGTACGCCTTGAAGTCTGCGCCCCTCGGCTCATCATCCCTGCTATATCAGGTCCCTCGGGTGCACACAAGCCTCAGCTTGTCTTCATGCAACCCTTCACCATACCGAAACCGTCCAGCCAAGTCAATATATGTAAACCTGTACAACCTGCACACTCACATACACATATTAGTACACAAGAGAAAGCCTAACTTAAACTCTTTGCCCAAACATCAAAACACATGATCATTCCGGATCACAGATTGCCTCAACAATCTCTCCCTTTTTGATGTTTGGCAATACGTTTAAGTTAGGGAAAACAAAGAGTATTAGATAGCAAGAATAATGCTAAATAAAAGCATATGCAATGCATACATGGATCATATCCCAAGGCATCCTACACCTAACCCTCCAGGTTAGGAATTTTCCGAAACGGGCTTTTTAAAACCTATCCCAAGGCTCCCCACACCTAACCCTCCAAGTTAGGAATTTTCACCAAAATGAGTTTTTTAAAGCTTCTCCAAAGCTCCCCCTCCATTGGACTTACAAAGGCTTTTTAAGAACCTCTCTAAGGTTACCTTTACGCCAAGAATGGAGCAACCATGCTCCCCCTTAATCTTAGCTCCCCCTAAACCTAGGGTTTCTAGCAAAGGTGTGTTTGGTTTCCCAACTTAAACCCAACACTTCTCCCCCTTTGCCTAATATCAAAAAGAACCCAATAATATCCCAATTATCGGTTCTTTTAATTCTCAATGACCATAAACAATGTGTACTAGCCCCCCATACACTTGTTTTGTATCATTTGGACCCCAAACCATCTACTGATACAAAAATCAGCCTTGACCAGTCGACTGCCCCCTAGGGCAGTCGACTAATACTCTGAAAACCAGAATTTCAACCTTTCTGACGAAATTCAGAAATGTGCCAGAAATTCCACAAATCCCCAAAAATTCTCAAATTTTGTGAAGACATTTGTGGTACCCATACCTACTTGGGAAAAATACATTCCAAAATGTATCTATCACCATTCCCAAGTTTGACACAAAACCCAAAACTAGCTAAAAACTTCAATCAAATCTTGACCTAAAGTCCTAGTTTTGGTTTCCTCTTGATGTCTTTGCCCATGCCAACCACAATGCGTCCCTAGCATTGATTTACATGACAATTACACACCAAAAACTAATTTTCATGCAATATGACCCCAATGTCATATTTCCATGCATGAAACTCAAAAACACTGTGCCAAAACCCAAGAATTGAGACTCAAGTCCGTCTCCAATTCTTTTGGCACACTCTATGGTCCATTTAGACCTCTAGGAGCACCCCCTTCCCAAGGTCCATTCACCATATATCCCAAAGGCTCCTAGAGCTCCCCCTTGAGCTCTTAGCCCTAGCCACCTCCCTTGGTGACTCAACCATAACTAGGCCACACCGGTGTACCTCCGGTGACTCTTGGCCTACAAACACAACCCTTTTAACCTTAGACACCTTGTCCTTGGTTAATTCATTTCTTTTTTCCTTTAAATGACATCCCCTTGCCATTTTTGGACTCCCCCTTCTTGCCATAATCATATGCTACCCTAGCATATTTCTTCCCTTTGGCATGGGAGTTCTTAGATCGATATCTCAACCCCGATCTATCATTGGTGCGGTTTAAGCCATCCAACACCATATCTAAACCCTTAGATCCAATAGTGAATCTCTCTAGGGTTTTCTCTAACCTATCAAGCTTTTCCCTTAAAGCTTGATTTTCCCTTTCTAGGTTCCTAAACCTAGAATCCACATGTCCACTTTGGACATCCCTAGACCTACCCTCCTTTCTAGGCACATTCCTTCCTTTCTTGGGATTAATGCCATGATCCTTAGGTCTAAAGGTCTTTGATTTTTCATGATGTATGACCTTTCTAGGGTTTTGATCTACCTTGTTAACCCTAGTCCTATCATTATATCTAAATCCAAAATTGTGCACAAGTAAGCAATTTTTCCTAATTCTAGCATGCATAGATGAATAATTAACTTTATTTTTATCATGCATAGAAGAACTTGAATTTAAATTACATTTTGGCTTAAGATTAGGAGTTACCTTCCTTACCTTTAGAGTTCCTCCTTGATATGGCTTCTTCTCTTCTTTCTTTCTTCTTTCTCCCATCTCCTCAAGTGCTCCATTTTCTTTAGCTCACCTTTTCTAGGGAACTTGGTGTGGTAATGCCCCAATTCTCCACATGTGAAGCATCGAATCTTCTTTTTCTTCTCTTGGGCTTCTGCACTTCTACAACCCATGTTAGAATTTAAATGAATTGAGATGGGTTTAGAGTGTACCTCCTTTTTCTTACCATTTGGACACTTGTCCTTGTAGTGCCCCTTTTCGTTGCATCCAAAGCATATAATATGTTCCTTTTTCCTTGCTTTGGTGGAGGTTGAAGTTTCTTCTTGCTCCGGTATGGAAGTGGGTCTCTCCTCCCCCTCAATCCTTGAGGTGGTGACCTCTTCCTCTTCCTCCCTTGTTGAAGTGGATGACTTCTCACTCTCTTCTTCCACTTCACTTGAGGATGTGAGCAATTCTTTACTTGATGAAGTTAACAATTCCTCTTCTTCTTCCCTTTCTTGGACCATTGAGGTGATTTCTTTGGGCTCTTCTACCATTTGGACTCGGGTAGGGTTTTCATGATATTCTTCTACCTTTTTCCATAACTCATGCGCATTTTGATATGCCCCTACACCACTCAACACATTGTTAGGCAAAACATTAATCAATATATTGATTACCTTCTCATTTGCCCTAGCTTGTTCTTGTTGCTCCTTAGTCCAATATCTAGGGCGAAGCCTCTTTCCGTGCTTGTCCTTTGGAACTTCGAAGGGCTCTTCAAGGGCAATTCGTAGTTCCCACTCCATTCCGAACCACGTCTCAATCCTCGCCCTCCAAAAATTAAAGTCTTCATGCTCGTAGGGCGGTGGAGTGTAGATGTCTTCCCCGAATTTGTCTTCCATGTTATTCCCTCTAGCTTTTGCTCTTCTTGGTGGTTAGTCCAATCACGAGCGGTCCTTCGCTCTGATACCAATTGAAGGATCGATTCCGTCACGCTAGAGGGGGGGTGAATAGCGATTTTCGAACCCCTTTCTTCCTACACGGTTAGTTTGCACAGCGGAAATAATAATAAACAAAATAAACAACACTAACCAATGCTAACATGAAGATTTACTTGGTATCCACCCCGGAGGGGTGACTAATCCAAGAATCCGTCGGTGGATCAAACCCTGGATAACCTCCGGCTATTCCTCGTCGCTCCTTGTGGGTGGAGAAACCTCGCCACAACACTAAACAAAGCTCTGAGCACAAAGACTACTATCTTGCCTTTAACCAAGACAAGATTCGTCAAGAAACCCAACCCTAACCGAGTCCTCTTTAAATAGAACTCGGGCTGGAAAACCCGCTGGCATTCGACTGATCCCAGGGCAGTCGACTGCCATCACTCAGATTCGACTGTTGACACCCCCAAGTTTCGAATTCTGGTGACTTATCGACTGGTCCAGGGTCCAGAACCTACTGTGAGTTTTGGCAGTCGACTGGACAACCCCCAGTCGACTGCCCAGCTTACAACAGCACTCCTACTTACTCTCTTGACCCTCCTCCACGCGTGCCTTCAGGTCCACTCCTTTGGCTTGCCCCTTGAAGTCCTCTTCCACCAACTGTCATCCCTCGGATGTGTACGCAAGTCCTCGACTTGCCTCCATGCCACCCTTCACGTGTTCCCTTTGAAGTCCACTTCCCGGCTTGCCCTTGGAGTCCTCCTCCCTCGGCTCTTGTCCCTTGCCTCAGCTGACTCTTCACCAACAGCCTTGACTATTGCCTTCGCGCCATCTTCATCTTCGGCCCTCGTCCCTCGGATGAACACAAGCCTCCAACTTGTCTCCATGCCATCCTTCACGTACGCCTCAAAGTCTGCGCCCCTCGGCTCATCATCCCTGCTATATCTGGTCCCTCGGGTGCACACAAGCCTCCAGCTTGTCTCCATGCAACCCTTCACCATACCGAAGCCGTCCAGCCAAGTCAATATGTGTAAACCTGTACAACCTGCACACTCATATACACATATTAGTACACAAGAGAATGTCTAACTTAAACCCTTTGCCCAAACATCAAAACACATGATCACTCCGGATCACAGATTGCCTCAACAGCTCCTCCTTCATTGTTGCTGTCTTCTTGATGACTGGCCATAAGTGAAGGACATTACCTAGTAGTATATGTCCTAGACTTAAACATTTTATTGTCCCAATGAAAAGAACATGCTAACATAAAGGATGTTTGAAAATGAAGGGCACTACCTGTTAGTGATATGAGAGAAGTGTCCTAAGGCAATCGCCTTATGATTGTAATCATTTATTTTAATAAATAAATATTCACTATTTGAGTATACATAATTATTTGATTAAGATCTTAAGTTCATTTACTGAATGTCCGCAATACAATTCACAGCATGAGAGAATTTGTGATGAATTCACAACTAGTGATTATCTCTACATGTGCAATTGTGAAGTATTGAAATTGTCCCTAGTCGATGAATTGATAAATACGGACACTATCAATTCTGTTGAGACTAGCATGAGTTATTCTCTAATCAGCTGATTCTCACTGGCTGGTGACATTGAGATGTCCGGAGATAATCATGAATGCTAGTTAAGGGAACTAGTTCATTGGAGTGACTGGCTGTAAAACTTCATATGGTAGTCTACATATAGATATGTCAGTGAGTTCTTACTGCAGCTTAAGTGCGATGTTCCTTTGACTTGCGGTGTTCAAGTCATCTTGGTCATGGAGACTTATACTTTGACATCTTAAGCAAGCATCTCCAAGGAGGTGTGGACCCAGGATAATTGGATATAAGCCGAAGTGCCCGAAGATGTTTGAACAACCTACAAAGGATTCACCACTCCTTGCGAGGAGATGTATACCCGAGGCCTATCGTCGGATTGTTACTCGAAGCCTCTGGCCAGAGCATGACATGTTCAGAGTATGAATCTCTTAAATACATGAGAGTAATTAGAATCCATAGGACGAGAAAACGTTACTTGGGTTAGGTGTGACGTAGTCAGCCTAGTGGGGACTGACACACATAGACCATGTCCTGAACCAAGTGGGTATAAGATGGTGAAGGGAATGTGGCACGATTCATTATAGCTGCTGAAGGGTTTCAGAATCATTTCTGAGGTCAACCGTTGATCTTTCAATTAATTGGAGATCATGATGTACTACTAGGTGCCACTCATGATCGTTCTATAATTAATTAGTTAATTATGGACGGCCAACATAAATTGAAAGCCTATTTGGTCACATGCATAACGATTAATTCGAAGGATTTAAAACGAGTTGAGAATTGGATTCTCCAATCGAGATAGACTATTTTTGGTAAGTCCAAACAATAGTCAAAACTGAATTTATTTCAGACGCATCGGAAGCATAGAATGGCTAAGTCTTTTAAAGACTTAATGGGTGAATTAAATAAGTTTAATTCATTAAGGGATTTGATCCAATTGGGGTTAGATGGGCCGGCCAAGGAAGGGGGCCTCCTCTCTTCTTGTCATGGTCGGCCACCACCATAAGAGGATAAGGCTATTTTGGTTTGTTTTATAAAATAGACCAAAGGTTGGTTTATTTTATAAAAGGTTATATAAAATTTAATATAAATTTTTATATAATGAACCATGAGTTGGTTTGTTTAATAAAATTTATATAATGAACCAATGGTTGGTTTGTTTTATAAAATTTTATATAATGAACCAATGGTTGGTTTGTAAATTTTATATAATCATGCCAAAAGAAAGAGAGCCTTGATTATGGATTGATTGAGAAATTATTCCATAATCAAGAAGAAGAAGCTTGATCATGAGAGCCTTGATTATAGATTGATTGAGAAATTATTCCATAATCAAGGAGAGGTTTGCTTGGGAATTAAGAAACCTCTCCCTATATAAAGGACCCAAGGGGTGCCATGGAAGATGATCGATCCAAGAATTGCTTGGGCTCTCTCCTCTTCTTCTCTCCCTCTCTCTTGGCCGGCCATAGGCCTTCCTTCTTTCTTCTTGCTGTGAGCACAAGAAGAAGCATTAAGGCGATGAAGTTCTTCCTTGCGACGATCTTCTTCTTCGGCCAATCTTGGTGGCGAGTCTTCGATTTGATTACTCTCTCGGTTTTCGTCGTGTTCACGGAGAATCTAGTAGTTCTCGTGAACACGAAACTCGTGGCTTAGCGAAGTCATCCCGACGATACTCGGCGTGCATACGAATAGAGGCGGAGCTTTTAAGGGGCGCTAACGGTTGGATCTCGTCCCTTCTTCCAAGTTACGCAAGGTAATTCTTAGAGTAATCTCCTTTTTCTGCAAAAATTTTATATTACGATTATGTGAACACATTGCATGCTTAGGATATGTGTTAGAATAATTTAGGAAATATTCATGCTTTTGTTTCCGCTGCATGTAATTATGTAACAATTACAATACGTGTCCGCGTCGGCATGCACCCGGTCCCAACACTACCTAGTGACGGTGATCAAAGGTCGGCGAGAGAGGGGTAAATTACCCCTGAAAAAGAAAACTCAAATCTTTTGTTTATCTTAAAACAAAGATGGTAGTTAGATTAATCCAGAAATAAATAACATAAAATAAATTTAACAAACTGTAAAAAAAGAGTCAACCGGATTTACTTGGTTTGCAACGGGGAGGTTGCTAATCTAAGGCGAAATGTAGCTCGATTCTCCTGAATAAAACTTCTTCGGATGGAGAAGCCTCTTACACGTGGAAAGCTCATAAAAAGAAAGAAAGATTACAAAGAACACGTTTGCTAATGCTTGGATTGAATGAATGAAATGAAATTAAGCTCCAGGGGTCTATTTATATCCCCGACCAGAGTTATCTGTTTGTGACGTGGTACTTATAGGGCGCCTGACATGTGGCTTAATGCTTATCTAGAGAGCAACGTTCACAAATGGTTAAAATTAGCCTCTTGAGAGCCTGTTGGCTTACGGGCGCTCGAGTGCTCGGGCAGCTAGTGCTTGGGAGCCCGAGAGGCCAAGCGCCCGTAAGCTTATGTGCACCCGTAAGCTTACAAGCGCCCATGAGTGGCCTTTTTGGTCAGCAACTGTTGACCACTCTCCAGCCTGACTTCTGATCTTCTTGGGTGATTTCTGGCTAATCGGTGTTAAGCTCACCCGAACCTGACTCCGGTCCTTCACTCCTCGAGCATCCTTCCTCTTGGTTTCTCGTCCCTCGGACGTCGTGCGCGTCCTTCTCGCTCTACTAGTGTACTTTTCTACAGAGCTCCGCGTCCCTCGGATGCACCGAGCCCATCGGCTCCCTTTCCATACCATCCTTCTCGACCATTACATCTTCCGCTCGACTTCCTGCACTCCTATGTTCCTGTACACTTAAACATAGGGATTAAAAACACCAGGACCTAACTTAAATTGGTTGATCACATTAAAAACAACCTAGGGTACTTAAAATTTCCCCTTTTTGATGTGTATCAACCCGAGTTAAGGGTAAAAAATATATAAAAAACACATGAATAAATATACAACAGTGTAAGGACTAAAAAAAATTAAAATTAGAGTCTACCCCTTAACTTAATACAACTACTCCCCCTTTGATCACATCAAAGACATAAAATGTTAAAGGAAAACATGGTTAACACAGTAAATAGTTTTCAGAATTTATAAGTTAGAATTTTCAAATAATTATCTTTAGAAAAATAATTTTAACATTTAAAACCATGATTTTGAACGAAAAATAAATTTGATTAAAAAACTTCAAAAATATTTTTGTAGATAGAACACTGCAAACTTGTATCAACAAAAACCTTAAACTAATTTTCCTACAAAAAGTAATCAAAAAATTTATCAAGATAAAGCATTAATTATAAAAATTAATTTAATCAAAAGAAAATCAACAGATTAAGATACATTTAGGTACCCAATATAAGTTTTTACCAACATGATTTATCAGAAACTTAGATGGAATATATGATTTGAGATCTTTTACAATTTGGCCCTTGTGAAATCTAAAATATGAGTTGAGTTTTCCATAATATTTAATTGAATTTTGTGAATATCTTGAACATGAATGGTTGTTTTTCATACTTTCATTTTTAAATTTTATTTTATCATACATTTCTAAAGCAGAAGCTAATTTCTTCTTCAAATCTATATTTTTTTATTTTTAATTTACAAATGGATTTCAACATGGCTTTTATTCCTGAGTAAAGTTGATCAGGAGTTAGAAAATATACCTCACTTACCTTATCACTTTTGAAATCCGAAGCTCCCCCTTCGTCGCTGCTATCCTCTGACATGGCTCGCCCTTCATCGATGCTTTCATCTTCTTGGTATGAAGCCATCAGAGCAAGTCTATTGTGTTTCTCGAGATCTGAGTCTTCCGATGAAGACTTGTCCCATGCCACCTTTAGGTTGTGTGCTTTTGTCTTTGGTGCCCCTTTTCCTTTGTTCTTCACTTTGGTGTAGTTTTCCTTCACGTGTCCTTCTTCATTGCAATTGTAGCAGCGGATTTTCCTTTGCTTCTTACCCTACACCTTATTAAATTTTTTAGTTTTAAAATATTTGGACAACTTTCTTACCATATATGCTGTGTTTTCATCATTTTCTGAAGAATCCTCTTCATTTTGGATCTTTTTCGTGCCTAGGGCGATGTTGTCCGTTTTCATTTTTCCTGCAAATCTAGATTTGTGAAGTTCAGTTCGGGGTCCTCGGGACGAAGTTCAACGCGTACCTTTGCACATCCCGATTGCTTACCAATTCTCCAAGATTGCTGAGTTCTGTCATCAGCTCCTTATGCTTACCGTGAAGTTGTGCTACTGACTCCCCTTCTTCCAGTCGAAGGTTGTTGAACTGATTCTGAAGCAGATCTCTTTTTGATAATTTAGCTTCGGAGGTACCTTCATGGAGTTCAAGGAACTTTTCATAAAGTTCTTTGCTGATCGGTAGTTCTCGATTCGATTGACTTCTTGTACAGGGAGTACAGTCATCAGATGACATTCTATTTTTCCGTTCTCCACAAAGTCAGCCAGACTGTTCTTTCTTAGTCCATTAGCTTTCATCTTTTAGTTTGTTGTCGGCGTCCTTGGGAGTTACAAAATCATTTTTCATTATTAAAATTAAATCAAAATCAGTTTAAAAAAACCTTTATCTTGCGCTTTCAACTCACGAAATCCCCCTTGAATTTTGGCGGGTAGATGATTAGTCCGACCATTTTGTAGTTGCTTCAGAAGGAGGTTAGTCTTTTGGACCGTCCTTGCACTGATACCAATTGACGGTGATCAAAGGTCGGCTAGAGGGGGGGGGATGAATTGCCCCTGAAAAAGAAAACTTAAATCTTTTGTTTATCTTAAAACAATGATGGTAGTTAGATCAATCTAGAAATAAATAACATAAAATAAATTTAGCAAACTGTAAAAAAGAGGCAACTGTTGGAACCCGGATGACTAGAGAGGGGGGGTGAATATAGCCAATCACTTAGACCTTTGGCACAAATCGAATTTCTGCACTCAAACTTATCAGTAGCACAGCGGAAGAAATAATCACAGAGTAAGCAGGAAATAGGGAACGAAAGCAAAGTCGACACACTAGCAAAATCACTAACAAGGAGGGTTTACAAGGTTCGGGGATAACTTGCCCCTACTCCTTGGCGTGCCCTTAAGGTGGGCGATCCCTTGATCGTCGGCAGATCAAGCCCCGGTTATCACCGGATAGAAAGCAACCTCCTTCTCGGTGGAGAAACCTCTCCACAGTGTTTCAATCACAGATTTAAGTTTAAGCACAAAGAAACAACAAGAAGGATCTTACTCAAACACTTAGCAAGGACAAGAACACAGCAAGCTTTCCTGAGCTCCACCCAGCGGCGATCTCACGCAAGAAACCCTTCCTCGTGTCTTCCCGCTGTCAGACTCCAAGCCTCTTGTTCTCTCCTTCAGGCGCTCAAGTAATGGATGATTGCTTTGCAGTAGCTTGCTCAAGGTGATGAAACTTCAGAACGCGCAAGCTAGATGTGGAGAACACAAGGCGCAGCAAGAACTTCATTCGCAAAGACTAGAACACCACTTCTTCTACGAACCCTTCTTCCACCCTTTTGTTTCTCCACTCAGCACCAGGTGACAGCATCTCCTGCAGCCTCCAGCTACTTCCCTGCCAACGCCAGCTACCACTGAACCCTTCCTGGACTTCCTGAGCTCCCCTCAGCCAAGCTCCAGTCAGCAGCTCCAGTCTGCAGCTCCGGCCGTTGCAACCTGAGATGGAAAACGGACAAACCTGCTTTAAGGAAAGCCTCCATTGACTTCTCCTTGAGTGTTTGAATCCTCCCCTGTCACCTGCAGCTTAATCAGAGTGTTAGAGCAGCATATCACACAGTAAATCAAGTATCAGATGTAAGCAGCAGAGAATCGGATACGGTCAGGCGTGATCAGAGCGACTGACAGTGCAATTTGTATTAAGGTGATCAGTCACCGGACCGATCGGAGAACCTCCTGATCGGTCACCAGACCGATCAGGCTGGGTCCAGACCGATCAGGCTCCGTCCTGATCGGTCCCCAACGCTCGATTAGAAATCGCGATTTCTTTGGGACTCTCCTGGATCGATCACCAGACCGATCCCAGGTTGTGGATCGATCACCCGACCGATCCACCCCTTTATCGGGCGATTTCTGAGCTTTGCAGTCCAGACCTCCTGATCGATCACCGGACCGATCAGGAAACATCCTGATCGGTCACCAGACCGATCAGGCTGGGTCCAGACCGATCAGGCTCCGTCGTGATCGATCATAGAGAGGAACTTGCGACACTGGATCGTTCTCCAGAACGATCTGCACAGTGATCCTGATCGGTCACCAGACCGATCAGGAGCAGATCAGCAAGAGAACTCAACCTCACTGTTTGCTCCCTGATCGGTCACCAGACCGATCAGGAGCCAAGCAATGGGTGAAACGCATACTCCCTGATCGGTCACCAGACCGATCAGTCATCGCTGGATCGGTCACCAAACCGATCCACGAAGGAGCACCATGCCAACTCCCTGATCGGTCACCAGACCGATCCAGGGGCTCCAACCACCTTAGCCCTCCAAGCTAAGGATTTTTCACCTAACCCTCCAAGTTGGGAATTTGCACCTAACCCTCCAAGTTAGGACTTTTCACCTAGCCCTCCAAGCTAGGACTTTTCACCTAGCCCTCCAAACTAGGACTTTTCACCTAGTCCTCCAAGCTAGGAGTTTTCACCCAACTCTTCCGGATTAGGACTTTTCCAAACCTAGCCCTCCAAGCTAGGACCTGACCCTCCAAGCCAGGACTTTTTCACCTAATTCTCCAAGATGGGAATTTGCACCTAACCCTCTAAGTTAGGACTTTTCACCTAGCCCTCCAAGCTAGGACTTTTCACCCACCTCTTCTGAAATAGGACTTTTCACACACCTAGCCCTCCAAGCTAGGATTTTCAACACCTAACCCTCCAGGTTAGGATTTTCCAACACCTAGCCCTCCAAGCTAGGATTTTCCATACCATGCCTGATCCCCGATCAGGACATAATCATAATCAATAATCATCCACCTAAACTAAAATTGGTGTCAACACCAAAACAACAATCAGGGCCAGACTGCATCAACAATCTCCCCTTTTTTGTTGTTTGACAACCCGATTTTAAGTTTAGGGATTCTCAATCAAGTTTTTCAAATTTAGAATCATTGGGGAATCCAGATCCTCCCCCTACAACATGATCATCCTAAACATAACCAACCAACACTCTCCCCCTTTGTCGAACACCGAAAAGGGGTCTAGAAGGGTTGTTAAGTCTAAACCATACTCCCCCTCAACCCTAGGGGTATCCCAAAACAACAAAGGTTTGATTTTTGATAAGCATATGAATACATATAAGAAAAAGATATAGGCATGGCAAGACAGGCATATGTATCATACGAGCATGGCATCATAAGCATAATCATAGTAGTGTAATAAATATGCAGATAGTACTCATCATAGCATCAAAAATAAACATACTAAAGCAGGATAAACATGTGAGATAAAATCAGAGAAGTTAAATCATAACAAGATGCAAGACACATGCATCGAAAGCAAAATACGTGCGGCTCAGGGCCATAACTGACAAGTCATAGGGCATACAACCCAAAAGTCACATAAACAACTAGTCAAATACGCATAACACCAGAAGAGACACTGGTCATCCAAACTCAAACGTCAGTGGGGGGGTCGTCATCGTGCATGAGATCATCTATCGTGGCATCAGCAGATCCTGGTGCAGCACTGCCTGAAGGAGCATCCCCTGGAAATGTATGGCGGCGCCACTCTGCGTACCAAGTCTGCTGCAATGCCTGGACCCCAGAAACGGTAGACTCTATGCCGGTCAATCGGCGATCAAAGGAACGGAAATCCGAGCGGTCCTCTTCTCGATGGAGCTCCCTCAAATGAATCTCCTCCTGGAGGGTACGATCTAGCTCGGAGATCTGCCATCGTAGATCTGGGTCAAGCTCATAGTCGTACTCAGCGTCAGCAGTAGGAGCCTCATGAGGTGCAGCAGCCTCGGGTGGTGCCTGAAAATGCGGTGCTCCGCCAGGTAGGTCACCGAGTCCTCTCCCATCCTTCCAAATCAAGGCCCCATCACGCTCTCGAATAATAATGCCGGACTTGGCAAAAGCACGCCGACCAAGCCGACAATCCTGTTTGACCATGGGCACGGTCCTGCCTTTGGTGACATCAACACCAACTGACATAAGCCAATCAGTGATGACATGACCAAATGGCATGTAGACCGTGCGACGGCTCGGCTCGCGATAGGATAGGATAGACTGGAAGATGCTCTCCATGATGTCGAAGTCCATCTGGCGGTGCATACCGTAGAGCATAAGGCAGTGATAGGGTCGGATCTCGGTCAAAGGCTTTGAGGTGATGGGCAAGATGCAATTTGTGATTATCTTGAAAAGGATGTAATCAACTGGAGCAAGTCGTAGAGCTGCAAAAGCAGGGAAATCAGGACCCAACTCATCAAGCCCGGCGGGGCGAGGACGACCAAAGAAATGCTGATAGATGGAGTCGGGGGTAACATCTGAAAAAGGTGCCAATAAAGGATCAGGAAGCTCAGGGTAGATCGAATACAGATTTGGTGATCGTCGACCACCCAGATACTCTGCCAAAATCTCGTAAGAAAAGTCTAGGTTCCTCTTGGCGACTCGAGTGGTGAACTCGAAGCCTCCTTGAGGTCCCTGCTGAAGATTGTTATAGAACTCTGAAACTAGGTCGTAATTGATGGTCCGTTCCAAGGAAAGAAGAAAGCCCAGGTTGTAAAACATGACTATGTCCATGACCGACGGACAATGTTCAGTCAGAAAAGGGATATCTATGGACTGGTAGGATAGTAATTTGAAGGTCCTTGACTGGAAGGCATGTTCACAGGCCGCATTTGGGAATCGGGAGCTAGAAGAGGGCTGAGGCCTTCTGGAGGGCGCAGATGCAGAAGGGGGTTTCCCCCTTGAACTGCCCTCAGCAACTTCTTTACCCTTAGAAGACTTTCTATAGATTTGAAGAAATCATGAAGACAGATTTGATCATGACACGAGTTTGAATCAAGTTAATCATGACACAAGATTAAGAATTGATCGAAAGACAAGAGGAAAATCATGACCCAATCAGTTAATGTAAGATAACACATTTGATCAAGAGGGTCACGGCCAAAAGTCACAGCCAAAACAAGGATCACGGCACAAAACCAAGGACAAACACCAAAACATGATTAGCTTCATATACATATAATCCATGAACAGAGTCATAAAGGAAACTAAATCAAAAACTCACTTTGGTGCCATTGAAGTTAGTTTGAAAGGATCGCAAAAACTGGAAGATGAACTTGCGCAGGAGAAGCTCTCGGCGCAAGACAGAGACGCAGAAAACTTGGAGCAAGTGGAGAACTTGCAGAGAACAGGGAAACGCCCGTAGAGACCTTCGCAAGAACTCGCACGCACGAGAAAGAGGGAGACGCAGGAACACTCTCGCTCAGGATGAAGAGGCGCAAGTGGGAGGTTTCGGCGCTAGGGTTCGGCAATGAGAGGGTTTTCGCGAAGTTAATCGGTTGGTGGATCGGTCCACCAACCGTAATTTAATGCTATAGAATGGATCACCGTTCGATCTGTTAGCGCCCAGACTGATCAGGTGATGGCCTGATCGGACTGAACCGGGCCTGATCGGTCGGGTGACCGATCAGGCTCGCTCCTGATCGGTCGGCTGATCGATCAGGACACGATCAGTAGGCTCGGGAGGCTTACTGTGAACCCCCTGATCGGTCTGTGGACCGATCACCATAGGGTGCCAGATCGGTCCGGGGACCGATCCAGGCTGGCTCAGTAAGGTTGATCAGAATTTCGTAAAGTCACTGATGCCCCTCTGATCGGTCTGTGGACCGATCGTTACAGGGTGGAGCCAGATCGGTCCGGGGACCGATCAGCCTTATGCCTGATCGGTCCGGTGACCGATCAGGGTTCCTGATACTCCCTGATACGATCTGAAACATTCAGTTTCAGATTTTCTGAATCTTTCCAACGAGATCTGATGAAGTTTATCGAGCTTGGACATGATCTCATGACTAAAATTGATCCCTAAACAAGGATCAAAGGTCCTTATAGGTTCAACAATCACTTTGCTCCACCCAAGTGGAGTCAAACTCAATCAACAATCATTCAAGCAAATTCAGTCAAGTTTTGTTCCAAATTCAAGTTTCCAATCAAGTTGCCTTGATTGGAATGTCCAAGTATGATCATGGAGCCAAATACACATGTGTTATGCATTGGTTTTCCCCACACTTGGTCACCGAAGTGATTATTATCTCGTCAACTTAATTTCTCAAGGGATGCATTGACATTTTGAGAAATTTAGTTGATCCTAACATCTCACCCCATATCTAGCAAACAAAAACGTTTTGTTAAACCTTATAGTTTGTGTGAGATGTCCCCAAAGTTGCCCAATTGTTTCCCAACAATTTTGAAGTAGTCATAGAGGGTTTTGAATGCATTTTGAAATTCATGAAGCGCGACACATTCCCAACTCCCGTCTTAGGAAACTAAATTCATTTTCGGGGAGTGGTTTAGTGAAAATGTCAGCTAGGTTTGATTTGGACTCTACATGCGAGAGTACAATATCTCCCCTAGCTACATGATCCCTAATGAAGTGGTGACGCACCTCAATATGTTTGGTCCTAGAATGATGGACTGGATTCTTGGTTAGGTTAATTGTGCTAATGTTGTCACATAACACTTGCACACCCTTGTAACTCAATCCATAGTCCTCTAAAGTATGTATCATCCACAACAATTGTGATACGCTCTCTCCCATAGCAATATATTCTGCCTCGGTCGTGGAGAGAGCAACACAATGTTGCTTCCGACTTGACCAACTTACTAAAGACGAACCTAAGAATTGGCAACCCCCACTTGTGCTCTTCCGGTCCAACTTACATCCAGCGTAGTCAGAATCCGTATAGCCAATTAAATCAAATGATTCGGTACGGGGGTACCATAGACCGACTCCAATTGTGCCTTTGAGATACCTCAAAATTCGCTTAACAGCGATTAAGTGAGATTCCTTGGCACAAACTTGGTACCTAGCGCACATACCCACAGCAAAAAGAATATCCGGTCGACTAGCTGTGAGGTATAGCAAACTACCTATCATGCTTCGATATTGAGTCAAATCAACGGGTTTACCACTCTCATCATTGTCTAATCTTGTGTTTGTGGCCATGGGAGTGGTTACCTCTTTTGAATCACTCATATTGAATTTTCGAAGCATTTCTTGTGTATACTTTGATTGGTGCACATGGATACCATCGCGAGTTTGCTTGATTTCAAGTCCAAGGAAGAAAGTCAACTCTCCCACTAGACTCATTTCAAATTCACTCTCCATGTGTCCAATGAATTCATTTAAATAGCCCTTATTGTTTGAGCCACAAATTATGTCATCGACATATACTTGGGCTACAAAAATATCGTCACCATCTCTTCGTAGAAATAGTGTAGGGTCTATTTGGCCTCTAACGAAGCCCTTCTCAATTAAGAACATCGACAACCGCTCATACCAAGCCGGGGGTGCTTGTTTAAGGCCATAAAGTGCCTTTTTGAGCTTGAACACGTGGTTTGGAAATTCGGTATTCTCAAACCCCGGAGGTTGTTCGACGTAGACCTCTTCTCTAATCAAACCATTTAGAAAGGCCGATTTGACATCCATTTGGAATAATTTGAAACCACGATGCGCAGCAAATGCAAGCATCAATCGAATGGACTCTAATCGTGCCACGGGAGCATAGGTCTCATCATAATCAAGGCCTTCAACTTGACTGTAGCCCTTGGCTACCAAGCGTGCCTTGTTTCTAATGATTTCTCCCTTATGGTTCAATTTGTTCTTGAAGACCCATTTGGTTCCAATGATGGTGGTCTTCTTGGGTCTAGGGACTAAGTCCCAAACTTGACTTCTTTCAAATTGACCTAGTTCATCTTGCATTGCAATGATCCAATCGGGATCATTTAATGCTTCATCAATTTTTCTAGGTTCAATTTCGGAAATTAGGGCAACTTCATTAGCCTCATTCCGGAAGAATGATCTAGTTCTAACCCCATGATGGATGTCTCCAACAATTTGGTCTTGGGGATGACTAGAGGCTAATCTAGTTTGCCTTGGTGTTGGTGGTGCTTCTTGAATGGGCTCACTAGACACAAGTTCAGCCTCAGGATCCGGCTGATCTATGGATTGTCTAGGCTCACCGTCATCGGATTCATCACCATCAACAACATTTGGACTTTCATTCAAACTTAGTCTTCTAAGTTCGAATTGGACTTCATCTTCTGGTTGACCATTGACTTTTGGAATCTCTTCAAAGACAACATCAGAAGATTCCTCAACCAGTCTAGACTTCTTATTGTAGACTCGATAGGCTTTGCTAACGAGGGAGTACCCGACTAGTATCCCTTCATCAGCCTTTGCCGTGAACTTTCCAAGATGATCCTTGGTGTTTAGGATGAACACCTTACAACCAAACACCCGAAGGTGTTTAACTGTGGGTGGTTTCCCAAACCAAAGCTCATGGGGAGTCTTCCCTAAAAACCTATGAATGAGGACCCGGTTTTGCACATAGCAAGCTGTATTTACAGCTTCGGCCCACAAGTAACTCGGGAGTGAGTACTCATTAAGCATGCTTCGTGCAGCCTCTTGTAGAACACGGTTCTTCCTCTCTACAACACCATTTTGTTGTGGTGTTCTAGGAGTAGAGAACTCATGTCTATAACCCCTATCTTGACAAAATTCTAAAAACCTTTGATTTTGAAATTCACCTCCATGATCACTTCTTATTGTCTTAATAGTTAATGATTTCTCATTTTCAACTCTTCTACAAAAAGAAATGAAAACATCTAAGGTTTGGTCCTTATATTTTAAAAAGTAAGTCCATGTATATCTAGTGAAATCATCAATGATCACAAAGCAATATCTACTTCCATTCAATGATATGATAGTACTACAATCAAATAGATCCATGTGAAGTAAATCTAATGCAGTAGAAGTACTTACAGTGCTTTTACCTTTATGTGCAGATTTTGTTTGCTTACCCATTTGACATGCATCACAAAGTTTATCTTTCTCATACTTGATGCTTGGTAAGCCACGAACTAATCCCTTGTTGGCCAACTTCCGGATGTTCTTCATGTTCACATGTGCTAGCCTCCGGTGCCAAAGGGTGGACTCTTCTTCTTTTGACATGAAACACTTAGCAGAAACATTAGTAGCACTTTTAAATGAAACTTGATAAATATTGTCTACTCTTGTTCCTACTAGTACCGTGTCCAAGGTGTCATGTTGTCTAACTAGACATTGACTTGGTTGGAAATCAATTGTGTAACCCGTGTCACACAATTGACTCACACTTAGGAGATTAAATTTCATCCCCTTGACTAGAAGGACATTTGAAATTCTAAGACACTCGGATATTTGAATGTCTCCTATTCCTATGACCTTAAGACTACCATTGTTACCAAATGAAACATTACCTCTACTTTTCTTGTGAAGTGTGGTAAACAATGATCTATCCCCGGTCATGTGTTTGGAGCATCCACTATCAACGAACCAAGTTGATAGATGCTCCCCCTCAATCATAACCTACACAATTCGAAAAATAGAAGTTTTAGGTACCCAAACCTTGGGACCTAAAGCATCAACTAAACATGACTTAGGCACCCATGCCTTGACAACTTTCTTTTGAACCTTGGGTGTCCTAGATTGTCTCATATCAGTCCTAGACATCAAAGACACGAATGAGGGTTCTTTGGGTCGATAACCAATACTGGCCCTATTGTAGACCGCCCTTTGGGCATTCAAGATCATGTCTAGGGTTTTTGAGCTAGTTGAGAACTTCTCAAGAATATTCTTGAGTCTCTCAACTTCACTCTTTAATGATTTGTTCTCTTCTACTAGCAAGTCATCATGCAAATCATTTACATCCTCAACCTTAGAGGATTTCAATTTATCAACCTCAAGCTTCAATGACTTAATCTCATCTTCTAACAATTCAACATGCAAATCATCAATGTTATCATCCCTAGATAACTTCAATTGGTTGTTTCTAATTGCAATGCTTTAACTTTATTTTTTGACTTCTTAAGCATACTAGTTAAACATGCAATTGCTCTATATCACTTTTCAAGTTCGGAAGAAGTTACCTCTTCATCATCCGAAGATGATGAAGCCGCGTTTGAGGAACTTGAAGATTCATCACAGCTTTCCTCTCCTAGAGCCATGAGTGCCACATGCCTTGTGCTCTTCTCCTCCTTCTCTTCATTGGATGAGCTAGAGGATGACTCATCCCAAGTGGCANGTTCAATGGGAGTCTTCCCTAAAAACCTATGAATGAGGACCCGGTTTTGCACATAGCAAGCTGTATTTACAGCTTCGGCCCATAAGTAACTCGGGAGTGAGTACTCATTAAGCATGCTTCGTGCAGTCTCTTGTAGAACACGGTTCTTCCTCTCTACAACACCATTTTGTTGTGGTGTTCTAGGAGTAGAGAACTTATGTCTATAACCCCTATCTTGACATAATTCTAAAAATCTTTGATTTTGAGATTCACCTCCATGATCACTTCTTATTGTCTTAATAGTTAATGATTTCTCATTTTCAACTCTTCTACAAAAAGAAATAAAAACATCTAAGGTTTGGACCTTATATTTTTAAAAGTAAGTCCATGTATATCTAGTGAAATCATCAATGATCACAAAGCAATATCTACTTCCATTCAACGATATGATAGTACTACAATCAAATAGATCCATGTGAAGTAAATCTAATGCAGTAGAAGTACTTACAGTGCTTTTACCTTTATGTGCAGATTTTGTTTGCTTACCCATTTGACATGCATCACAAAGTTTATCTTTCTCATACTTGATGCTTGGTAAGCCACGAACTAATCCCTTGTTGGCCAACTTCCGGATGTTCTTCATGTTCACATGTGCTAGCCTCCGGTGCCAAAGGGTGGACTCTTCTTCTTTTGACATGAAACACTTAGCAGAAACATTAGTAGCACTTTTAAATGAAACTTGATAAATATTGTCTACTCTTGTTCCTACTAGTACCGTGTCCAAGGTGTCATGTTGTCTAACTAGACATTGACTTGGTTGGAAATCAATTGTGTAACCCGTGTCACACAATTGACTCACACTTAGGAGATTAAATTTCATCCCCTTGACTAGAAGGACATTTGAAATTCTAAGACATTCGGATATTTGAATGTCTCCTATTCCTATGACCTTAAGACTACCATTGTTACCAAATGAAACATTACCTCTACTTTTCTTGTGAAGTGTGGTAAACAATGATCTATCCCCGGTCATGTGTTTGGAGCATCCACTATCAACGAACCAAGTTGATAGATGCTCCCCCTCAATCATAACCTACACAATTCGAAAAATAGAAGTTTTAGGTACCCAAACCTTGGGACCTAAAGCATCAACTAAACATGACTTAGGCACCCATGCCTTGACAACTTTCTTTTGAACCTTGGGTGTCCTAGATTGTCTCATATCAGTCCTAGACATCAAAGACACGAATGAGGGTTCTTTGGGTCGATAACCAATACCGGCCCTATTGTAGACCGCCCTTTGGGCATTCAAGATCATGTCTAGGGTTTTAGAGCTAGTTGAGAACTTCTCAAGAATATTCTTGAGTCTCTCAACTTCACTCTTTAATGATTTGTTCTCTTTACTAGCAAGTCATCATGCAAATCATTTACATCCTCAACCTTAGAGGATTTCAATTTATCAACCTCAAGCTTCAATGACTTAATCTCATCTTCTAACAATTCAACATGCAAATCATCAATGTTATCATCCCTAGATAACTTCAATTGGTTGATTTCTAATTGCAATGCTTTAACTTTATTTTTTGACTTCTTAAGCATACTAGTTAAACATGCAATTGCTCTATAACACTTTTCAAGTTCGGGAGAAGTTACCTCTTCATCATCCGAAGATGATGAAGCCGCGTTTGAGGAACTTGAAGATTCATCACAGCTTTCCTCTCCTAGAGCCATGAGTGTCACATGCCTTGTGCTCTTCTCCTCCTTCTCTTCATTGGATGAGCTAGAGGATGACTCATCCCAAGTGGCCTTCAAGGCCTTCTTCTTCTTCTTGAATTTTTCTTCTTTCTTTTTGGATTTCTCCTCCTTCTTCTTTAGTTTTGGACACTCATTCTTAAAGTGCCCTTTCCTACCACACTCAAAGCAAGAGGCATTAGTCTTATCAAGTTTCGCTTCACTAGAGTTACCTCTACTCTTGAAGCGTCGACCCCTTCTCATCATCCTTCTCACAAAGTTTGTCATCTCGGAGGATGAGGAGCCACTGCCATCTTCTTCGGAATCGGACTCGGATTCGGAAGAGGATGAAGACGAAGAGACCTCCTTCTCCTTCTTCTTCTCCTTCTTCTTCTTGTTGGATCGGTCCCCTGCAACTAAGGTAATCCCCTTCTCCTTGGGGCCTTTGTTAGCCATTTCATGCAATTCCATCTCACAAAATAAATCATCTAACTTTACAATGGATAGATCCTTGGAAACTTTGTAGGCATCCACCATGGATGACCACAAAGCATTCCTTGGAAAGGCTTTCAAGACATACCTCACAAGGTCGTGATTCTCGACCTTTTCATCAATCAAATGAAGCCCATTGAGGACTTCCTTGAACCGGCTATGGAGCACACTTACCGTTTCATTCTCCTTCATGGAGAGATTTTGGAGTTGATTGAGGAACAAATCCCTCTTTGCGATTCTTGAGTCTCGGGTGCCCTCGTGAAGCTCAATGAGTTTGTTCCACAAGTCCTTTGCACTTGTGAAAGGACCAACCTTGATGAGTTGGTCTTTGTTCATGCCGCATTGTAGAGTGACAACCGCCTTCGCGTCGGCTTCACTCTTTTGAGTTTGTTCGGCAGTCCATCTCCACGACTCAAGTTCTTTGCCTTCATCATCCTTCGGAGGGGTGAAGCCCTCCTTCACCGCGAACCAAGTGTGGATATCCATCTTCAAATAATATTTCATCTTTGATCTCCAATATTGAAAATCAGCGCCATCAAAGAAAGGTGGTCGGGTGGTGGAAAATCCTTCTCTCAACGCCATCTTGTTGATAACTCTCGGATGTTAAGCCGTGAACAGAGCCCCAAGCTCTGATACCACTTGTTGGAACCCGGATGGCTAGAGAGGGGGGGTGAATATAGCCAATCACTTAGACCTTTGGCACAAATCGAATTTCTGCACTCAAACTTATCAGTAGCACAGCGGAAGAAATAATCACAGAGTAAGCAGAAAACCGAAAACGAAAGCAAAGTCGACACACTAGCAAGATCGCTAACAAGGAGGGTTTACAAGGTTCGGGGATAACTTGCCCCTACTCCTTGGCGTGCCCTTAAGGTGGGCGATCCCTTGATCGTCGGCAGATCAAGCCCCGGTTATCACCGGATAGAAAGCAACCTCCTTCTCGGTGGAGAAACCTCTCCACAGCGTTTCAATCACAGATTTAAGTTTAAGCACAAAGAAACACCAAGAAGGATCTTACTCAAACACTAACAAGGACAAGAACACAGCAAGCTTTCCTGAGCTCCACCCAGCGGCGATCTCACGCAAAAACCCTTCCTCGTGTCTTCCCGCTGTCGGACTCCAAGCCTCTTGTTCTCTCCTTCAGGCGCTCAAGTAATGGATGATTGCTTTGCAGTAGCTTGCTCAAGGTGATCAAACTTCAGAACGCGCAAGCTAGATGTGGAGAACACAAGGCGCAGCAAGAACTTTGTTCGCAAAGACTAGAACACAACCTCTGCATCTACGAACCCTTCTTCCACCCTTTTGTTTCTCCACTCAGCACCAGGTGACAGCATCTCCTACAGCCTCCAGCTGCTTCCCTGCCAACGCCAGCTACCACTGAGTCCTTCCTGGACTTCCTGAGCTCCCCTCAGCCAAGCTCCAGTCAGCAGCTCCAGTCTGCAGCTCCGGCCGTTGCACCCTGAGATGGAAAACGGACAAACCTGCTCCAAGGAAAGCCTTCATTGACTTCTCCTTGAGTGTTTGAATCCTCCCCTGTCACTTGCAGCTTAATCAGAGTGTTAGAGCAGCATATCACACAGTAAATCAAGTATCAGATGTAAGCAGCAGAGAATCGGATACGGTCAGGCGCGATCAGAGCGTTTGACAGTGCAATTTGAATTAAGGTGATCGGTCACCGGACCGATCGGAGAACCTCCTGATCGGTCACCAGACCGATCAGGCTGGGTCCAGACCGATCAGGCTCCGTCCTGATCGGTCCCCAACGCTCGATTAGAAATCACGATTTCTTTGGGACTCTCCTGGATCGATCACCAAACCGATCCCAGGTTGTGGATCGATCACCCGACCGATCCACCCCTTTATCAGGCGATTTCTAGCTTCGCAGTCCAGACCTCCTGATCGATCACCGGACCGATCAGGAAACATTCTGATCGGTCACCAGACCGATCAAGCTGGGTCCAGACCGATCAGGCTCCGTCCTGATCGATCATAGAGAGGAACTTGCGACACTGGATCATTCTCCAGAACGATCTGCACAGTGATCCTGATCGGTCACCAGACCGATCAGGAGCAGATCAGCAAGGGAACTCAACCTCACTGTTTGCTCCCTGATCGGTCACCAGACCGATCAGGAGCCAAGCAATGGGTGAAATGCATACTCCCTGATCGGTCACCAGACCGATCAGTCATCGCTGGATCGGTCACCAGACCGATCCACGAAGGAACACCGTACCAACTCCCTGATCGGTCACCAGACCGATCCAGGGGCTCCAACCACCTTAGCCCTCCAAGCTAAGGATTTTTCACCTAACCCTCCAAGTTGGGAATTTGCACCTAACCCTCCAAGTTAGGACTTTTCACCTAGCCCTCCAAGCTAGGACTTTTCACCTAGCCCTCCAAGCTAGGACTTTTCACCCAACTCTTCCGGATTAGGACTTTTCCAAACCTAGCCCTCCAAGCTAGGACCTGACCCTCCAAGCCAGGACTTTTTCACCTAATTCTCCAAGATGGGAATTTTCACCTAACCCTCCAAGTTAGGACTTTTCACCTAGCCCTCCAAGCTAGGACTTTTCACCCACCTCTTCCGAATTAGGACTTTTCACACACCTAGCCCTCCAAGCTCGGATTTTCAACACCTAACCCTCCAGGTTAGGATTTTCTAACACCTAGCCCTCCAAGCTAGGATTTTCCAAACCATGCCTGATCCCCGATCAGGACTTAATCATAATCAATAATCATCCACCTAAACTAAAATCGGTGTCAACACCAAAACAACAATCAAGGCCAGACTGCATCAACAAGGATTTGCATGAATAAGATTCCTTATGCATTCACGATAGGATCTATCATGTATGCTATGTTATGTACTAGGCCCGATGTATCGTATGCTCTGAGCGTCACAAGCAGATAACAGTCTGATCCAGGAATGGATCATTGGGCGGCTGTCAAGACAATCCTCAAGTGCTTGAGAAGAACTAAGGATGTGTTCCTAATATATGGAGAAGGTGATATGGTAATACGTGGGTATACAGATGCCAGTTTCCGGACAGATAAGAATGACTCCAAATCTCAGTTCGGATACGTATTTATTTTGAATGGAGGCGCAATAAGTTGGAAGAGTTCCAAGCAAGACACCGTAGCGGATTCTACCACGGAAGCGGAATATATTGCAGCTTCGGAAGCAGCAAAGGAAGCGGTCTGGATCAAGAAGTTTGTCTCAGAACTTGGTGTGGTTCCAACCATTGATGAAGCAATACCGGTTTATTGCGACAACAATGGAGCTATTGCACAAGCGAAGGAACCTAGGTCTCATCAGCGATCCAAACATGTGCTTCGCCGCTATCATCTGATCAGAGAGATTATAAGTAGGAATGATATACAAATTGAGAAAATTCCCACTGAAAGGAATTTAGCGGATCCTTTAACTAAGGCCTTGCCTCAAAGCAAGTTTGAGGGTCATGTTAGAGCCTGTGGTATTGGATACCGTAGCGATTGGCATTAGGCCAAGTGGGAGTTTGTTAGTGATATGAGAAAAATATCCTAAGGCAATCGCCTTATGATTGTAATCATTTATTTTAATAAATGAATATTCACTATTTGAGTATACATGTTTATGTATTTGATTGAGATCTTAAACTCATTTACTGAATGTCCGCAATACAATTCACAGCATGAGAGAATTTGTGATGAATTCACAACTAGTGATTATCTCTACATATGCAATTGTGAAGTATTGAAATTGTCTCTAGTCGATGAATTGATAAATACGGACACTATCAATTCTATTGAGACTAGCATGGGTTATTCTCTAATCAGCCGATTCTCACTGGCTGGTAACATTGAGATGTCCGGAGATAAACATGAATGCTAGTTAAGGGAACTAGTTCATTGGAGTGACTAGCTGTAAAACTTCATATGGTAGTCTACATATAGATATGTCAGTGAAGTTCTTACTGCAGCTTAAGTGCGATGTTCCTTTGACTTGCGGTGTTCAAGTCATCTTGGTCATGGAGACTTATACTTTGACATCTTAAGCAAGCATCTCCAAGGAGGTGTGGACCCAGGATGATTGGGTATAAGCCGAAGTGCCCGAAGATGTTTGAACAGCCTACAAAGGATTCACCACTCCTTGCGAGGAGATGTATACCCAAGGTCTATCGTCGGATTGTTACTCGAAGCCTCTGGCTAGAGCATGACATGTTCAGAGTATGAATCTCTTAAATACATGAGAGTAATTAGAATCCGTAGGATGAGAAAACGTTACTTGGGCTAGGTGTGACGTAGTCAGCCTAGTAGGGACTGACACACATAGACCATGTCCTGAACCAAGTGGGTATAAGATGGTGAAGGGAATGGGGCACGATTCATTATAGCTGCTGAAGGGTTTCAGAATAGTTTCTGAGGTCAACCGTTGATCTTTCGATTAATTGGGGATCATGATGTACTACTAGGTGTCACTCATGATCGTTCTATAATTGGTTAATTGTAGACGGCCAACATACATCGAAAGCCTATTTAGTCACACGCACTACGAGTAATCCGAGGGATTTAAAACGAGTTGAAAATTGGATTTTCCAATCAAGAGAGATTAGGTTTGGTTGAGCCAAACGATAAGTCGAATCTGAATTTATCAGAGACGCATCGGAAGCGTAAAATGGCTAAGTCTTTTGAAGACTTAATAGATGAATTAAATGAGTTTAATTCATTGGGGCGTGGCTTGGATGGGTCGGCCAAAGAGGGTCTCCATCCTCTTTGCTTGGCCGGCCACAACAAAGGGAGAGAACCAAGTTTTTGGTTCAATTTATAAAATAAACCAATTGTGAGGTTTGTTTTATAAAATTATGGATGATATAAATTTTTATATAATAAACCAAGGTTTGGTTTATTTTTCATGGAAATTAAAATGAACCATGGATTGGTTTATTTTATTTTATAAAATCAATCATGGATTAATTTACCATGATAAGAAAATTTATTCCATAAGAAAAAAGGAGACTTGGTCGGATTTTTATCATAAATTAAAAAATGATAAAACTTGGCATGATGGAATAAGTCATAGAAAATTTATTTCATAAGAAAAAAGAGACTTGGCGGTTGAGAGACCACTATATAAAGGACCCAAGGCAAGGCTTAGAAATCAATCCAAGTATTCTTGCCCGGGCTCTCTCCCTCTCCTCCCTTCTTTCTCTTGGCTGGGCACAAGGCTCTTCTCCCTTCTTCTTGCCGTGAGCACAAGGAGAAGCACCGAGGCGACAAAGTTCTTCCGTTGGGACGATCTTCCTCTCCGGCCATTATCACCTTGGGATTGGGCGCAAGTCATCTTCCTCCTTCTCGCCGGAATTGTGATTCCGGCCAACCTTGGTAGTGAGTTTTTCCGATGTGATTACTTCTCTCTTGGTTTTTCTTATCGCGTTCTCGGAGAATCTAGTAGTTCTCGAGATCACGAAACTCGTGGCTTTGCGAAGTCATCCCGAAGATACTCGGCGTGGACACGAATAGAGGCGGAGCTTCCGAGGGACGCTTACGGTTGGATCTCGTCCCTTCCTTTGAGTTACGCGAGGTATTATGTAAATTAGTTTACGTTTCTGCAAAATTTTAAATATATGATCATGTCTACACAAGATAAAGTTGCATGCTTAGATGTGTGGTAAAATAATTTGAGAAATTATTTATGCTAAACCTTCTGCTGCATGTAATTAATTTTAAAATTACGAACCCGCATCCATGTCAACATGCACCCGGTCCCAACACCCGAGGCCTATCGTTGGATTGTTACTCGAAGCCTCTGGCCAGAGCATGACATGTTCAGAGTATGAATCTCTTAAATACATGAGAGTAATTAGAATCCGTAGGATGAGAAAACGTTACTTGGGCTAGGTGTGACGTAGTCAGCCTAGTGGGGACTGACACACATAGACCATGTCCTGAACCAAGTGGGTATAAGATGGTGAAGGGAATGGGGCACGATCCATTATAGCTGCTGAAGGGTTTCAGAATTGTTTCTGAGGTCAACCATTGATCTTTCGATTAATTGGGGATCATGATGTACTACTAGGTGTCACTCATGATCGTTATATAATTAATTGATTAATTATAGACGGCCAACATAAATCGAAAGTCTATTTAGTCACACGCACTACGAGTAATCCGAGGAATTTAAAACGAGTTGAAAATAGGATTTTCAAATCAAGAGAGATTAAGTTTGGTTAAGCCAAACGATAAGTCGAATCTGAATTTTTCAGAGACGCATCGGAAGCGTAAAATGACTAAGTCTTTTGAAGACTTAATAGATGAATTAAATAAGTTTAATTCATTGGGGCTTGGCTTTGATGGGCCGGCCAAAGAGGGCCTCCATCCTCTTTGCTTGGCCGGCCACAACAAAGGGAGAGAACTAAATTTTTGGTTCAATTTATAAAATAAACCAAGTGTGGTTTGTTTTATAAAATTATGGATGATATAAATTTTTATATAATAAACCACGGTTTGGTTTATTTTTCATGGAAATTAAAATGAACCATGGATTGGTTTATTTTATAAAATCAATCATGGATTGATTTACCATGATAAGGAAATTTATTCCATAGGAGAGAAGATTTTTATCATAAATTAAAATATGATTTTAACCATGATATAAAATCAAACTTGGCATGATGGAATAAGTTATTCCATATTTGAGAGGCTTGATGGTTGAGAGGCCACTATATAAATGACCCAAGGCAAGGCTTGGATGTGAATCATAGAGATGAAGGCATAGACTCTCTCCCTCTCTTTCTCTCCTTCTCTTCTCCCCTTCTTGCCGTGCGCCAACCAGCCTCTTCTTTTGCTTCGCCGGAATTTTGATTCTGGCCATCCTTTTGTGGTTAGTCTCCCGACTTCTCTCTTGGTTTTTCTTGTCGCGTTCTCGGAGAATCTAGTAGTTCTCGAGAACACGAAACTCGTGGCTTTGCGAAGTCATCCCGAAGACACTCGGCGTGGACGCAAATAGAGGCGGAGCTTCCAAGGGACGCTTACGGTTGGATCTCGTCCCTTCCTTTGAGTTACGCGAGGTAATATGAAAATTAGTTTACATTTCTGCAAAAATTTCAAATATATGATCATGTCTACACAAGATAAAATTGTATGCTTAGATGTGTGGTTAAATGATTTAGAGAAATTATTTATGCTAAACCTTCCACTGCACGTAATTAATTTTGAAATTACGAACCCGCATCCATGTCAACATGCACCCGGTCCCAACAGTGAGATAAATGAAACGCTAGCGCGGATAGAGCTATCAGACAAGCCAACCCATGGCGGGGCGGGTCGACCCATAACGGGTCGGCCATTTGGCGGGGCGGGGCGGGCCGACCCGTCATCTTGGCGGGTTGAAAAATCTCCAACCCAATCTAAGGCGGGCCGCGGGTTAGACGGGCTAACTTACGAGCCTATAAAAAATAATGAGTGCGCATGCCTTGTTAAATAGGTCGAGCAATCATGAACAAACAATATAGTTATATAGTTACGACATGGAAATTAACTTTTGCTTTACAGCTTCATACATGGACGGTGTAGTAAGTGCAGTAATTCATGTATAAGTTCATTAGAAAGTATAGTCGGATAGCTTAGCTTAAATATGAGTTTGCATAAATAAATGAAAGTTAAGAGTAAGCTTAAGATATTAACCATCATCATTATTAACAAAACAAACAATGTTAGTATTACTCCCAACCAAGAGAAAGTGATTATATGGTGTAATTGTTGAAATAGAAAAAACTAAAGATGGAAGTGTCATCAACAGAATGCATTTCCCATTTATGCTAAGATTAAAAATACATTCAGGATAGAACATCTGAACATGTAAGAATTATCAGAGCATCAAATCAATCAAAACTCCCAAATCCCATCTACACCAATACACCACAGTCCACAAAGTCACAAAGATTACACATTTACACAACATCAATATCTAAACACACCAATCAACAGTTCACCACTCACCAATCACCATATAGTAATTAAAAACATGAAATAAAATCGAAACGAAAAATTGAAAGTTCAATAACTTTAATACTCTATGAACGGATCATCCTAAATAAACAATACAATATTTTTTAAATTTTATCAATAATATCAACCATGTCAAATTCTTCTGATCCTCCTTCATCTCCTTTTTCTTCATTGATATCCTCTTCCAGAGTATTTGATTCTTGCTTAGACGATGTTGTTTTGATACTTGTATTGTCTTCGCTATCTTTATCTACATGTAAAATACACAAAGATAAAGATAATTAAAAATAAAATAACAATAAACTAATACATCAAGTAAGTCAAGAACAAAACTAAAATAAACAAAATTACCAATAGCATAACCATGTAACCAATTGCGAGTGCAAATAAGAGCTTGTACATTTTCATGAAGGGTACAACTTCTATACTTGGTAAACACTTGAGCACCAATGGAAAAAGCTGATTCTGATACAACAGTAGTTATAGGAATAGCTAAAACATCACATGCCATTAGTGCAAGGGTAGGATACCGATGCTTTTGATTCTTCCAATGCTCCAAAATATCCAAATCTTGATAATATGCCAATTCGAGTTTTGGCTCCTCCAAATAGAGATCCAATTGAGATTTTCCAGCACTTGTAATTGTTTGACTCTCATATGCCATCATTTCCTATATTAATTGAAATAGTAGTGACAAAAAAATATAAATCAATTAGAGAATACAAGAAAAAAAATTATTAGAGTACTTACATCAAAAATTCTTTTGTTCTTTCCTTTAACTCCTCCTACACTTTGTGAAAGTGTATGTCTAATAGAAGAAGATTGTGGTTGTGAAGAACTTGTCTGGTTAGTTTTAGAATACTGGTCAAAAAGCTTATATAATTTTGTCTTGACAAGATCCATCTTCTTTTGGCATTTAAGAGAATCACCTTCAACCTTTGAATAAAAAAACTCCAACATCGAAAGCTTTATTCGTGGATCAAGAATAGCTCCAAATGCAAGCACCATGCTATATTGAGTCCAACACTTATCAAACTTCTCCATCATTTTTTTACACATATAACTTATCACCTCATCTTCATTAGATAAGTTTTCCTTTAACAAAACTTCAATCTTCCAAACTTGCATAAAATACAGATTTGATGTAGGATAAGAAGAACCAGAGATCAAATTCGTAGTGTCATAAAATGGCTCAAGGAACTCACATATTTTCTCTCCTCTTTTCCACTCTTCACTTGAAGGACAATATTTATAATTCTTATCATTGAATTGAAGAGAAGCAAAAGCTTTTTTATATTTGATGGCACTCTCCAACATTAAATATGTTGAGTTCCAGCGAGTAGACACATCCAATCGCAAGCCAATACTAGTATCAATGTTACCAACTGCTTGTACACATTCTTCAAACTTCTTCATCCTAATCTCTGAACCTTTAACATACTTGACTGACTCTCTAATTTTATTCAATGCTATAGTAGCCACTTTCAAGCCTTCTTGGACAATGAGATTCAATATATGAGCAGAACAATGAACATGAAAAAATTCACCATCACATAATAAGCTATCATGCAAAGAGAGTTGCTCTTTCAAATGAACTTGCATATTATCATTACTAGATGCATTATCCAATGTCAAAGAGAAACCTTTTTCTCAATCCCCCATTCCTTTAAATATTCAAATAATTTTGCAGCTAATTCAACTCCTGAGTATGGAGGGGGCATATGAGAAAAACTAAGTATTTTGCTGTTCAATTTCCAGTCATTATTAACAAAATGGGCAGTCAAGCAAATATAACCCTCACTAGTGCACGCCGTCCACAAATCTGAAGTTAAACAAACTCTATTCTGAATAGTAGCCAAAACATACTTAAGCTTCTCTTTCTCCTTTAAGTAGATTCGGTTAATATCGAAAACAAGAGTATTTCTAGAAATACAAGCAATATCAGGATTTATGTACTTCATCCAAGCTCTGATACCATCATACTCAACAAATGAAAATGGTAAATCATGTCTGATAATTGCACAAGCCAGTAATTCACGTGAAATCTTTTGATTTATTTTCTTAGACCTCATCTTCCCATCTTGACCAAGAATCATTTGTCCTACATCATGAAACTTTAATTTGTCGCAAATTTTAAGATGACGCCACAACGTAGAAGTTTCATATCATGTTTACCCCCACACTTGTATTGTTTTTTACATCCAATACATTCAGCTTTATCTATACTATCAATCCCTTTGATTTTCTTAAAATACACCCAAATATCAGAAGTTTCTTTAGATCTTTTAGTTGACCCTTGTCATCCAATTCATCATCTAAAATAATAGTTTTTTTTAGAAGAAGAGTCCATTTCAAAATCAATTTGAAATAAAATAAAATAAAATTTACTTTCTGATAAAATCAATCAAACACATAAAATTTCAATAACAACATAGTATAAATTCAATTTTTGTGTTAACCCTCTGTGGATCGCATAATTCAAATGCAGAACAAATCAATCAAAAGATTCAAAACACACAAGATATGTTGAGCATCAAAATAGAGAATTAGTATTACTATTGCCAAACAAATGCTAAAACATTAGGGAATAGGGAGTACTAACTACTGAGTAGGAACTAGGGATTGCAAGTTTAGTGGGAAATAGAAGGAAACTCGGAAAGGAAGCAAAAAAATCTAACCTTAAACAGGAGCTTGGAGACTGTCGAACTTGTGGCCTGTGACTCTGTGAGATTCGATAGTTCTTCTTCACGGCCACGGGGAGGCGCTCGATGGGTGAGTGTGACGGTGCGAGGCTGCGACTGCGAGCGCAACTACGCAAGGTAGGTGAGGCGGCGATTTAGGGAAGAGGAAGACCAAGGCACAAAGCGATGAGAAAATAGAAAGAGTAGGTTGCCTGACTGCCTTCTGGCTTCTGCCTCCTAGCCCTAGGCGGTGATAAGAGAAGCTGAGAAGGTGAAGCAGCATTTCGGCAAAACTGCAAAAGGCGAACTAGCGAGTGGCGAAGTCACAATTCACGAAGAGTCGAAGAGCATGGGAAAGGGAAAATAGAAATAGGTTTTCACTTTTCAATTTTATTTTTTTTTATTTTTTTTACAGCGTGGAGGGAGAGTTAGATAGTTATAACTTATAATTATAATTATATTAAAATTTTCATTAATTTTTTATTAGCCCGCGGGCCAACCCGAGCCCGCCTAGACCCACGGCCCGTGCGGGCTGACCCATTTAGGCCCGCCAGTTGACGGGTTGAAAATTTTTCAACCCAACCCATTCAAATTTTTTAGCGGGGTGGGCCAACCCGACGGGCCCAACCCATATTGACGGCTCTAAGCGCGGAGCTAGGTTCGCCAAGCCTGTCGTAAGGCGAACAGAAGCGCTAGCGCGGAGGGGATCTGCTGGAAGTTCTTAGGTCCTTCCCCCTTCTCCCCTCATTCTTCTTGTCGCAGAACACTGGAAGCAGCAGAGTTAATTTTCTCCAAGTCCCCTAGGGACTCTCACTGGTGCACTGGAGGTGTCGCCTCATGCCCCACCGGTGGTGAGACAGATCTTCGGTGGTGATGGTGCGAAGTGGAGATTCTGGGGATCTCAGCTTGCCCCGAAACCACTCGATGCGATGCGGCTTGCCCGATCTGATGTTGTTCAAGCACACCCTTAGCAGCGTTGGCGATCAATCGATCTAGTTCCTCTTTCGTCAGGACGAAGGATTGTCCCGCCGGCTAGGCCATCGATGCTCCTTCTTATGTTATACTGGTTTACCACAGACGATGTTAAACTTGTTCCGAAAGGAATCGACGTCGACGTCCAGTCACCAGGGTTCAACCTACGTGAATGCTGACGCTAGAGGAGGAACTCCACACCCTGCATGATTAACACGAGCGTTAGGGGAACACGCCGGAGGTTTTCCGACGGAGCCCACTCCGACGCTTAAGTCAGTGTCTTGATCCAGGAGATGAAAAGAAGGCAAAAAGGGTATGCGTGAAGTAGAGAGAGCGTCACCCCTTTACCGGAGGGGTTGGAGTACCTTTTATACCTGCGGTGGCTGTCTCACGAGTTTCCCCAATTGTCGGTTCCAGGATCACCTTTGCAACGGTCCACGCCGTCATTAAGTTTGGCCCGTTGCGATAATTATGAGTCATGATGACTCCGCGATAATAGGTAATGGTTACCCGTAGATCCGAAGAAAGGGGGAACGTTCCTTGAGGTCGAATGCTTCTTAGGCTCCGCTTCCCCGAGGTGATCTCGGGGACTTCTAGCCCGGGGGGTCCCGGGCATTTTGCCTTCCCGAGGTGGTCTTGGGGACCTGACTTCCCGAGGCGATCTCCGCGCGCGTGTCTACCCGCAGGGGGTCTCAGGGGATCCCCTTCCCGAGAGGGTCTCAAGAGCTCTGGAAAGAGAGTGGTTCAGACTCGCTATATCTTGCCACATAGCTTCTTCAATCCGCGTGTCAGTCACGGGGTGATTAACCCGATCAGGACCCAAATGATAATAACTCCATTGAGCACAGGGACCCAGGAGCCTGAGGGACTCTCGGCATAGAGACCCAGATGAGAATAACTCTGTGAGAGCATAGAGACTTGAGGATCTCAGGTGTCGGAAATAGGGCCTCGGGGACTCGGGCGTAGGGCACGGATGATGATAACTCCATAGTGCATAGGATCTCGAGGGTTCAGGGGCATGGCTCGGATGATGATTAAGTCAGGCGTAGGGGGCCAAGGACTTCGAGTGCATAGACTCAGATGACGATAATTCCACTGGGCATAGGGATCTGACGGTCTCGGTAGGAATGACAATGGGTTGAGTTCGGGTCGAATTCTATATTCTCCGTTTCCATACATATTCGGTATCAGATATCCATCCGAATACTCATACTCATTAAAAAATCAGATATCTTGTATATTAATAAAATTTTTCTTTCTATCTAACTATATCATTCAACTAAAAATAGATTAAACATCTATACAATCTATTCCTAACATCAACACAAATAGGTAGTGAGATTTCGGAGAAAAATTCTTTTTTGTATATATATATATATATATATATAATTTAATCGGGTTGGATATTGGATATTGGTAGTCCCTCCACATCCTCCGCTGTTAAGGTCGGTTATCGGATCCTTCATCGGATTTGGAGGAAATTATCATCCCTAACTCTCGGGCGTAGGACCGGAATGATGATTTCACTAGGAACAAGGACTTGAGGACTTCAGGAGCACGGACCAGATAATGATAACTCCGTCGGACATAGGGACATAGGGGTCTCGTGCACGGGGCTCCGATTTGATTTCTCATAGTCATTTAGACAGATAATACCGACCTACCCCGACTCCACTATCAATTAGCCCTCTTATTCCGGCCATGTCGTCTAATCTCCCTCCAACTTGTCTTCTCCCTTCAAAATTGGAGCAACCCTCTCTCGTATCCGGCTTCAAGGAATCAACCTCCTCCTCCCCTGGCACAAAATATATAATACCTCTGCATCTTTTCCTCAGTACAACCGATACTATACCTCCACATCCTCCCTTTGGCATAACAGATATCATATCTCTGCATCCTCTTCTCGATACAGCAGATATCATATCTTTGTATCCTGCCTTTAGCACAAACATCTTACCTTCAGAATCTGAACTAACTGCCACTAAGTCCACACACTCAGTCGAATTGCCCCCACCTTCAGGCACTTGCTGGTCACCAATACGAAGATCGAGGGTCTAGAGGAGATATAAACTCTGAACATTTAGAGAAGTAATTAGAGGAAATGATCACATAAGTTTAGAATTAGTAAATCAATAATTTATCAATGGTCTGGGGTAGTTGAATTCGTTGAGAATTGGATAAACAATAAACAATAGCATTCTATTTAAAAATCCTGAAAGCATGAGTGAACTTAATCACCGATTGAAGTACAATAGTCAACAGTTCACCACAAAATAAAGTGACAGAACTAATTCGGTCTGTTCGATTTAATACAATTTGAAATTTTGCCAAATAAAACATTGAATATATTCACTAACGAACGACTGGGTTTAGTAAAATCTGACCAAATCGTCAATTAAGAAATGGTGATAGGCATAGGGAATAGGGACAGCATGGACCCCAACTTGTATCGCTGCCGTGCAAGCAGCCTTATGAGCCGTCTTCCAATGAGCCGCTTGGCAGGCCCGGGAGCAATAACAAGCAAGCGCACACCTGGAACACGCCCGGAACTCAAATCTCCTCGTTTCCGGCCGACTGCAGTTGGCGTTGGCACACAGTCGAAAGCTCCCGCCAAAACTCTTCCTCGTCCGAAACCACTCCGCCATGAAGCGGTTGGCGGGGTGGACCTCAGGGGCCGGCACGTCGCATCCGAAATCGCTATGGAGAGAGCCGCCGGCCGCGGCAAGGCCGGGAGCGCGGGAGCTCTGTTCGCCGAGCGAGACAGCGAGCTCGCGAGTGTTGGCATCCACGAGGAGCCGGCGTCCGCGAGCCACGTCCTTGGCGACGCCATAGCCGTCCTGGAAGCAATGCCCGAGCTCTCGAATCGCATCGACGTGGCCAAGCTGGGTCGCGAGTTGGCAGAGAGAAAACCCGGTGCTGAGATTCTCCTCGCTCCTGCCCATTCCGGTGCCGTTAAAGAAAATCACGGCGAGCGAGTAAATCGCTGGCGCATGGCCGCTTTTAGAGGCTCGTAACAAATAGCTCAATCCGTTTCTCATCGACTTCGTACCGTGGCAGCCGTCTTCAGATGTCCCCAAACAATAGCACTCTATCTGTCGGTAACAGCGAATTAGATGGGTCGAGGGAAAAAAATCAGGGGGAAAGCACCCACCATGCCGAGAATATAGCACGCCTCGGAGTTCCCTGCATCGGCACACCTCTTCAGGAACTCGCGTGCCGGCGGTGACCAATTGGCGGCCCTGATCGAGATAGATTTCAGCGTCGCCTTCTTGAGAACCAGAGGATCCTTCCCTAACCTGTTCATCCTGTTGCACCTGCCGACCACAAACTTCGATCAGAATTTCGCCGCTAAAATTCCAACCCGAACGAACAAAAATTCCCTACGTTTCCATTACGCCAACCAGGTCCGACGGGCGCTGGGCGTAGGCACTGAGACAGCAGAGTATCGATAGGACGATGTCATCGGGTAGGCAGTCGAAGAAATCAGGCTCCTCGTCGGAATATTCCGCTCCGTCGAAGTGCGCCCGGCTCCGTTTGCAGGGCTTCGATTCGGAACCAAAGCGGCAGGCAGTTCCCGACCCCATCATGCCTCGGACCGACTCGAATTCTAGAAAAAAAATGCGATCGTGGGACGATAAGGACGCCGTTGTTTTTATAGGGATGCGGAAACGTTAAATTCGGATGGTTGAAATCGCCATGCGTTTTTTGGAGGCGCTGATTCGCTCCATTATTTATTTCCTTGGCTGAAATTATAATTTTGGAAATAAAAAAAATTACATTATTAATTTTAGGAAAAAAAATTAATTTCCATAAAAAAAGAAAATACCAAAAGTTAATTGATTTTAGAGTATTTTGAATCTATAAAAAAAGAAATCTTAATCGTGTTTAAAAATAAAATTTCAAGATTAATATTTTTTATGATAATTTCAATTAGTATTGTTCTTTGGTTTCATGCGTCTTAATTTTTTATCGTTATTCTTCGATCTCATTGATTTAGTATTATCATTTTTTTTCTCAATGTTTTAAGGTTCAACTAAGTTGGAATAGACATGGAAATAACATGATGAATTTTCATTACATATTTTAATTACTTTCTTTCTATATCAAAGCGTTATATATATATATATATATATATATATATATATATATATATATATATATATATATATATATATATATATATATATATATATATAATAAAAGAAGCCAACCACTACACTACATTAATTTGGCGTTTCATGTTAGTCGAGCTTAGCTATGAATATTGATTGGTGATTGAGTTTGACAATTATGAAGGAAATGAGTGTTGGGCATTTATTGTTTGACTAATTAGGTGCCTTTAAATTAAGGATCATACAGACAAGAAAAGTAATGAATTAAACGACTAAAAAAGTTATGCTCTTCATACTTTTTAATGATTGTAATTTCTCTAAAAAAATAAAATCATGGGAAGATTTATACGTGTTGCACCGTGTTCATTGAAGAAAAATGGTAAAGTTAATTGTTAGAATGAGATATTAAGTGTTTGTAAATGATCGGGTTGAGATTGGAGTGATGGACCGAGAGCTCGAACAAATCAGGGATGTAAGTCAGGTATGGGTCAAGCCTACTTTTTTTTCGGATTAGCTTTAGTCGGATCACTCTTTGCGGGTCGACCTTATAGCTGGTGGTGGACTATAGGTCAATAAAGTCAAGGTCGGTGAGGCACAAGTCGAGTCAATTGCGGATTAGATATGATATCGGTCTAGCATCGGAGTAATATTGTCATGGACTCATGGTCATCAAGATGTGGTACTCAAAATAGAGGGGATTAGAAGATAGCCGAGATGCACTTCGACGAAATTCTTTTGGTGCTCAAGACAAACTTAGGGGAAATAAAGGTAGCAAAGCAATTGAGGTTGTAAAGAATCGCATACCCCTTGGCCGAGTATGTTGTGGCCTTATATAAGTGGAAAGAAGATCGAGGAGGGGGCCTTAATGCCCACTCTCTCCTGTACTAATGGGACATGATCTCCCCACTCATACATCTATTATTTTAGGGTTGCGTTTGATTAGGATAATGTAATACAGTTTGTAATATAATTGAGTCTGTAATGTAATCCAGATTATATGTTGTTAGCTTTGTAATCCAAATTACAATACTTTTACTAACTTTTGTAATGCAAATTATATTACATTATAATGTTAAAACTATACCAATAAAGTAATTAATTTTGTAATGTAATCCTAATTACATTACAAGGTTGATTATTCCTTATCAAATGTAACCGTATAGGAAACTCTTTCATGCAACTCGAGCTCCACTCATATTATTCTGCTCCACTCAAGGGTGGGTAAAAATTTAATCAAAGAAATTAACATATCAAATTTAAAAATTTACTTCGGTTAATTCAGAAATTTAATTTTTATAAATATCAATTATTTTAGTTAAATCGATTTGATTTTGATTTTAAAATCAAAATTCAATTAAACATAATAAATCAATATTTTTAGTTGAATCGGTCTTTAAGTGCTCAAACTTCTCATCTACACGAGACACGATTGTGCCAAGTAGCACGGCCTGCCAAGGCCAAGCACACATTCTCAAAAATAAGATATCAAAATATCATTGTTAAAAAGCTCAGTTAATTCACTCGAAAATTAAATTAATCGATATTTTATCGATTTAGTTTACTTAATTTCTTTGAAAAGTTCTATCGGTTTGATTAATTAATTTTTAATTCAATTTTGATTAATTAAATTCAATGGTCTGATTTTAAACCAACTACTCAATCATAAACCAACTCATCTTTGCCCGCTCAAATCAACCCAAGCTAGGAGATCTAAAGGAATGACCTAGGTCTTATACCAAGTTGGCCCAACACGGGTTTCCTTCGATCAAGCCGAACCGACCTGACCTACATCCGATTGAGATTACATGCCCCTTAGCCCCATGCCCATCCTCCCCATCATTCACCTTCTTTTAATATTTATCTTAGTGTTATACAAATTTAAACCCAAATATATTAATGAAAACTCTTACTAATCTAATTTATTTACTACCAATTAAACAATTATTGGTGTTTGTATGAACATTTAAAAGTATATATTTAGTAATCCAAATCTTAAAAATATTTTTTCAAAAAATAGATGAGTGGGTTAGTGAGATGAATACGTTTTTTTATATATGGAGATGTCAGTCACGTTATCAATACTGATTAAAAAAAAAACATTATCGTAATCCCACTTCAATGCCTTATTCGTCTCTTTTTTGTTTGTTAGGAAAGGACAAAGAAAAAAAAAGGAGATAAAGATAAGAAAAAGAGAGAGTAAATATATTAATTAAGTTTAGCTATTGATTTGAGTTTGCATTGCGGCGCTCTTAATTATTCAGCTCCGTGTCGATATGTTCGCCGGCAGCCGCCGTCGGACGCGGTGGCACGGCTCCTTTCCTTTCTAAAGCGAGAACGTGATCCTCTCTCTCCTTTCCGAGCAACACACGTACGTAACGTGCATCGAGTCGGCGACTTTATCTCACTTTGTCAAAGACGAAGGCGATGATAAATCATTGGCCCTGAATTGTGTGAAGTTTAACCATCTCTCGACTGTTTCGTATGGAACAAGTTTTGGGAGAAACGTAAGAAAAATATATATGGGCCTGCATACAAGTCTCTGTATGATGGCAAGATGCAAATTCAAGTTAAGGATAAACAGAAGAACTCGATTTTGATGACGGTGTCTGGACATGCCTTTGCTTCTTAATTTGTTTTCCCTTGTTTTGACGGGCCGCCTTCTCGATGCTTGCTAGCTTGCTTGTCTGCTTGGTGAAAATCATATTTTTCATTTCTTGGCTTCTTTCACGTTAAAATTCATACGGGAATGTGAACTCAAATGGCATAATGTAATTCGAAATGTGGCATTTTAGAGAAGATCCTCTTGCAGTGATATTGGAGATCTGTTATGTTCGTCCTTTCTGGCCTCGGCAATTTACCAAAGGGCGTACGTAACAATCGGTAATTACCAACGGACGCACCATGGTTTTATTTTCACTAAAGGGCGCACTCATTATAGTGAACTTCCTCTTATACCCCTCATGTTATCTATTGTCTTTCTCTTTCTCTCTCAGTAATAAATTCTGTGACGTCAGCACATGCAACGTGACTTAATTACTGACTTTTATTTTAAAATAATATCTAATGGAATCAGCGCTAAATTAAAAAACATAAGGTAAAAATTAAAAAAATATTTCACTTTAAAAATTTCTCATCCAACGTGATTTAAAAATATAAATAAATAATTTTTATTTTTATTAATAGAAATTAATATATTAAATAATATTTAATAAATATATTAATGTATAAAAAGTTTTTGGAAACAAACTGTTAGATTTAAAAATATAAATAAATGATTTTATATTTGATTAATAGAAATTAATATATTAAATAATATTTAATAAATATATTAATGTATATATATGTTTTGAAAAAACTAACCGTGGTAGCTTTCAGGACCACGCTGGGCCTGAAATTTTTTATTTCAGGCCCAGCGTGGGTCTGAAATTTTTTATTTCAGGCCCAGCGTGGGACTGAAATTTTTTATTTCAGGCCCACGTTGGGCCTGAAATCTTTTGATTAGGCCCGACGTGAACTCAAATTTTTTTTTCTATTTAAAAAATATATTAATATATAAAAAAACCTATCAAAACACTTAATTTTAGATTCAAACGCAGGGCCTGAAGTCATCCCAGGAGGGTTTGAAGTCAAATAACTTCAAATCCTATAAATAATTAATTTAATAAATAATAATTAAATATAAAAATATTTTTAAAATAAAAAAATTTTAGTGAGGGCCTGAAGTCATCAGTGACTTCAGGCCCTCTATTTGAAAAATTTTCCCTTAGGCCTGAAGTCATCCGACTTCAGGCCTAAGGAGGGCCTGAAGTCTGATGACTTCAGGCCCTCCATTAAATATATAAAAATAATAAAAACTTTTTTAAAGAAAAAATATAATATATAATTACATAATAATAAAATGTTATAAGAGTGGTTTAGGTATATCAGTGAGTTTTGAGCAAAACTCACTGATGGACCTACCATATTTGGAATTCTGAAAACTCTATATCAGTAGACAGGGTTGAGCTAGGAGATGAGATTTTGGGTGCCGAAACCTCTAATCTTGCCGTATCACCAATGTTATAGCAGAGGTTTAGGTATATCAGTGAGTTTTGAGCAAAACTCACTGATAGACCTACCATATTTGGAATTCTGAAAACTCTATATCAGTAGACAGGGTTGAGCTAGGAGATGAGATTTTGAGTGCCGAAACCTCTAATCTTGCAGTATCACCAATGCTATAGGAGTGGTTTAGGTATATCAGTGAGTTTTGAGCAAAACTCACTGATGGACCTACCATATTTGGAATTCTGAAAACTCTATATCAGTAGACAGGGTTGAGCTAGGAGATGAGATTTTGGGTGCCGAAACCTCTAATCTTGTTGTATCACCAATGCTATAGGAGTGGTTTAGGTTTAACAGTGAGTTTTGAGCAAAACTCACTGATGGACCTACCATATTTGGAATTCTGAAAACTCTATATCAGTAGACAGGGTTGAGCTAGGAGATGAGATTTTGGGTGCCGAAACCTCTAATCTTGCTGTATCACCAATGCTATATGAGTGGTTTAGGTATATCAGTGAGTTTTGAGCAAAACTCACTGATGGACTTACCATATTTGGAATTCTGAAAACTCTATATCAGTAGACAGGGTTGAGCTAGGAGATGAGATTTTGGGTGCCGAAACCTCTAATCTTGCTGTATCACCAATGCTATAGGAGTGGTTTAGGTATATCAGTGAGTTTTGAGCAAAACTCACTGATGGACCTACCATATTTGGAATTCTGAAAACTCTATATCAGTAGACAGGGTTGAGCTAGGAGATGAGATTTTGGGTGCCGAAACCTCTAATCTTGCTGTATCACCAATGCTATAGGAGTGGTTTAGGTTTAACAGTGAGTTTTGAGCAAAACTCACTGATGGACCTACCATATTTGGAATTCTGAAAACTCTATATCAGTAGACAGGGTTGAGCTAGGAGATGAGATTTTGGGTGCCGAAACCTCTAATCTTGCTGTATCACCAATGCTATATGAGTGGTTTAGGTATATCAGTGAGTTTTGAGCAAAACTCACTGATGGACTTACCATATTTGGAATTCTGAAAACTCATTATCAGTAGACAGGGTTGAGCTAGGAGATGAGATTTTGGGTGCCGAAACCTCTAATCTTGCTGTATCACCAATGCTATAGGAGTGATTTAGGTATATCAGTGAGTTTTGAGCAAAACTCACTGATAGACTTACCATATTTGGAATTCTGAAAACTCATTATCAGTAGACAGGGTTGAGCTAGGAGATGAGATTTTGGGTGCCGAAATCTCTAATCTTGCTGTATCACCAATGCTATAGGAGTGGTTTAGGTATATCAGTGAGTTTTGAGCAAAACTCACTGATGGACCTAAACCACTCCTATAGCATTGGTGATACAACAAGATTAGAGGTTTCGGCACCCAAAATCTCATCTCCTAGCTCAACCCTGTCTACTGATATAGAGTTTTCAGAATTCCAAATATGGTAAGTCCATCAGTGAGTTTTGCTCAAAACTCACTGATATACCTAAACCACTCCTATAGCATTGGTGATACAGCAAGATTAGAGGTTTCGGCACCCAAAATCTCATCTCCTAGCTCAACCCTGTCTACTGATATAGAGTTTTCAGAATTCCAAATATGGTAGGTCCATCAGTGAGTTTTGCTCAAAACTCACTGATATACTTAAACCACTGCTATAGCATTGGTGATACGGCAAGATTTGAGGTTTCGGCACCCAAAATCTCATCTCCTAGCTCAACCCTGTCTACTGATAATGAGTTTTCAGAATTCCAAATATGGTAGGTCCATCAGTGAGTTTTGCTCAAAACTCACTGATATACCTAAACCACTCCTATAACATTGGTGATACAGCAAGATTAGAGGTTTCGGCACCCAAAATCTCATCTCCTAGCTCAACCCTGTCTACTGATATAGAGTTTTCAGAATTCCAAATATGGTAGGTCCATCAGTGAGTTTTGCTCAAAACTCACTGATATACCTAAATCACTTCTATAGCATTGGTGATACAGCAAGATTAGAGGTTTCGGCACCCAAAATCTCATCTCCTAGCTCAACCCTGTCTACTGATATAGAGTTTTCAAAATTCCAAATATGGTAGGTCCATCAGTGAGTTTTGCTCAAAACTCACTGATATACCTAAATCACTCCTATAGCATTGGTGATACAGCAAGATTAGAGGTTTCGGTATCTAAAATCTCATCTCCTAGCTCAACCCTGTCTACTGATAATGAGTTTTCAGAATTCCAAATATGGTAAGTCCATCAGTGAGTTTTGCTCAAAACTCACTGATATACCTAAACCACTCCTATAGCATTGGTGATACAGCAAGATTAGAGGTTTCGGCACCCAAAATCTCATCTCCTAGCTCAACCCTGTCTACTGATATAGAGTTTTCAGAATTCCAAATATGGTAGGTCCATCAGTGAGTTTTGCTCAAAACTCACTGATATACCTAAACCACTCCTATAGCATTGGTGATACTGCAAGATTAGAGGTTTCGACACCCAAAATCTCATCTCCTAGCTCAACCCTGTCTACTGATATAGAGTTTTCAGAATTCCAAATATGGTAGGTCCATCAGTGAGTTTTGCTCAAAACTCACTGATATACTTAAACCACTGCTATAGCATTGGTGATACGGCAAGATTTGAGGTTTCGGCACCCAAAATCTCATCTCCTAGCTCAACCCTGTCTACTGATAATGAGTTTTCAGAATTCCAAATATGGTAGGTCCATCAGTGAGTTTTGCTCAAAACTCACTAATATACCTAAACCACTCCTATAACATTTTATTATTATGTAATTATATATTATACCTTTTTTTTAAAAAAGTTTTTATTATTTTTATATATTTAATGGAGGGCCTGATGTCATCAGACTTCAGGCCCTCCTTGGGCCTGAAGTCATCAGACTTCAGGCCCTCCTTAGGCCTGAAGTCGGATGACTTCAGGCCTAAGGGAAAATTTTTCAGATAGAGGGCCTGAAGTCACTGATGACTTCAGGCCCTCACTAAAATTTTTTTATTTTAAAAATATTTTTTATATTTAATTATTATTTATTAAATTAATTATTTATAGGATCTGAAGTTATTTGACTTCAAACCCTCTTGGGATGACTTCAGGCCCTGCGTTTGAATCTAAAATTAAGTGTTTTGATAGGTTTTTTTATATATTAATATATTTTTTATATAGAAAAAAAATTTGAGTTCACGTCGGGCCTGAATCAAAAAATTTCAGGCCCAACGTGGGCTTGAAATAAAAAATTTCAGGCCCACGCTGGGCCTGAAATAAAAAATTTCAGGCCCACGCTGGGCCTGAAATAAAAAATTTCAGGCCCAGCGTGGGCCTGAAATATTTTTATTTCAGGCCCAGCGTGGGCCTGAAAGCTACCACGGTCAGTTTTTTCAAAACATATGTATACATTAATATATTTATTAAATATTATTTAATATATTAATTTCTATTAATCAAATATAAAATCATTTATTTATATTTTTAAATCCAACCGTTTGTTTCCAAAAACTTTTTATACATTAATATATTTATTAAATATTATTTAATATATTAATTTCTATTAATAAAAATAAAAATTATTTATTTATATTTTTAAATCACGTTAGATGAGAAATTTTTAAAGTGAAATATTTTTTTAATTTTTTCCTTACGTTTTTTAATTTAGCGCCGATTCCATTAGATATTATTTTAAAATAAAAGTCAGTAATTAAGTCACGTTGCATGTGCTGACGTCACAGAATTTATTACTGAGAGAGAAAGAGAAAGGAAATAGATAAAATGAGGGGTATAAGAGAAAGTTCACTATAATGAGTGCGCCCTTTGGTGACAATAAAACCATGGTGCGCCCGTTGATAATTACCGATTGTTGCGTACGTCCTTTGGTAAATTGCCGTTCTGGCCTTTCGCCAAATAAGACATGAGAATGTCTTTGGTTCATAAAGTTCCGAAAAGTGGAGAAACAGATTACTCAAATACAAAAATAAATAAATAATAAAAAATAGTAATTTGACTCGTAGGTCTAGACCACAAGCACTGATTGCCGAAGCTTAAGCCCATGCTCAGCAAGCTCATGTTCTGACGTGACTGACCCAGCATAGCCCATTCATAAGTTCCATTCATACTAATTTTTCCCCCTATTGTCCTATTCGAAGAAGATTTTTTTGCAATCCTTGCAATTGTGTTATGTGTAAATAGTTGTGAGGGGGAGAATTTGTTGATCCGTGCAGACCGGCTAGAAAAGTAGTGAATAGCCCTAAATTCAAATTATATTTTTAATAAGTTCTTTGATAAAGATGACAATAACATAAAATTAAAGAAATATTCAGAATTTATTTGGTTGCAATCAAGATGATTGCTAATCCAAAGCGTTTATAAGTTCTATTAAAAAATACTCTTTCGTTGAAAGTGGAAAAGCCTTTTACACTTTGAAAGTTGACATAAAGAATAGAAAAATAAATACAACGTTGTTTTTTCTTTCTGAACTCAAGGGGTTTATTTATATCCCTTGGACAAACTTATTCGTTGCTGACATGGTACATCTTGGACGCCTATGTTAAATAGAGATGTCTGAGTTCCGACCGACGTTGATCCACTACGTAACAGTTGAAAACCGATAGAATTTGTTTTCGAGCGTCTAAGTCCACTTGGGTGCCTATATGACCGGACGCCCAAGTCCACTTAGGTGCCTGTAAGGCTAAGCACCCGAATTGACTCGGATGTTTGATTCATCTGGTTCTGGTCATCCTTTGATTGACCAATCTTCTAGCGCTCTTAGGTGATTTTCGATTATCCAAAATTGAGTTCATCCAAATCCAACTTTCGACCTTTTCCTCGATCAATTTTCCTCCCCGACTTTTCGTTCCTCGAACATCGTGCACACCCTTCTCGTTCACCGGTATACTCTTCTACAATCTTCTCGTTCCTCGGATGCACCGAGCCCATCGGCTCACTTCCCATACCATACTTCTCGATTGCCGCGTCTTCCGCTCAACTTCTGATACTCCTAAATTCCTACACACTTACACACAAGTCATCAAAAACACATAGGACTAACTTGACTTGGATGATTACATCAAAACTAATCCCGAGATACTTACAAAATTTTCTCTAATTTTCTACATCTCTTTCTTTTCAAAAGAACATTGCTGGCCATAGGGAATTAGCGAATCAGAATGCGGAAAAAGAGTGAGTAAGCTGATTCATAAACCTCGGGCAGTATTCACAAGAGATGAAAATTACTCCGGAAGCAGTCGATCGGTTATCCTTTGTGATGCCTATTGCCTAGTAAATGGCATTCGCTAATGGATAGAATTGAACTGACGTGCAAGGATACAGATGCATGTCTTCTTTGATGCGATATTTGATCCATCGCAGGGAATCCCACCATCCAACCTACGATATTCAGCATCTGCTCAAGAAATTCAATTGCTATCATGATGAGACGAGTGAAGTGAGTGGAACCACCATCTACACCACCAAAAAGACATGACCAAAGTTACAGATCGGTGGTTGCAGCTGCATCTCAAACTCCAGGCTCACCCACATTGATTGTCACTTGGGCACGCAGGAACATGACCATGTTTGATGTGCCAATTGAAGTAAACAGAGAGGGACCAAGAGTAATGGTGTCTGAAGATAGTGGTGGGAAGCCATGATCAATGCATGAATCGAAAGCAAGCATCTACGTTACTCAGGTTCTTGTGGTGTGGCCAAGAGCATCAAGCCAAAAGGCTGAGATATGCACAGGTGAGATGAGCTGCCTCCCCGACATATTCTCTGTCCCTGCTTACTTACCCTTACCTTTTCGCTCACACCTTGACCACCAAAATCGTATACATAACCACCCATGAATCAGATAAGATTTGCAATATTAAACTCAGTTAGTTCTGAGACATCCTAGCAAATTCTCAATTTTCTTAGTAAATTGGTAAACTGTGCCAAAACAGCAGAGTGCAGGTGAACTGAGTTGCCTCCCTGAGCCAGCATATTCCATATTCTGGGTTCTCTTCCCTTTTGCTCTCGCAACTATTATCACAAAAGGCAAATGCATATCAATCCATGAAGCATAGATGGTTAATGTTAATGTGAAACCCTTCACTTGCACCATTCACTACAAAAATGAAGTACCCACCCAAAACGAGAGAGCAGGTACAAGAATAAGAAAGGATTCTAACCAGAGAATAAAGGTACAGATTCCATGTCTTGATAGGTGGGAAACACATATTTCCCACTAGCCTCTGTACAAGAAAGAAGTGATCGCAAGTTGGCTATCTATGTCCCAAATGGAATCCATACCAACGAGAAAGAGCATAAGCATCAATAGAAAAGAAATATGAACATTCATGGAAGATTAGAAAAGGATTTAAGTTATCATAAAATGTTTACCTCTGATTTGTACGCTTAGATTGTGATCATATAAGCTAAAAAGGACTGTCGTTTATAAGATGGAGGCCAAATAATAAAGGCAAATTACAGTTCAATGTGAAAGCCAACTGAACCAGCAAAAGTGAGAAAACTTGACATGGCCCAAACCAATCAATAATCTGTCATTTTAACCGCTTGCTCTGCATTAATGGAGCCATTGTTTCAGCTTGGATCAATTAGTTGAAAAGTCTAATGTAAAACAATTGGTAACTCACGTATTCAACAAAATCATAGTGAGCTGTTGAACAAACCTAGACCTACCAAAAACTTCCACAAAACTTTGCCCAACCTAAGCACGTGCTCAGTTCAATGATTGCAACATTTACAACTGTTGAACTATAAAAAGCCAACCACACGAGAGAAAGCAGAAAGAACAGGCTGCTGAGGCAAATAGACCTGTCTAAATCTGGTTCAAAGATGACTATATGTATATAATAACCAATGATAAAATGCCCAACTGATTGTTTAACAAAGAAAATATACAAGCACAATCTACTTGCATCAATATCTCACTCGAAATACATCTTTGAAAAAGACCATGAGCGTACATCAGGTTCCATGACATCCTTAATAACAATTAACAGTAACATTGTACTGAGTAAATGTTCCTAAAACATTGAAAGTTAGGAAATCAAGGAAAAACACATGAGATGACAAGATAAAGGTTTTACTGCTGGAAGGATTTATCATTACAGACCAAATGTCTTTATCATCAAGATTCAGCCTTCTTCACTTTAACATGTTAAAATAGGTCATATTTTCAAAAGTGCACTATTTTATTTTAACTAGCACAATGAAATCCAAGCAATGGATATAGATAGTTTTTCGTCAAGACAGGAAAAAACACGAAAGTCACTTTGCAGTTAACAAACAGCAAACCATCAGGATAGTTGTTGAGCTGTAAAAACAGGGGGAAAAAGTAACTGACAAGAATAACACCAAATTTTTACAAATTTCAAAATTTACTCCTTAACAGGAGTGATGGATGCTGACAAAGGTTGGGCATAGGGAAGTTAGTATATAAAGAGTTCGACTAGTCACCAGCCACAATTCAGAACTCTCTTGAATTGCCTTTCTAGGTTTCCATGGAAAATAATCGTCCAAGAGAACTGCAACTACTAGTGCAGTCCTCAGCTTCTCTTCCTTCTGAATCGCCAAAGTCCATGGTCGGATGTGATCTTACTACCCATTCTCTGCCTGACCTTAATCTATCGATGAGTGTTAGGACACCATGGACATCTGTGGAAGAGGAACCAAACAGCTATGCCAAAAAACTACAATTATTAAGGCAGCATACTGCTGAGCAGATCCGACTTGCAGCTGTTGAGAAGGCTTATATTGAGAGAACAAGGGAGCTGACAAGGAGGGAGCTGGACTTAGCAAAGAAAGAGTATGCACAAGCCAAGCTAGTATGGGAGCAAGCAAGAGAAGAGGTGGAGAAAGCAGAGAGGCTAAAGGAGATAGCAACCAGAAGGGTCAGCTCTACTTGCATGGAGATCACTTGCCACAATTGCCATCAACCATTCCATGCATAGAAGAACTTAGAATGTAAGGTTCAGGTTCTTGCTAGTAAATGGATATCATGAAATGAACGTCTCTCAAGTTAACTATTCAAGTCAATCCATTTCACACAATTATGCATCATTATCCTTGCAATTCTACTTCGGCATTTTAACAACATTCTAAACCATTTGAGCAAAAAAAGTGAATAATAAATTGATACAAATATTGCAAAAAATGGAATTCCCAACTAGTTGACCTGTCTGATATTGATATTTATTCTTGAATTTTTTATGTAATCTGTGATGCAGCAGTCATCTTCGCCCGAAAATTGAGATAAGAGAACTGAAACCTCTGCATGTTTGTCATCAGTGAATATACGTGGAACTCCTGTTCAAATAGAAATAAGAGATTCAGACCACAAAAATCTTTCCCATAATAGGAAAAGCACCCTATTACTTTCATCGTACTGTTTGTGCCAAACACCATTGCATATTTCATAACAATTCAGAACTACAATAACTCGAAAAATAAACTACAATAACTCTCTTTTCTTTGTACATTCATAATTTGTCACTTCACGCTTGCAAACTTCAAAAATCCTAGCTTCAATTAAAGGGGAAGTGGAGATAATACTCAAGAAGATACAATAGGTCATGATGTCATCTCCAACATTTCCTCTCAAACTCAGTCCTCCATCTCTCGAAGTAAATGATCAAAAATTTAGTCACCTCCCAATTTTCCTATCCTCAAAATAGGCAATGGAATCCTAATACTAATTCTGTATGCAGATAAAAGGGTTATGCATTTTTCCAATATCCTCTTTCTTCCTAATAATAAATATCATAATGCTAATCGACCTCTTCTCTAGAATCCTCTCATCTCTCCATGTGATACTGAACTTCTAATATCTCTTGATGTTAACTCCTCATATGACGAGGAAATAATAAAACTCAAACTATCTTGACATCTTCATAATTTGTCAATTCATAGTTGCAAACTTCAGATTCAATTAAAGGGAAGTGAAGTTAATACTCGAGAATACTTAAATTTGTCACTTTACACTTAAATTCAGTTACCAAAACCATATGATGGCCCCGCTAATTATATACTAGAGAAAAGGGATAATAGTAAGCTAAGTGGAACCTTAGACACAATTAGTAACCAAATAAACCAAAAAATAGAGAAAGCAAAGTTAAATCGAACCATGGAAACATTCTCTTGCTTTCCCAGCCATAAGCACAATGTCCCCACTTCGAAGAAACATGGAAACAGGAATATCCTCTCTTGAGGTTCCACCAAGAAGAAAAATAGCTTTGCACCCAAGGCTGTAAAGTGATTAAGGAAGTTCATGAACCAATTGCAAGGAGGCCAGCATCCAGTGCCAATGAAAAAGAGCATACCTTATGCTCACAATAGGCTTGCTCCAATCAGCTTCCATGTCATCAAGATGACCGCCCAGCATGTCACCTGCAAGGAATATATCTGGGCTGTTAAGATCATAGGATTATTGATAAAATACAACCCAAATATTCAAAATTATTTAATTCTTACCAGCTTGCAGGATCAGTTTATGATTTAATTAGAAAACATAGATCTTAGATAGACGGTAACATACTTGGACCAAAGTAGTTCACTATTGCAGCTTCAGGTTGGAATTCTTCCCCGGAAGGCATAGCAGGTACAGCCATTTCTTTGGCAAGCTGACATAGCCTCTCAGGTATCTTATTGTGAGGGAGGGTGAAATCATAATTGCGCTACATTACCAATAGATAGTACTTAGATCTACTAGTAGTGTGATAACAATTAGAGGAATTGAATTTGAACAAGACATTATAGTAATGGAATAACAGACAACCAGAATGACAATAAAAAAAATCATAAAATATTTGAACAAGGTTTAAAATATTAGTTTCGAAATCCATTTGGGTCCTTCATTGCATGGTTCTTTATTGACACCTGTGTGCCAAGAGACAGTACATTTTGACGCAAGTTAGCTGTGCGGGCACAGGGTTCTTATGACTGCCAACATCTCTGTTGTTCAATCTAAAGGATTTTGTGTTTCCACCATTTGCGCCAATTTCCATGTGCTTACTGACCAACAATTGGCATTGTGGAAGTTCCCTTGACGCTCATTTAGATTGCCACCTTGATAACCTTCTAACATGGATCCAATTGCATAACAAGCCGACACAATGTATTTCTGTTGTTTTGGTGTTGGTTGACCCAAGGAACAATAAATCTCACTCATGTTGTACAAGATTGAACAAGATAAAAATAAAAAAACAACATGTATATGAACTAGAAAATTTCAGAGTCTTCTAAGTGTACTCAGATCCTACCCTCAAAATATGTGCATCAATGGTACTTCAAGAGAACCTAGGTTTTCTCAGGAATGTCACTGATAGCAAATTTTTGTCAGTTTTTGCATAAGAAAAAACAAGGTTTAAAATTTCGACCCGTGCCGAAGTTTCGGTCCCAGACCGGAATGATACAGTTTCGGTATCGTATCGTGCCGTGCTGATACGGTTTCGATATATATATATATATATAATTTAAAAATGAATTGTATGTTAATGTAGGGTAATTTACAATATAGTTTTCTCAAAACTTTCAATAAAAATATGTATTAATAATATAAAATAGAGATGTAAATATGATAATCCAAATCTCAAATCAATTTTGATTCTAAGATAAAAAAATCTATAATAATAATATAAATTAATCCTAATTTATATATAATATTATCTATAGTAAATATATAAATTAATACAAAATGCTACTTATACATAATAATTATATAAAATAATTATTTATTTATATAATTAATTATCAATTTAAACAATATATATTTAAAATGATAAAAAATATCAGAATATTAATTAAATAATAAAACTATAAAAAACAAAATTATAAAAAAATTTCACAATATAAATATGATTTATTAGATTTTTTTTAAAAAAGGAATTTTTAAATAATATTTAAAATAGAAAAAAATAATTTTCAGAATATTAATTAATACAATTTATTTAATTTTTTAATTTAAAATATATTTTATATGGACAAAACATTTAAATGAGAAAATGTTGAATTTAAATAAAATACAAAACATTTAAATGAGGAAATGTTGAATTTAAATAAAATACAAAACATTTAAATAAGGAAATGTTGAATTTAAATAAAATATTTGAGTTTTATCTCCGCCGTAAGCCGCCGCAAGCCCTAGCGTACATCGCCTGAGGCGGAGGTGTCGCAAGGCGTCCGACGGCTCTGGCGTCATCCAGCGGCGCTTCCAGCAACGCCAGAGGCTTCCGGCGACGCTTCCGGCGGATCCGAAAGAGTCCCGCGACGCCTTCGACGCCGCTTGCAACGTCACGACCGCGCGTCGTGATGTTTTTGCGAGATGGGCAGACGTCGGAGGTGCCTCCGAGACGCTCGCGACTCTTCCGTCGGTGCCAGAGCTGTCCCGCGAAGCGTCCCTCTCCGCGTGACGACGCACGAAATCACGGGGCTTATGGTGCCAGTTTCGGTACGCCGACGGAACGGTAAAATCCGCCCGTGCCGCCCGGCACGGAACGAAACTTCGTTCCTTGAGAAAAAATATGAACAATGCAGGCAATTAGTCAATATTTGCCTTGTCAATATAAGATGGATATGATTATTGAATGCTACCCAGTGAAGCCGTCTGACAAACTAAAACACTATTCTCAAGACTCCATAAATATTGACAAAATGGCCTTAAGCAATAAACATAATTAGTGTGAATTAAACTCACAAATCTTATGAAGTTATCACGATGCCAAAATCCTATGAATATTTATTTCTCAGTTAGCCAATCAACTCACGATATCTACTGATCCCATTCTGTACAAAAAAAATTCATTGTCAAGTTTGCTTCTATGCCTTGCACTTCCTGTAATTCTAAGTCACTTGACTGATCTGAGACCTTCAACAGATCAAATCATTTTAGCCTACTAAACAAGTAGGCTAAAATATTTACTTAAATATACAGAATAATTCAACATAGGAAAATGAGATTTTGTACCTTAGACCAGTTGAATTGTAAGCCAAGCGTACCCCAACGAAGTTTTCTCAATAGTGTTGAAGCAGAAACTGATTTGAATGAACCTTGAGCCTCTACGCATGTGTTGGCATTTGATTCTGAAAACATATAGTTACCTGAATGTATCTTGTCATCACCCAAACTCAAAACTGAGTTCTCTGCTTCAACTAAAATCTTCTTGTTTCGAACAGCAGCAAATAAATCAGAAATTGGACCATATACTGCAGTAAGGCTTGTTCTATTAGGTGGCTGAGGAAAACTAACTAAACTTTGTCTAATCCAGTAACATTGTTCCTCGATGGTTAATGCACGTGGGATAAAATAAAAACCTAAATTAGAACAAAAAATAAGTGCCATCAGAATCATAGCTTGAGAACTGAAATCAAGGTTCCATATAAAATGCATTAGTTGACAAAGATACTATTGATCGCTCAATCATATAAAGCTACCACATTATACTTTAAACTTTGACATCAAAATATCTAGCAATGGACACATTTAAGAAACAACTTCTAAAACGGAGGATAAATTACAATCCCACTCAACAACTCTCTAAGAAAGTTACTCTCTGTCCTTTTTGTTAGGAAATCTGCAATCGGACTCAATAACTCTCTGAGAAAGATATTCTGCGTCATTTTTGTTAGGAAATCTGCAATACCACTCGACAACTTGGTTTTCTTGCAGATGGAGACTATGATAGGGTGACATTCCTGAAATCTTGGCCTATCGATTCCTCCTCATCATGGAACTCCTTAGAAAGGTCATTCTAAATTACAACCGAATTGATCTGATCACTAGCATGGTGGACCATATCATCTAATATGTTGACAAAGTTATTAACCATATGAGGATTACAACACATTGTCAGTGTAGCCTCTTGATTCTATCCAATGTTTTAAAAATTGGCCTAGGCGGTTGCCTAGGTGCTAGGTGCTAGGTGCTAGGTGCTAGTCAAGTGCACCGAAAACATCCTAGTCGGCCAACATTGGCAGCCTTGGCGCCTAGGCGGGATTAGGCGGCCATAGCAATCGACTAATCGGTCGAATCGTCTAGGCACCACGAAAATAGTCATGATTTTTGTTAGTTGGGTTTTTAAATTTAAAACTCAATTAAAAAAAACTGAAATATAATCCTTTTTTATTTGAGGCTTAAGTTTTATAAATCCTAAACCTTGGTCCAATAAGAAAATTGATTTGTTGGCTTGCTCTAGCAGCTAGCACCAAACTTCATCTCCACGGAGCTAGAGAAATCAGAGCGAATGAAGAAACCCACATTTCGGAGAAATCAGAGAGTTAAAAAGAAGTAGAATAAATTTGTGATATTTTATTAGTTGTGTAATTTTGAACTCATTTTAAATTTGATATTATTGTGTTGGAGTTATAGAATGTGATTTATTATGTAATTTATGTTGATATCGTGGAATCCACCTAGCGGCGCCTAGTGACGTTAGGCGTTGGCTTGGCGCCCGACTAGTGCCTAACGAATTTAGAACCATGATTCTACATAAAATGAACTTCATAGAATCAAACAGTAGAATAAAAAGATAAGTATAATGAGAAAAATGAGTGGCAATAATAAATTAGGAAATGAGGAATTGGACTTGGATTTGGATTTGGATTTGGATGCTTGGGATGGAGATAGTTACATGATTCTTTTTGTTGAAATTGTAATATTTTTAAATTGATTATTTTAATTATTTGATAATAAAAAAGAAAATACCATTGTGATTTCTTTAGCAAAAGGGAGCATTTATGTAATTTGGGATACAAAGGACAATGATCCCTGGTCCTTAAAGTGCATAGCACGCATGCCCGATCCGACCCAGCCTAATAGTCATTCCTAACCCAACCAAGGTATTGTGTTGGGTACCTTGGTTTAAGAAAAAAGTCCATATTTCATCTTTTATCTTTTCCTAAGTACTTCAACCTCGCTAAGTTACTCTAGCCATAGTAGTCATGACCATGGTTTGTAGAATTGTGATCCAAATCATAGGATTGCACGATCCTACAATCTGGAAGTACCAAGTCGCTCCTGGATCGTTTAAAATCGTCTTTTGCGTTGTAGTCGGAGCATAATTGTTGGGATCACTTAGGATTGGTAGACTCGGTACGATTCAACGTTACAAATGATTCTATGCATTTTTTTGTTGGGGGCAACCTTGTTTGCCTTTAAATTAGGTCATCTTGTGGCCCTTTTTTTTTGGCCTAGAGATCTCATATATTAAAATGTTAGATTTTATAGTTTTTCATTTTGTGATATGAAAATATAAATATTATCGAGTGCTAACTATATTAGAATGGTAATTAAATTAATAGTTAATTTAAACTTGTACAAGTAATAATGTCATCTATAGTGTTGAGTGTTGGTTGCATGTATATACAAAATTATTACTATTCAAATGATTACAATTATTATAATGTCATTTATTTATATGCAAATAACCCTTTACGTCATTTTTTGTAATTATTAACCATGTACAATTACAATAAGGAGTTTTTTTTGTAGGATTGTACAATTCTACAATTTGAACCTACCGATCCAATCCTGTGACCCCAAATCGATTTTGCATAGGATCACGTTCCTACGAACTATGGTCAGGACCCTCTTACCCCAATTTTTCACTGAGTTTTCTATTCCCTGCAAGGTTATTGATATTTACCAAATGGCAATCATCAATTTCTTTAAAAAAAACATTTTCAATCAATCCTTTATATAAATCCATTATCCCAACACTTTAGATTTTTAATATCTGCGAAAGTAACGAGTAAAAGAAACAGAACTTCGTACCTGGCCTGTCCCTGAAGCAAAATACTGGACGATCAAAGCCGGGGCAATCCAATCTGAATATTCCATCAACGGGATCAACGGATTCCAAGATGGCATGGAAATCGACGACGTCGAACAGATCCGTCTGGTTAAGAACCGGCTTCTTCCTGCAATTATAAAGTCAAAATTTTGACTAGGGCAAGCGGAGAAAGAGAAAGAGTAGGATTAGGGCTTTAGCAGACGGCGGACCGGATCTTGGGAGGCAGGGATTTGTAGAGTTTGTAGCGCTTCTCTGCCAGCCGAAAGGCGGTCCTTTCTGGTTCCTCGTCGGTTGACTGGGCGCCGTACATCTCTCATCCAGTAATGTTCTTCTTCTGTCGACCGGCGTCGCCGGAGAAGGGATGCTCAAGACCTCAAGTGTACCGACGAATAGATCGCTAGAATGCGAGCACCGATTGTTCGGCGGGCGGCCTGACGAATATTAAAACTTTAGGTTCGGTTTGGTTAAGGATAATTTTTAGTCAAGTTTGTAATATAATAAAATTTGTTATGTTTATTATTGGTGAAGGATAATTAGGGGACGTTTGGTTCAAATTTGTTAATCAGAATGGTAATGAGATTCATTGAGATGTTAATGGGAATGAGAATCATGATTTCATTGGTAGTGTTTGGTTTAAATACTGGAATGAAAATCATTGTCATTGATGATGTTTGGTTCAGTTTAACTTTAGTAATGGGAATCCATAAAAATTTCATAGTTACCTAAATAATAGAATTATTACAAAATAGAAAAAGTGAAATAAAATAAGTTGAGAGATAAATTAGAAAAATATAGAGAGAAATTATGAGAAGTAAGGTAACAAAAAGAAATTAGAAGAAAAAAAATAGGAGAAAATATAGAAAATAAAGATAAAAAGTAGAGAGAAAAAATAAGATAAGATAGATGTGATAAAAAATAGAGAGAGAAATCATTAAAAAAATATAGAGAGTAAAATGAGATGAGAGAGATAGAAAAAATGATATAGAAAATGTAGAGAGAGAAAGTGATAGAAGATATAGAGAAAAGTAAAAAATAAATATAAATAAATTATGATAAGAGAGGTAGAGAGAAAAGTAATATTAAATATATAGAGAAATAATGAGATGAGAGAGGTAGAGAGAGAGGGATATAGAAAATATAGAGAGAGAAAGTAATATAGAAAATATAGAGAAAAAGTAAAAAATAAAGATAGATAAATTATAATAAGAGAGGTAGAGAGAGAAAGTGATATTGAAAATATATATAGAGAGAAAGTAATATAGAAAATATAGAGAAAAAGTAAAAAAATAAAGATAGATAAATTATAATAAGAGAGGTAGAGAGAGAGAAAGTGATATAGAAAATATATAAAGAGAAAGTGATATATGAAATATACAAAAAAAATGAAAATAATGATAAATAAATTATGATAAGAGAGGTAGAGAGAAAAAGTGATTATCAAAATATACAGAGAGAGAATGAGATGAGAAAGATAGAGAGAGAAAGTGATATAGAAAATATAGAGAAAAAGTAATATAGAAAATATTTTAAAAAAAGTGAAAAATTAAGATAGATAAATTATAATAAGAGAGGTAGAGAGAGAAAGTAATATTGAAAATATATAAAAAGAAAATGAGATCAGAAAGATAGAGAGAGAAAATAATAGAAAATGTAGAGAGAGAGAAAATAAATACGTAGAGAGAAATTTTAAAATGTAGAGAGAGAAAGTAAAATGATATAATATAAAAAAAATAGTAAAATGAAAAATAAAAAATTTTAGATATATAAAAAGGAAGGAATGATTGAGGAATTTGATTGATGAGGGGAGAGTAGGGAATGAAAATGAGGGAATGATTCCCTTATTTTCATTCTCATTGACACTTACCAAACAGTGTCAATGGGAATGATTACCATCCATTCCTATTCCCTAGTCCCTATTACCCTAAACCAAACCCCCCCTTAATCTTGTTAATCAAGATTAAATTATAAGTATTCCATATTAGATCGAGTCAACTTAAGTTCCGTTATCTGAGTGCATAAATGTGTAGAAGCTTAGGAGCACAAGAAATCAAACGGAAGATATAACATTCGAGAAGAATGACACGGAAAAGGAGCTGACGGACTCGGTACATCAGAAAGAGGAGAAGACTGCAGAAGAGTATGCTGGTGGACTAGAAGAGCGTGCACGATCTCTAAAGGACGAGAAGCTGAGGGGAAAGTCCGTTCGAGGAGAAGGCCGAAATCGGGTTCAGGTGAGCTCAACTTGGATGGCCGGAAATCACTCACACGGACAAAAGGCAAAAAAACAACGTGGAGGTTGACTTTGTTCAAATGGTCAACTAACCTCAGTTGGCCTCTGGAAGCGCCTCAGTTCACTCAGATGAATTTTGCGAAAAAATAGAACTGAGACGCCTCAGTTGGAACCTGAAGCGCCTTAGGTTGAAACTAAGGCGTCTTAGATCGAAAGTTTAACAAAACTCACTATTAGCTATCGTGGATAAAATCTATCCAACTAAGACGCCTCAGTTGTCTAAGGCACTTCAATGTCACGTCAGCATAACAATAACTTCGAATTTTGAGCTATAGATTGCCCCTAAAGCTATGATTAAAATAGAACAACTGGTATTAATTTTTTAATCTTTTCTGAGCTTTCAAGAGTATATAAGAGGCTTCTCCGCCTACAACAAAGGAGAATTCTAGTAGAGCTTTGTCAACGTCCTGGATTAGCAATATTCTCGATTGTAACTAAGTAAATCGTAGCCTTTTCTCTTTAATAGTTGTTTGTGTTTTATTTAGTTGCTTATCAAATTTCTATCTTTGCTAAGAATTTGTAAAGACCTAGTGTTTAATTATATGGCTATTGACCACCCCTCTAGTTGGCCTGCACAAGAATAACAATTGGTATTAGAGCTCAACCGCTGGGGAAGACTATCCACCACCTAATGCAAGAAGATAGGGAGTTCGCGATGTGGAAGCACTAGATAAAGGTATTTTTTAAAACAGATTTTGAATTATTATCTATGATGAAAAATGGTTTGATAGTGCCCAAAGATAAAGAATAACACCTCGGGTCAAAGAAGGAGAACACTAACTTCGTAGCCAAAGAAAAAGTATAGTTCTATCTACTAACCGTGTTACCGACTCAGGAAGTTAACTAGATCGGCACATACACATCAGCTAAAGAGGTCTAGGAGAAGTTCTTCGAATTGCATGAAGGGACCTCGGAAGTGAACTTAGCACGAAGAGATCTACTCTAAAACTAGCTAACTAATCTCCGGATGAAAAAAGGTGGAACAGTGGCCAAATTATATGTGAAGATCAAGGAGTCAATCACTAGACTCACAAATCTTGGAGAAAAGGTAATAAATTGAGATTCGTTAAGGTATGTCCTGAATGCTTTTCCCATAACACCAGAATGGATATCGTTAGTCGACTCTGTAGAGGATCGAATGGTCGCTAGAAGGGGGTTGAATAGCGGGACACTTAATTTCTTCGGTTCTCTTCCTATAATGTTAGTAGCGTAAGCGGAAATACAATTTAACTAAACTAACACAAGAGAGACAAACTGTTTAACGTGGTTCGGAGATAAAACTCCTACTCCACGACTGTCCGTAAGGTGGGCGATCCCTATCCGTTGGTGGATTAGTCCCCGAAAAACTTCCGGCTAGCTCACGTAGCTCGTTTTGGGTGGAGAAACCTCACCGCAATCTCAACCAAGACCTCTTGGCACTATAAGAACACTTAAGTATAAGATGACTTCTAATTAGGGTTAACTACCACTAATTTCTTCAACCCTAGCCAGCCAAATCGAGCTCTCTTAAATAGAACTCGTTTGTTGAACTAGTCGTTACCAGTCAACTAGTGTCAACCCTAATCGACTACTCCAGCCGAATTCGAACGTTATAGTCCAACGTTCGAATTCCAGCCAACACCAATTGACTGCTCCCTGCAGTAGTCAACTGCTCAAACCCTAAACCTAGAATTTTCCTTCCCAAGTACATTTCACTTGCACTCGGATTCTCACGACCCACTTGACTCTTCTTTGCAGCCTTGACTATTGCCTTCAAGTCTTCTTCGCTTTAGCTCTCGTCCCTCGAATACATACAAGCTTGCGACTCGACTTCATGTCATCCTTCGTGTATACCTTTGGCTCTCGTCCCTCAGAAGCATACAAGTCCGCGGCTCATTCTCATGTCATCCTTCGCGTATGCCTCGAAGTGCGCTTTCATCAGCTCATCATTGTCGTCTTGTCTATGGTTCTTCAGATGCACCATCCTTCATTGGACCCAAAGTCAACAAGTTGAGCCTATGTGTATGCTGCAGAACCTGCACACTCAAATACACATGTCAAATACAATGGCAGACCTAACTTAAATTCTTTGCCCAAACATTAAAACATATGGTCACACGGATCATAGATTGTCTCAACAATCTCCCACTTTTTGATGTTTGACAATACGTTTAAGTTAGGGAAAACATATAGCAAATACAAATGCTAATAAACTGGACTTTACGTTGCCAAGGCTATATCTTAAACTTACATCGCCAATGCATGGAATCCCCATGAGCTAGGATTTTTTCTCACCAAGGGTTTTTTAAAACCTTGGACTATCACAAGGCTCCCCAAACACCTAAACTCCCCATAAGTTAGAATTTTTTTCACCAAGGGTTTTTTAAAACCTATCCAAGGCTCCCCCTACACCTGGACTTATCAAGGGTTTTTTAAGAACCTATCATAAAGCTCCCCCTTTGCCAATAAATGAGCAACAAAGCTCCTCTTTTACCTAAGCTCCCCCATGAGCTAGGATTTCTTGCAAAGGTACATAAAATTTTCCCAATTAAATCTTAATTCTCCCTCTTTGTCATACATAAAAAAGAACTCCAATAATATCTCAATTATTGGATTCTTTAACCCCCTTAATGATCATAAACAGTGTGTATTAATCCCCCATAATATTATACACTTATTTATAATTATTTGGATACTTTTTTATTTGCTTAAAATAGTTTCAGTATGTATCAATTAACTGAGACAGGTATCAATCGACTGATTCTGTCGAAAAAACCTTACAATAGTTTTGTAAATGGGTAAAGACTATTGTCTTTATTTTGTTTCTTTGTAATTTACATGTGAGATGTTTTGCGATTTTTAATTTTGCGTTCTAGATTATTTTGATTATGTTGAATTGCAATGGTTTTTGTTTGGATTGAAAATGTTTTGGAATTGAATTTGCTAACCTTGATCAATTTGATCAAAGGATGGGGTTGTTTTTATTTCAATTGCAGTTCCAAATACAATTTGTTAATCGATTAGCTTGCTTGTTTTTGCCAAGTGTGGCAATTTCTTGTATGTTAATGTCATTTTACAATCACATTCAATTCAACTATTGAAAAATACCGTCTAGCATTAAATATTTTATTCGGGAAAATATGGTTTCAAAATGAGAGACTAATCACATGCGAGTTATTTATGTAATTATGAGATTTTTGACTTTTAGCTATTTCTGTAACTTATGCTAGCATTTTAGATAACTATAATTTAGCTTTTGGGACTTTTGACTTTTGACTATTTCTTTTTATTTGTACTATTAATTTTTTGTGTTATACATGAACATGACTTTTAAACCTTAAGAAGAATCTTATAACTCAAAAGGGCCAAGAAAAAACAAATATCCATGGTCTTCTAAAGAAGATGCTACACTTATCAAAGCATTGATGCAATTAAAGAATGTCATAGTGCTTAGAAACAAAAATGAGAAAGGTTTTAGGCTAGAACATGGACAAAAACTACAACAAATGCTTGAGTTTAGCTTGCCTGGACATGAAATTAAGGCAAAATCACATATTGAATCAATGTTAAGAACATTTCAGAATCTCCACAATATTGTACATGACATGTTGTATGGAGTTGGTAGTAGTGGTTTTAGTTAAGACTCAGAGAAAAATATGTTACAGTTCAGAAAGTCGTGTTGGATGAATATCTTAAGGTAATTTATTGTATTATTAAAATATTTTATTTTTATTTTCTTTTGTTTAGTTGTTAATATGATTTTTTTATAGATTCATGGAAATACAGAACAGTTTAGATGCAAGTCATTACCTTACTATGAGGATCTTTCTATCATCTTTTTTAGAGACCGTGCATCTAGGAAAGATGCTCAAGTTCCTATTGATATTGTGAAAGAATTAGAAAACATTACAGATAAAAATGATGATGAAAGTGTGGGTGTTGATGGGGATTATGATTCATATGCCCAAGATTTCATGTTTGGGGTCAAATGAAGAGATTCTTGTAGGATCGTTGGCGGGTTAGCAAAGGGGGAGGGGGGGGGGGGGGGGGAGGTGAATTGCCCTGCAAGTTGAATTCTATCTTTTGCATTTTTCTTATAAAGATAGACGTTAGTTGTAGTAGTTAATTAAAAATATATAAATAATTAAAACAAAGTAGTAAGAGACAAAAAGGATTACTAGATTGCAATTAGAATAGTTATTAATCCACGACAGTTAAAAGCTCCACTATCAAGATCTCCTTTGTTTGTAGGCGGAATAACCTCTTACACACTTTGAACAATACATGAAAAAGCTAGGAAAATGTGTTGATGCAGTCTAACCCTAATTGTTATTTTGGTGTTGACACCGATTTAAATTTTGATTTAAGTCTAGTTAAACGCATGGGGATTAAGTCCTAGTCGCGGACTGGGCACGAAATCCTAACTTGGAGGGTTGGGTGAAAAGTCCTAGCTTGGAGGGCTAGGTGAAAAGTCCCAACTTGGAGGGTTAGGTGAAAAGTCCTAGCTTGGAGGGCTAGGTGAAAAGTCCTAACTTGGAGGTTAGGTGAAAAGTCCCAACTTGGAAGGTTAGGTGAAAAGTCCTAACTTGGAGGGCTAGGTGAAAAGTCCTAACTTAGAGGGTTAGGAGAAAAATCCCAACTTGGAGGGTTAGGTGAAAAGTCCTAGCTTGGAGGGCTAGGTGAAAAGTCCTAACTTGGAGGGTTGGGTGAAAAGTCCTAGCTTGGAGGGCTAGGTTGATGAAATCCCGGCTTGGAGGGCCAGATCCTAGCTTGGAGGGCTAGGTTGATGAAATCTCGGCTTGGAGGGCCTGGTCCTAGCTTGGAGGGCTAGGTTGGATGAAATCCTAGCTTGGAGGGCTAGGTTGGAGTCCCTGGATCGGTCTGGTGACCGATCAGGGAAGTTGGCACGGTGCTCCTTCGTGGATCGGTCTGGTGACCGATCCAGCGATGCTGATCGAACTGGTGACCGATCAGGGAGCACCCAGTGAGGTTGGGAACCTGCTGCTCGGCTCCTGATCGGTCTGTTGACCGATCAGGGAGCATGCAGTTCGCTCACTGCTTTGCTCCTGATCGGTCTGGTGACCGATCAGGTAGCATACAGTGGTTTTGGTTCCCCTCGCTGCTTGGCTCATGATCGGTCTGGTGACCGATCTAGAACACTATTCGGATCGTTCTGGTGAACGATCAAGTATCGCGAGTTCCTCACTATGACCGATCAGGACGGAGCCTGATCGGTCTGAGCATGCCCTGATCGGTCTGGTGACCGATCAGGAGGGTTCGACTGCGAAGCTAAGGAATCACTCTGCAAAGGGGTGGATCGGACTGGTGACCGATCCACAACCTGGGATCGGTCTGGTGATCGGTCCCAGAGAAATCGTGATTTCTGATTAAGCGTTAGGGACCGATCAGGATGGAGCCTGATCGGTCTGAACCCACCCTGATCGGTCTGGTGACCGATCAGGAGGCTCTCTGATCGGTCCGGTGACCGATCACTTTAATTCAAAATGCACTGTCAGACGCTTTGATCGCGTCTGAACACATCTGATTTCTCTGTGCTTAATCTCTGATACTTAATTTGCTGCTGATTTGCTGTGCTAATGCTCTAATTAAGTGTGTAGGTGACAGGGGTGGATTCAAACACTCAAGGACAGTCAATGGAGGTCTTTCCTTGGAGCAGGTTTGTCCATTTGCCATCTCAGGTTGCAACGGTTGCTGGCGCTGCTGGAGCTGCTGACTGGGGCTAGGCTGAGGGAAGCTCGGGGAGTCCAGGAGAGCTCAGTGGTAGGCTGGTGGTTGCAGGTGAGCAGTTGGAGGCTGCAGTGAGATGACCTGGCGATCAGTGGAGAGACTTAAGCTGCGTAGCGGAGAAGAGCTGGGTAGAGGCTTTTGGCTGAACAGACTTCTTACGAGACTTCTTGCTGCGCAATCAATTCTCCACATTGTGCTTGTGCGATCTGTTGTTCCATTATTCTGAGCAAGCGACTGTGATCTTTGAAGCAACCTTGCGTTACTTGAGGATTTGGAAGAGGAACCAGGAGGCTTGGCGAGTCCATCAGCGAGAAGACACGAAGAAGGGAGTTCTTGCGTGAGATCTGCGCTGGGTGAAGCTCAGTGAGAAGTTTGCTTGGGTTCTTGCTGTCCTAAGTGCTCTGTAAGATCCTTCTTGTGTTTCATTGTGCTTAAAACTCTATCTTTGTTGAAACGCTATGGAGAGGTTACTCCACCGAGAAGGAGGTTGCATTTTATCCGAATTTTTCGGGGCTTGATCTGCCGACGATCAAGGGATTGCCCACCTTAACGGCACGCCAAGGAGTAGGGGCAAGTTATCCCCGAACCTTGTAAATCCTCTCGTTAGCTTTTTGCATTTGTGCTTAGCTTAGGGTTCATTTCTGCATACTTTGTTTTCCTTTAGCTTCCGCTGTGCTACTAAACATTTGAGGTGCAGAAATTTGCAAAGTGCTAAAGTTCAAGTGTCTGGCTATATTCACCCCCCCCTTTCTAGCCATCCAAGTTCCAACAAGTGGTATCAGAGCTTAGGGCTCTACTTTAACGGCTTAACATCCGAGAGTTATCAACAAGATGACTGGAAGAGAAGGAATGAGCACAAACCGACCTCCACTCTTCGACGGCACAGATTTTCAATATTGGAAATCGAAGATGGAGTTTCATTTAAAGACAAACATGAGCATATGGTTCTCGGTCAAAGAAGGTTTCATCCCTCCAAGAGATGTTGAAGGAAAAGATCTCGATTTCTCAAGTTGGTCGGCTGAGCAAATAAGAAAGAGTGAAGCAAATGCCAAAGCGGTGGTCACTTTGCAATGCGGGTTGACCAAGGAGGAGTTGATCAATGTGGGTCCTTTTACAAGTGTTAAACATCTTTGGAACAAAATCATTGAGCTCCACTAAGGAACTCAAGACACCCGAATAGCCAAGAAGGACCTCCTTCACAGTCAACTCCAAAATCTGTCCATGGAAGAAAATGAAAAGGTAAGTGAACTCCATGGAAGATTCAAAGAGATCGTCAATGGCCTCCACTCCATCAATGAAAAGGTAGAAAACCGAGATCTAGTAAGGTTAGTTCTAAAAGCTTTTCCAAGGAATACTTTGTGGTCATCCATGGTGGATGCCTACAAGGTTTCCAAGGATCTTTCCTTAGTTAAGTTAGAAGATCTATTTTGTGAAATGAAATTACATGAAATCTCTAACCAAGGCTCTGAAGAGAAAGGGGTTGCTTTTGTGGCAGGAAAGGAGGAGAAGCGCACCCATCACTTTGCTTTCATGGCACTAGAGGAGTCAAAGGAGGAAAGTGATGATGAATCAAGTAGCTCCTTAACCGTGCCTTCATCATCTTCGGATGATGAAGAGGTAATCACTCCTGAGTTAGATAAGTGCTATAGAGCTATCGCATGTTTAACCAAATTGTTAATGAAATCTAAGAATAAGGTTAAGTCATTGAAATTGGAAGTAGAACATTTAAAAACCTCTAAGGATGAGGTAATTGATGACTTGCATGTTACGATCCTTGAAAATGAAAATAAGGACTTAAAGAGCGAAGTTGAAAATCTCAAGAATGTTCTTGAGAAATTCTCAACTAGCTCAAAAACCTTAGACATGATACTAAACTCCCAAAGGGCAGTTTACAACAAGGCCGGTATAGGTTACCGACCTAAAGAACCTAGTATCATGTCACTAATATCTAGAACACATTTTGGATCATCAAAAAATTCTAAGGTTCAAAAAACCAAAAAGAAAATGACTAAGGAATGGGTGTCAAAGTCTTTCTTTGAAAGTGTTGAGGCAATCTGTGATCCGGAGTGATCATGTGTTTTGATGTTTGGACAAAGGGTTTAAGTTAGGCTTTCTCTTGTGTACTAATATGTGTATGTGAGTGTGCAGGTTGTATAGGTTTACACATATTGACTTGGCTGGACGGCTTCGGTATGGTGAAGTGTTGCATGGAGACAAGCTGGAGGCTTGTGTGCACCCGAGGGACCTGATATAGCAGGGATGATGAGCCGAGGGGCTTAGACTTCGAGACGTACGTGAAGGATGACATGGAGACAAGCTGGAGGCTTGTGTGCATCCGAGGGACGAGGGCCGAAGATGAAAAGGGCGCGAAGGCAATAGTCAAGGCTGCTGGTGAAGAGTCAGCTGAAGCAAGGGACAAGAGCCGAGGGAGGAGGACTCCAAGGGCAAGCCGGGAAGTGGACTTCAAAGGGCACACGTGAAGAGTGGCATGGAGGCAAGTCGAGGACTTGCATGCGCATCCGAGGGACGACAGCCGGTGGAAGAGGACTTCAAGGGGCAAGCAAAAGAAGTGGATCTGAAGGCACGCGTGGAGGAGAGTCAAGAGAGTGAGTAGGAGTGCTATTGTAAGCTGGGCAGTCGACTGGGGTTTGCCCAGTCAACTGCCAAAACTCACAGTAGGTTCTAGACCCTGGACCAGTCGACCAAAACTCACAGTAGGTTCTAGACCCTGGACCAGTCGACTGCAATTTTGGCAGTCGACTGGTAAGTCACCAGAATTCGAACGTTGGGATGTCAACGGTCGAATCTGAGTGGTGGCAGTAGACTGCCCTGGGACCAGTCGACTGCCAGCGGGTTTTCCAGCCCGAGTTCTATTTAAAGAGAACTCAGTTAGGGCTGGTTTTCTTGACAAATCTTGTCTTGGTTAAAGGCAAGATAGTAGTCTTTGTGCTAAGGTGTTCTAAAGGTATTGTGGTGAGGTTTCTCCACCCACAAGGAGCGACGAGGACTAGCCGAAGGTTATCCGAGGATTGATCCACCGACGGATTCTTGGATTAGTCACCCGTCCGGAGTGGATACCAAGTAAATCGGTTTGTTAGCAGTGCTTTCTTTGTTGTTTGTGTTTATTATTGTTGTTTCCACTTGCGCATACTAACAACATAGGAAGAACAAGCCGAAGAATCGCTATTCACCCCCTCTAGCGGACACGATCGATCCTACAGTTGGTATCAGAGCGAAGGACCGCTCTTGATCGGACTAACCGCTAAGGGAGCACACGCTAGGGGAAGAAAGAAAATGGAAGGTAAACTTGGGGAAGACATCTACACTCCACCGCCCTACGATCATCAAGATTTCGACTTTTGGAAGGCGAGGATCGAAACTTGGTTTGGAATGGAGTGGGAACTAAGAATTGCGCTTGAAGAGCCATTCGAGATTCCAAGGGATAAACACGGGAAGAAGCTTAGGCCTAGATATTGGAGTCAAGAACAACAAGATCAAGCGAAAGCGAATGAGAAGGTAATTAGTATTTTGGTAAATGTTTTGCCTAATAACATTTTGAGTTGGGTAGGTGAATATAGAGATGCACATGAATTATGGAGTAAAGTCAAAGAATATCATGAAAATCCTATACAAATTCAAGAGCCCAAAGAAATCAATTCATTTGTTCAAGAAGTGGAAGAAGGAAGTGAGAGGTCATCCACCTCATCTAGAGAAAAGGAGGAGGTCACCACCTCAAGGATTGAGGGGGAGGAGAGACCCTCATCAATCCTAGATCAAGAGGAAGCATCCACCTCTTCCAAGGTTGAAGAAGTCAACCTAGCCTCCACCTCCACCAAAGCAAAGAAGAAAGAGCACATCACATGCTTTGGGTGCAATGAAAAGGGGCACTATAAGGATAAGTGCCCAAAAGGTAAAGAGGAGGTAATTCCGAAACCCAAGTCATTTCAATTTAAATCTAATATGGGTTGTAGGAATGGAGAAGCCCAAGCTAAGAAGAAGAGAATTAGATGCTTCACGTGTGGAGAGCTATGACACTACCACACGAAGTGCCCAAAGAAAGGTGAAATAAAGAAAATGGAGCATCTAAGAAGATGGGAGCTAGAAGGAGGAAAGAAGGAAGCAAAGAAGTTCACAACAAGGAATGACTACAAGGGTAAGGGAGGTAATTCCTAACCCTAGACTAAAAAGTAATTTAATTTCAAGTTCTTCCTTGCATTTTAAAAATCGTGCTAATCACCCATCCATGCATGCTAGTTTTAATGAAAAATGTCTAATGGTGCATAACCATGGTTTTAAGTATAATGATAGGAATAGGAATAACAAGGTAGATCATAACTCTAGGAAAAGTATGCATCATGGTAGGCCAAAGACTTATGTACCTAAGGATCAAGGCACTAATCCCAAGAAGGGAAGGAATGTGCCTAGAAAGGAGAATAGGTCTAGAAATGTCCAAAGTAAACATATGGACACCAAGGTCAAAAACTTAGAAAGGGAAAATCAAGCCTTGAGGGCAAAGCTTGATACATTAGAAAAGACCCTAGAAAGATTCAAGGTTGGATCTAAGGGTCTAGACATGGTGTTGGGTAACCTAAAACTCAAATATGATAGATCGGGTTTGGGCTATCAATCTAAGACCTCCAAGGCCAACAAAAAGAAATATGCGGGGAAGGCATCTTATCATGGCAAGAAGGAGAGGTCCAAGGATGGCAAGAGGGTGTCATCCAAAGGTAAAAAGAGTGACTTAACTAAGGATAAGGTGTCCAAGGTTAAGAGGGTTCACTTTGTAGGCCAAGGATCACCGGAGGCACACCGGTGTGGCTTTGTGTGGGGTGAGTCACCTAGGGAGGTGGTTAGGGCTTAGAGCTCAAGGGAGAGCTCTAGGAGCCTTTGGGGTCCATGGTAAATGGATCTCAAAAGTTTCTCTCCTAGGAAATTAGGTTAAATGTGCCAAATAGGGTTGGAAGACTTGGGTAAGTTTTAATCCTAGGTTTTGACACATTAAAAGGGGATTTAAGGAGAAAAATGTGAAAATGAGGTTATAATTGGTAAAATTAGGTTTTAGTGGATAGAAACCATATATTTCAGTGCTAGAAATGTATCATGGCCAGATATTAGAAGATATATCAAGGAAAGGCCATAATTAGGACTTTTTGGAGGAGTTAAAATGATACAATTTAGAGAAATTAGAGTTTCGTGTCAAACTTGGGATTCGGAGTACATTTGTTTGGAAATGAATTTTTCCCAAGTAGACATTGACCCACAAATCTCCCCATGAAATTTCATAATTTTTGGAGATTTATGAAATTAACTAGGCATTACTGAAATTGGGATTGAAAACCTGAAATTCAGGTATCAGTCGACTGCCCCAAGGGCAGTCGACTAGTCCGAAGTGAATTCAGCCCCGAGACCATTCTGTAAGGTTTTCCAGTCGACTGGTCAGGAGGTTTAAGGACAAAAGTCATTTTGGATGTTGAAAATTCAAATGTGGATTATAGGATATGGTTTTGGATTAAAAGTCTTGATTATAAGTTCATATTCCTTAACTAGAGTGTTACCCCATGATTTAATAAGGTTTTATTGATATGTAGAAAATCAAGGAAGTTTGATAAGTGATGAGAAGAAGGAAAAATTCATCATATTATGGACAAATATTGAAAAGAAAAGAATTGGGGATAATTCCATGTGTCTAAGTGTGATGGTTAGCTTTAACAAACACATGGAATTAGAGATATATTTGAAGGTTGATACAAATGTCAAATCTTTAAGGAAATTAGATTGTACCAAAAGTCAAGCACATTTGTATTTTTCATGGAATTATATTTTTCTAGGATAGAGTATATTCTAGCAAATGTGCTTGTAACCTTTTAAACATGTTCAAAGTTTAGTTGAGTTCTTTTTGGCACTAGGGGTAAGGTTGCTTGGGAGCAAGCCTTTAATGGTGTCCAAGGGAGAAGAACTCGGGTGTTGGGTTGGGTATACCTCAACATGGTGTTATGGTGTTAAGTTGGCTAGAACTTCACCATGGGAAAATGAAAATTGGGAAAAGACATAGGTAAAGGGGGAGGTTGCCTCCTTGTTTGCCTTAAGTTTCATAGGAAATTTTTGGGTTTTGTGTCAAACTTGGGAATGGTGATAGATACATGGTTGGATGTATTTTTCCCAAGTAGGTATGGGTACCACAATATTCTCCACGAAATTTGGGAATTTTTGGGGATTTGTGAAATTTCTGACGCGTTTCTGAAATTCGGCCAGAAAACTAGCTATCAGAGTATCAGTCGACTACCCTAGGGGTAGTCGACTGGTCAGGGCTGGTGTGGGTATCCAGCAACTGACTTGGGTCCAAATGATTGAAAACAAGTGTATGGGGGGTTAGTACACTGTGTTTAGGACCATTAGAGATTTAAAGAACCAATAATTGGGATATTATTGGGGTCTTTTGATGTATGGCAAAGGGGGAGAAGTTTGGGTTTAAGTTGGGAAACTAAACTTACCTTTGCTAGAAACCCTAGGTTTAGGGGGAGCTGAGATTAAGGGGGAGCATGGTTGCTCCATACTTGGCGTAAGGGGAACCTGGGAGAGGTTTCTTAAAAAGCTTTTATAAGTCCAATGGAGGGGGAGCTTTGGAGAAGCTTTAAAAAGCCCGTTTTGGTGAAAATTCCTAACTTGGAGGGTTAGGTGTGGGGAGCCTTGGGATAGGTTTTAAAAAGCCCATTTCGGAAAATTCCTAACCTGGAGGGTTAGGTGTAGGATGCCTTGGGATAGGATCCATGTATGCATTGCATATGCATTTATTTAGCATTATTCTTGCTATCTATTATTTTTTTTTATTTTTCCTAACTTAAACGTATTGCCAAACATCAAAAAGAGAGAAATTATTGAGGCAATCTGTGATCCGGAGTGATCATGTGTTTTGATGTTTGGGCAAAGGGTTTAAGTTATGCTTTCTCTTGTGTACTAATATGTGTATATGAGTGTGCAGGTTGTATAGGTTTACACATATTGACTTGGCTGGACGGCTTCGGTATGGTGAAGGGTTGCATGGAGACAAGCTGGAGGCTTGTGTGCACTCGAGGGACTTGATATAGCAAGGATGATGAGCTGAGGGGCTTAGACTTCGAGGCGTACGTGAAGGATGACATGGAGACAAGCTGGAGGCTTGTGTGCATCCGAGGGACGAGGGCCGAAGATGAAGAGGGCGCGAAGGCAATAGTCAAGGCTGCTGGTGAAGAGTCAGCTGAGGCAAGGGACAAGAGCCGAGGGAGGAGGACTCAAAGGGCAAGCCGGGAAGTGGACTTCAAAGGGCACACGTGAAGGGTGGCATGGAGGCAAGTCGAGGACTTGCATGCGTATCCGAGGGACGACAGCCGGTGGAAGAGGACTTCAAGGGGCAAGCAAAAGAAGTGGACCTGAAGGCACGCGTGGAGGAGGGTCAAGAGAGTGAGTAGGAGTGCTATTGTAAGCTGGGCAGTCGACTTGGGTTTGCCCAGTCGACTGCCAAAACTCACAGTAGGTTCTAGACCCTGGACCAGTCGACTGCCATTTTGGCAGTCGACTGGTAAGTCACCAGAATTCGAACGTTGGGATGTCAACGGTCGAATCTGAGTGGTGGCAGTCGACTGCCCTGGGACCAGTCGACTGCCAGCGGGTTTTCCAGCCCGAGTTCTATTTAAAAAGAACTCGGTTAGGGCTGGTTTTCTTGACGAATCTTGTCTTGGTTAAAGGCAAGATAGTAGTCTTTGTGCTCAGGTGTTCTAAAGGTATTGTGGTGAGGTTTCTCCACCCACAAGGAGCGACGAGGACTAGCCGGAGGTTATCCGGGGATTGATCCACCGACGGATTCTTGGATTAGTCACCCGTCTGGGGTGGATACCAAGTAAATCGGTTTGTTAGCATTTGTTGTTTATGTTTATTATTATTGTTTTCACTTGCGCATACTAACAACGTAGGAAGAACAAGCCGAAGAATCTCTATTCACCCCCTCTAGCGGACACGATCGATCCTACAGAAAGTTCATTAGGTCCCAAAATTTGGGTACCTAGAACCTCTATCTTTAGAATTGTATAAGCATTGCTTAATGGGGAGCATCTATCAACATGGGTTGTTGATAACGGGTGCTCCAAATCTATGGTCAGGGAAAATTGGTATCCACATGATTAGCTTTGGAGAATTCAAATTAGATAATTTGATTTTCATTGCTTTAATTTTTATAACAATGTAATCTCTTGGCTAGTAATTTTTATGGAATTCATGTGTCAAAGAACTTAATCATGCTTAAGTATGATTTACTTTAGTATTAAAATTCTTCCATGATCAAGTTTGCTTCCAAAATAAAGAAGGAACTGTCTAATTCATCTTTACCAAATAGAATTATACATTCATCATGTGTGTTATCCATGTCTATGAATTTTCTATTCAAATGATTGCATGCATACCTGCTTTGGAAGCCTAATTCAAACTTGATTTCAAATCGGTTGGAACCATGACTGTAATACATGTTGATGCAGTCTGGCCCTGATTGTTGTTTTGGTGTTGACAACGATTTTAGTTTAGGAGGATGATTATGATATGGAAAATCCTAACCTGGGAGGTTAGGTGTAATGATTATGATGATTAAGTCCTGATCGAGGATTAGGCATGATATGGAAAATCCTAACCTGGGAGGTTAGGTGTGGAAAATCCTAGTCTGGAGGGCTAGGTGATGGAAAATCCTAACCTGGAGGGTTAGGTGTTGAAAGTCCTAGTCTGGGAGGCTAGGTGTTTGGAAAAGTCCTAGTCTGGGAGGCTAGGTGTTGGAAAAGTCCTAATTCGGAAAGGTTGGGTGAAAAGTCCTAGCTTGGAGGGCTAGGTGAAATGTCCTAACCTGGAGGGTTAGGTGCAAATTCCCATCCTGGAGAATTAGGTGAAAAAGTCCTGGCTTGGAGGGTCAGGTGCCTAGCTTGGAGGGCTAGGTTGGATGATGTTCTAACTCGGAAGAGTTGGGTGAAAAGTCCTAGCTTGGAGGGCTAGGTGAAAAGTCCTAGCTTGGAGGGCTAGGTGAAAAGTCCTAACTTGGAGGGTTAGGTGCAAATTCCCAACTTGGAGAGTTAAATGGAAAAATCCTTAGCTTGGAGGGCTAAGGTGGATGAATTCCTAGCTTGGAGGGCTAGGGTTGAGTCACTGGATCGGTCTGGTGACCGATCAGGGACATTGGCACGCTGCTCCTTAGTGGATCGGTCTGGTGACCGATCCAGCTATGTCTGATCGGACTGGTGACCGATCAGGGAGCGCACAGTGAGATTGGGAATCTACTGTGTGGCTCCTGATCGGACCGGTGACCGATCAGGGAGCATGCTGCTTCCTTGCTGTCTTGCTCCTGATCGGTCTGGTGACCGATCAGAGAGCAAACGGTGAGTGAGTTCCCTTGCTGATCAAAGTCTTGGATCGGTCCGGGGACCGATCAGGGATCTTGGATTTGATTAAAAAGTAACTGTTCATCTTGCCTGATCGATCTGGGTGATCGATCAGGATCCAATCTGATCGGTCTGGTGACCGTTCAGGCTTCACCCTGATCGGTCTGGTGACCGATCAGGCGTGTATAGCTGCGAGAGCTGGGAATCCCAGCAAAGCAGTGGATCGATCTGGTGATCGATCCACACACCCTGGATCGGTCCGGTGACTGATAAGCACCATTTTATTGATTATTTTAATTGCTAAAATCCATGTTTGATCCATGTTTTTATTGCTTAATTATGATTTTACCCTAGGTTTTGGAACTTTATCTTATTTTGGACTTAATTGCAAAATTACACAATTTTTGGATTATTTGGCCACTAATTTTCTGATATATTTTTGTAGGCATGAAAGGATCCTGGACTTAGGGCATACTGGGTCAAACCTGAGTCGGATGTGAACCGGATCGAATTATCAAGCCTACGATTAATCCGGGTCGTCCGATTCAAGAGCGCTAGATCTGAGCCATCCGGAACGATTTGAAGCAATCCGAGCTAGGGTTAGGGTTGATCAAGCTCTATGATCAAGATCTGAAGGTTTCATCCCAATCAGAGCTAAATCAACTGTTGGATCAAGCAAGGAGGGCTCTAGAACGTCCATTCACAGATAGAGTTGATCTGGACCATCCGTTGCATATCTGGAGGATCCGAGCTACCACAAGGCAGATCCTGACCCCAGATCATCATCATAAAAGTTTGGCTCCAATCAGATGAAGATCAGCCGTTGGATCTCCTCCGATCAATCTGGGCCGTCCGTTGATAACTATTTAATCAGACATTTGCCGCAGCCTTGTCGCGTTTCCTCGCCGTCTTCTTCGTTCTTCGTTTTCTCTTCACTTTTTAGCTAGATTTCTTCCATTCAAGGGGCGCGACCCCTTAATTCTTCATCGGGATCAAGGTTTGGATCGCTGAAGGATACTTTGTTGGAGATTTCAGATCAAATTCGCACCGGACAGAGCTTGTTTGAGGGTTTCGACAGCTTTGTGGTCCGGGAGCTTAAATCTCAGCCACAACCAATTTCCGACGACCTGGGCCACTTGTAGGGGTTCTCAGGTGAGCTCAGGTCTTCCCCAAATCACCATCGCAGCTCAACAACTGAGATCGAAACTTTCGGATTGGAAATTTCCCCAACTGTGCAGTTTGAGCAGAATTTACCAAGCGGAGCTGTTTTCCAGCGAATTGCTGAGCTTAGGGGTTCGAGGCCGGCTCTTGATTGACAACCAAGAAGATCTTGAGCTAATGGAGGATTAGGGTTTAGATTTCCTTGGTTAATTTCAGTTTTCTTAGTTGTAATTTAAAGTCTACTGTCTGTTCTGTTTTTGTATTGGTTTCAGATTCGTTACTTTGTTTAATGCAATTGTTTTGCTTAAATTAGGCTTGGTTTCTGCTAGTTTAATAGCTAGAGAATGTGTTTAGTGGATAGTTGTTTTTAATTCTAGTTGTTTTCAGTTTCTTTACTTGAGTATCAGCTATGCCATTTTTCTTTCCTTGCGTATCAGTCCATTTTTCCTGCAATTACATTTCAGTTTCAGAGATTTTCAATTCGTTTCACTTTCAGTGAGTTAATTCAGTTAGTTTAAGTTTGCTTAGATCTTAGCTTCATTTCTGAATCTTGTCTAGCTTGGTAAGGCCAAAATTCAGTTTGTTTTCCCAGCTAATTCCTGCGTATCAACTTATTCTGCACAAGCTGTTTTCAGATTCTGCTTGCACCTCAACTCTATTCAACCATGTTTCAGTTTGTCTTTACATTCTGCATTGAAGTCAAATAATATCAATTGAATTCAGCTTGTTTTTCTTAGCTTAGGTTAATGCATTCGAACTCAGCTCGTTCCATTTAATTTTGCATTCCATTTCTGAATTCCTGAACATAAGTATTCGGATTCTGTTTTCTGAAATTCATCTCTGCAGTTGGTTGGATTCAATTGACCAGATTTTGATCCGAATTTCTTCCTTCATTCCAGCATTTTTCTTCTCTGATAGTTAGCTTTCCAAACCGCATCAATTAGTTGCATCTCTGAACTGTTAACATTAGGCTTGGCACAAAAGTATCAGCTGTTCCACAAGGGTTTGTTTCTTCATATTAGGCTGTTTGGCACTGCTTTATATCAGAATTAAATTTATTCCTTGGTGTATGTTTGAGCTTGAGATCAGTTTCATTCGCACTCGACTTGTCTTTGCATTGGAGTCTCATGTAGGCACCTAAGTGGTATTTAGTGTGTATCAAGTTTTGGTGGTGTGAATTTTGTATCAAGTAAGAGTTGGTGTTGACTTTGTATCAATTTGTCTATAGATTGCTTGGCATTTTGTTATTTTGAATGGCAAACCTTGAAGCAAAAATTTGAATTAGTATCAATCAGGATTAGGATCGATTTGATTTCAGATTTGATTTCTTGAATTTTGCAAATTGCATTAATTGATTAAGTGGTCAATTGCTTGAATCATTAAGTGCTATCACTTAGTTTAGTTCATGAGTTAAATCTCCTTGAGTTTCCTTGTGATTTCATTCATAATTGAACCCAAATTCCAGATTTTATTTGAAACCCAAAAACACAAACGACACCTAAATACAAGCGCGAATCAAACAACGTCAACTAGCCCCGAGAAAAAATACGACCTGTGACCCCTATATTACATTTTCATACTTTTGATTGTAAAAGGGTTTCGAGCATTCATTTATAAATTCTAAATTTGAGGCCCACATTCGTGACACATAGTTTGAGCCTATCAGTGACCGATCACTTTAATTCAAATTTCACTGTCAGACGCGGTCAGAGCGTCTGATCGTATCGAATTTGCTGATGTATGTGATATGCTGTGTGATCTTCTGCTCTAATGCTCTGATTGAGTTTCAGGTGACAGGGGAGGATTCAAACACTCAAGGAGAAGTCAAAGCATGCTTTCCTTGGAGCAGGTTTGTCCCTTTTCACATCTCAGGTTGCAACGGCGAGCCGAAGACTGGGGCTGAGACTGGAGCTTGGCTGAGGAGCTCAGTGAGTCCAGAGATAGCTCAGTAGAGGCTGGCGTTGGCAGATGAGTAGCTGGGAGCTACAGAGATGTGGTCACTTGTCGCTTGGCGGAGAAACAAAAGGAAGCGCGAGAAGACGAGGCGGTAGAGTTTTTTTGTGGTGGAAGCGATTCAGTTTGAAAAACTGCTTTGTGTTCTTGCGTTCTGCTGCTACAAGCTTGCTGTTCTTGAGTTCTTCAACCATTCTAAGCAAGCTATAGAGGAGCAATCATCATACTTGAGCGCTTGAAGGAGAAAACAAGAAGCTTAGAGTCCGACAGTGGGAAGACACGAAGCAGACAGGGGTCTGCGTGAGATCGCCACTGGGTGGAGCTCAGGGAAGCTTGCTGTGTTTTGTCCTTGCGAAGGGTTTGAGTAAGATCCTTCTTGTTGTTGTTTCATTGTGCTCATTATATATCATTGTGTGAAACACGCTGTGGAGAGGTTTCTCCACCGAGAAGGAGGTTGCTTCATATCCGGTGTTAACCGGGGCTTGATCTGCCGACGATCAAGGGATCGCCCACCTCAAGGGCACGCCAAGGAGTAGGGGCAAGTTATCCCCGAACCTTGTAAACCCTCCTTGTTAGCGATCTTGCTAGTTGTGTTTGTTTCACTCTCGTTTAGTTTTTCTGCATACTCTGTTTTCCACTCTTTCCGCTGTGCTACTGATATTTGAGTTGCAGAAATCGTGATAAATTGACAAGGGGCAAGCGATTGTCTATATTCACCCCCCCCTCTATAGTCATCTCGTTCCCAACAATACACACTTGAAAAGTATGACTTTTCAATCCAATCCATGAGGTTTAGCTTCAATATGCCATGATTTGGATTGAACTCCATAGTTCACTGTAAATCTAGAAGTTAGCCAAAATATTTGCAATAACTTATGATATATCTTAGGCTTAAGTTTTTCTTAATACTTTGGAGATGAACTTAGTTGAATATGCCTTGATCTTACTGTTTGTGTGATTAACCTTAATGTATGATACCAATTTTGTTTAAGAACAGCATGCTCACATAGTTCATGATGTTTCAAGTTTCATGACTTGTTTTGTTTTCCCACTAATCATGCTTGTATACAAACATGTTTTTGGTATTATCTTAAATCCATAGAAATTCTTGATCTTTGATGTGGAATGAAAAATCTGTTTGGATCCATAGAAATTCTTGATCTTGAACCCATAGAATTCCTTGATCTTTAGTTTGAAGGACATGAATCATGTTGTTTGTTGTGGTTAAGGGAAATGAATTGTGTTTAATGGAATTCTGTCTTGGATTAAACCTAATTGAATTAGGGTTTAGAAGTGTTTCAGAGTTTCTGAACTTTCAGAGTTTCTGAATTGTCGTCTGTATCAGACCTGATCGGTCCACCGACCGATCAGGACTCACCCTGTCTGGAGACCGATCAGGGATCACTCTGATCGGTCCGGTGACCGATCAGATCAACTCTGATCAAGGAACCCCCAGATCATTCCAAAATGATCCAAAAATTTCTCAGACCAATCACTTCTCGTCGAATTGTATCAGTTTAATGATCGTACTACAAACAAACATGATACATTCTGATTACAATTGAAACATACTTGATCACCCATTGGTACAAACATGGTACTAAAGGAGCACAAATTTGTTCAAGTGGTACAAACCTGGTACTTAATAGTGATTTGATACAAACCTATGTTGGAATGTTCAAATTCATAAGAAAGGGTTTGTTGAGCCATGACTCTTGTTCTTGATGTCGTGTTTCAGAAATGGTTCTGAAATGTCGAATATTAATAGAGTCTACACCCCTATTGTAGAATGCAAATTGTTAATGCAGTCTAATCAGAAATGTATCAGAGTTTCAGGAATTTTTCTGAAATTTGATCGCTCCCAGACTAATAAGAAATATTTCTGTATCAAGTAATCAACGAACCTGATTGGTCACGGAGACCACTCAGGATTATGTGTCGGATACAGCTGCATTCCTTACTTGTCATATGAAACATATACATGTTTGACCATGATATACTTCTGTATATGTTTTCATGTGAAATTCACACTTTTTACCGTATGATGCATATACATTGTTGCCATGATACATTTATGGTATATGCCCTTCATATGCAATTCAAAAATTGTCCTTTGATTATTTTGGGTTTGGGGAGAGACCTGTGTTTGAGGGGGAGGTATGTTCAAACTTAATAACCATACCCTTTTCGATGTTTGACAAGGGGGAGAAAATGGTTAATTAAGTTTAGGGTTATTGTAAGGGGAGGATTTTGATTCCCTTAAGATAATTGAACTGCCTTCAATTGATCATCAATGCCTAAACTTAAATCGGGGTGTCAAAAACAAAAAGGAGGAGATTATTGATGCAGTCTAACCCTGATTGTTGTTTTGGTGTTGACACCGATTTAAGTTTTGATTTAAGTCTGGTTAAACGCATGGGAATTAAGTCCTAGTCGACGACTGGGCACGAAATCCTAACTTGGAGGGTTGGGTGAAAAGTCCTAGCTTGGAGGGCTAGGTGACAAGTCCTAACTTGGAGGGTTAGGTGAAAAGTCTCAACTTGGAGGGTTAGGTGAAAAGTCCTAGCTTGGAGGGCTAGGTGACAAGTCCTAACTTGGAGGGTTAGGTGAAAAGTCTCAACTTGGAGGGTTAGGTGAAAAGTCCTAGCTTGGAGGGCTAGGTGAAAAGTCCTAACTTGGAGGGTTGGGTGAAAAGTCCTAGCTTGGAGGGTTAGGTTGATGAAATCCCGGCTTGGAGGGTCAGGTCCTAGCTTGGAGGGCTAGGTTGATGAAATCCCGGCTTGGAGGGCCTGGTCCTAGCTTGGAGGACTAGGTTGGATGAAATCCTAGCTTGGAGGGCTAGGTTGGAGTCCCTGGATCGGTCTGGTGACCGATCAGGGAAGTTGGCACGGTGCTCCTTCGTGGATCGGTCTGGTGACCGATCTAGCAATGACTGATCGGACTAGTGACCGATCAGGGAGCACCCAGTGAGGTTGGGAACTTGCTGCTCGGCTCCTGATCGGTCTGTTGACCAATCAGGGAGCATGCAGTTCGCTCACTGCTTTGCTTCTGATCGGTCTGGTGACCGATCAGGGAGCATGTTGGATAGGGTTGGTCCGGCTAGAGGGGGGGTGAATAGACGGCTAATAAAATAAAAGTGGTGGAAACTCGTCTATAAAAAAAACTTGGTTGCAACTTGGTCGTTGCTTCCAAGACGGTTAAAGCTCAAAAAAATCTCCTTGTGGCGGAGAAGCCTTACAACTGAAGATCGCTAGGCTTTAGAGAGAATTACAAGAAATGAATTGAATGAGTTAATTCTAAAGCAAAACCTCTAAGTCTATTTATAGCCTAAGAGAATAAATCTGGATTATTGATTGTTGATCATATTTCTCTTGGTCGTTGATCCATGGATGTAATCTGGATGGTTGATCTTGGATGGGATTAAATTGCATCCATTGGATTTGATTAAAGGATAATGTAACATTATCCCTTAAGTTTTAATTGTTTTAATTAAAACTTTATCTTCCCTTGCTCGAGATGGCTGTTGTAATATCCATATCGCTGTTGTAATCTATAGGTAGCAATATCGGCAACACTTTATTCCCATCGCCCTTCATCCCAATTGGTAAGTGGGTTAGTGTGTTTGGTAGAGGGCTTAGGTTCGATCCTTCTTGGCACCCAAATATCTTTTTCATTTCTTTTGGGCGCTTGGACTAGTCTTTTTTTAATTCTTCGTCTTCTGGGTGATTTTCGGCCAACCGAAGTTAGGCTCACCCGAACCTGACTCCGGCCTTTCGCCCCTCGAGCGTCCTTCCTCCCGGCTTCTCGTTCCTCGGACACCGCGCACGTCCTTCTCGCTCCACCGGTGTACTCTTCCGCAGCTTCCGCGTCCCTCGGATTGTACTGAGCCCGTCGGCTCACTTCCCCGCGCAATCCTTCTCGTCCACTGCGTCTTATGCTCGACTTCCTCCGTACCTAAGTTCCTGCACACTTAGCAGAGGGATTAAAACCAACAGGACCTAACCTAACTTGGTTGATCGCATCAAAACCAACCGGGGCACCAACAATCTCCCCCTTTTTGATGTGCATCAATCCAAGTTTAGTTAGAGATAAACAACAAACAATAATAATATTGTAACAGAATTAAACATAAAAAAATTTTGCAATCATGTACATAACCTCCCCCGAACATAAACTACTCTCCCGCTTTACTTAATATTATTCCTCCCCCTTTGATCACATCAAAATATGGGGAAATATAATTAGGAAAGAAGAAAAATTTTAAGTGTGATAACAAATATTCGAAGTAAAAAGAATCGCATTACCACAAATTTTTCAAATTTAAAATGGCATATTTTTTCCGAAGTTAATTCCAATTTTTTTTTATATCGAAAAAAATAGATTTCAATAAACGATTCATAAAAAATCGAACATTTATAAAAAAACTCTGAATATTTTTGTCAAAGTCGAAGATGAAGATATGAGTTTAGACAAAAAATTTCAGCTTTAAAATTGTTTATTAAGTCTGAAAATAACAGATACGAGTTTTTGAAGTTTTTTTTTAAATTATAATGAGTTTTTCCACTATATTTGAATCATGAAAAATTAGATCAATAAAAATAAATGATTTATCTATTTTTTAAAATTTTAATTTCAAATTTTGATCGAAAATATTTGAAAAATATTAATATAACTTTTGTAAAAGAATTCTGCAAAAAAAAACTTATCAGTTTAAAATAAATTTTGGAACCCAAAATAAATTTTCATCTACGGGGTTAATCAAAAACTTTGGAGGAATATAATTTCTAGGAATTTTCCTAATCTGGCCCTTATGATTTTTAACATATACCAATTCAAATTTTCAGGATAAAAATTCTTTTTAATTCTTAAACATGCAATATCATTTTCTAATTTCTCCACTAGATTTTTCAAATTTTCATTTTCTATTTTTAGTTGGTCGGATAGAACAGATGAGCATACAGTGCCAAATCTTTCTTTTAACTCAAAGTTTTCTATCTCCAATTTATTCATCGACTTAAGCATGAATTTTATTACCGAGTAGATTCGAGCAGGTGGAAGTAGACATACCTCACTTACCGGGTCGGTTTCGAAGTTAGGACCTTCCTCTTCATTGCTGCTTTCTCCCGAGGTGCTTTCTTCATCTTCGTCTTGGTGGCTTGCCATCAATGCAAGTCCGACGAACTCTTCGGCTTCCGATTCATCTGACGAGGTCTCGTCCCAAGTGGCTTTTAGTGTCTTTTTCTTCTTTGGCTGGTTCTTGTGTTTAGGGCATTGATCTTTCAGGTGTCCCTCCTCATTGCAGTTGTAGCATCGGACCGTTCGTTTTTTCTTTCTCTGCACCCTTTTTGAGTGGTTAGTATTAATGAATTTACATAATTTTCTTACCGCTAGCGCTGTTTCTTCATCATCCGCTGAAGATTCTTCGTCGAGTTGGATCTTCCTTGTGTTTAGCGTAATGTTGTCAGCTTTCCTGTTCTTTTCTACAAAGCGAGATTCATGAAGTTCCAAAGTATAAAATAACTGTTCTAAAGTACTTATTTCTAGATTTTTTGAAATATAATACGCATCGATTACCGAGGTCCATTCCGGTGTTCTCGGAAATGCGTTTAGAGCGTACCTTTGAGCATCGCGGTTAGTTACCTTTTCTCCGAGATTTTCGAGGCTTGTGATTAGTTCTTTTACCTTTGCATGTAATCTCGCAACAGATTCTCCGTCTTCCATCCGTAGATTGGTCAGTCGGCTTCGAAGAACATCTCGTCGCGCAAGTTTTGCTTCCGAGATTCCTTCGTGCAGTTCCAAGAACTTTTCCCAAAGTTCCTTCGCCGATTCGTACTTACCGATCCGGTTCACATCTTGCTCTGGGAGGACGGTCAGCAGATGAAATTCTGCCTTTCCGTTTGCTACAGCATCAACTTGTTCCTTCTTGTTCCAAGAATCAGAATTCTTGATCTTTCCTTCATTGTCTTTGGGAGCTGCATAGTCATTTTTCATAATAATTAATAATTCATAATCCGTAGTAAAAAATACCTGCATCTTCCGTTTCCATGCCGCGAACTCCCCCTCAAACTTAGGCGGGTATATCGTTGGTCCAACCATCTTAAAATTTGCTGCAGTTGGTAGTCCTTCTGCGGCGGCCTGGCTCTGATACCACTTGTTGGATCGGGTTGGTCCGGCTAGAGGGGGGTGAATAGACGGCTAATAAAATAAAAGTGATGGAAACTCGTCTATAAAAAAAACTTGGTTGCAACTTGGTCGTTGCTTCCAAGACGGTTAAAGCTCAAAAAAATCTCCTTGTGGCGGAGAAGCCTTACAACTGAAGATCGCTAGACTTTAGAGAGAATTACAAGAAATGAATTGAATGAGTTAATTCTAAAGCAAAACCTCTAAGTCTATTTATAGCCTAAAAGAATAAATCTGGATTGTTGATTGTTGATCATATTTCTCTTGGCCGTTGATCCATGGATGTAATCTGGATGGTTGATCTTGGATGGGATTAAACTGCATCCATTGGATTTGATTAAAGGATAATGTAACATTATCCTTTAAGTTTTAATTGTTTTAATTAAAACTTTATCTTCCCTTGCTCGAGATGGCTGTTGTAATATCCATATCGCTGTTGTAATCTATAGGTAGCAATATCGGCAACACTTTATTCCCATCGCCCTTCATCCCAATTGGTAAGTGGGTTAGTGTGTTTGGTAGAGGGCTTGGGTTCGATCCTTCTTGGCACCCAAATATCTTTTTCATTTCTTTTGGGCGCTTGGACTAGTCTTTTTTTGATTCTTCGTCTTCTGGGTGATTTCCGGCCAACCGAAGTTAGGCTCACCCGAACCCGACTCCGGCCTTTCGCCCCTCGAGCGTCCTTCCTCTCGGCTTCTCGTTCCTTGGACACCGCGCATGTCCTTCTCGCTCCACCGGTGTACTCTTCCGCAGCTTCCGCGTCCCTCGGATTGTACTGAGCCCGTCGGCTCACTTCCCCGCGCAATCCTTCTCGTCCACTGCATCTTACGCTCAACTTCCTCCGTACCTAAGTTCCTGCACACTTAGCAGAGGGATTAAAACCAACAGGACCTAACCTAACTTGGTTGATCGCACCAAAACCAACCAGGGCACCAACAGAGCATACAGTGGGTTTTGGTTCTCCTCGCTGCTTGGCTCCTGATCGGTCTGGTGACCGATCTGGAACACTGTTCGGATCGTTCTGGTGAACGATCAAGTGTCGCGAGTTCCTCACTATGACCGATCAGAACGGAGCCTGATCGGTCTGAGCATGCCCTGATCGGTCTGGTGACCGATCAGGAGGGTTGGACTGCGAAGCTAAGGAATCACTCTGCAAAGGGGTGGATCGGATAGGTGACCGATCCACAACCTGGGATCGGTCTGGTGATCGGTCCCAGAGAAATCGCGATTTCTGATTGAACGTTGGGGACCGATCAGGATGGAGCCTGATCGATCTGAACCCACCCTGATCGGTCTGGTGACCAATCAGGAGACTCTCTGATTGGTCCGGTGACCGATCTCTTTAATTCAAAATACACTGTCAGACGCTCTGATCGCGTCTGAACACATCTGATTTCTCTGCGCTTAATCTTTGATACTTGATTTGCTGCTGATTTACTGTGCTAATGCTCTGATTAAGTGTGCAGGTGACAGGGGTGGATTCAAACACTCAAGGAGAGTCAATGGAGGTCTTTCCTTGGAGCAGGTTTGTCCATTTGCCATCTCAGGTTGCAACGGTTGCTGGCGCTGCTGGACCTGCTGACTGGGGCTAGGCTGAGGGAAGCTCAGGGAGTCTAGGAGAGCTCAGTGGTAGGCTGGTGGTTGCAGGTGAGCAGCTGGAGGCTGCAGTGAGATGACCTGGCGATTAGTGGAGAGACTTAAGCTGCGTAGCGGAGAAGAGCTAGGTAGAGGCTTTTGGCTGAACAGACTTCTTGCGAGACTTCTTGCTGCGCAATCAGTTCTCCACATTGTGCTTGTGCGATCTGTTGTTCCATCATTCTGAGCAAGCGACTGTGATCTTTGAAGCAACCTTGCTTTACTTGAGCATTTGGAAGAGGAACCAGGAGGCTTGGCGAGTCCATCAGCGAGAAGACACAAAGAAGAGAGTTCTTACGTGAGATCTGCGCTGGGTGGAGCTCGGTGAGAAGTTTGCTTGGGTTCTTGCTGTCCTAAGTGCTCTGTAAGATCTTTCTTGTGTTTCATTGTGCTTAAAACTCTATCTTTGTTGAAACGCTATGGAGAGGTTACTCCACCGAGAAGGAGGTTGCATTTTATCCGGATTTTTCGGGGCTTGATCTGCCGACGATCAAGGGATCACCTATCTTAAGGGCACGCCAAGGAGTAGGGGCAGGTTATCCCCGAACCTTGTAAATCCTCTTATTAGCATTTTGCATTTGTGCTTAGCTTAGGGTTCATTTCTATATACTCTGTTTTCCTTTAGCTTCCGCTGTGCTACTAAACATTTAAGGTGCAAAAATTTGTAAAGTGCTAAAGTTCAAGTGTCTGGCTATATTCACCCCCCCTCTCTAGCCATCCAAGTTCCAACAAAATGTACTATAAGAGTTATTTTGTAAACCTAGCTTCTGGAGGTTATTTATAACCCGAAAACTTAAGTTACCGTTGTGCTGACGTTGACCTGAGGCGACTAAGATGTGATCTGAGGTGCCTCAAAGTGGATAAAATTTGATCCACGCGTCAACAGTAGCTTTTGGATAAAACTTGGCTCAAGGCACCGCAATTCCAACCTAAGATGTCTCATTTCTGATCTAAGGCGCCTCAGGTTGAATCTGAGGTGCCTGAGTTTGCTTTCTGCGTAGAACTCATAACTGAAAGCTGAGGCGCCTCACAAGCTACTTGAGGTGCCTTGGTTGACCAGCCAGTCAAAGTCAACGCTTGAGTTGATTTTTTTCTCCTTTCATCCACTTGGGTGATTTTCAGCTAACCAAAGTTAAGCTCAATCGAACCCGATTCTAGCCTTCACACCACTTGGATGATTTCTGGCCAACCAGAGTTAAACTCACCCGAACCCGACTCTGGCCTTCATCTCGAACGAGCTTCCTCCCCTGCTTCTCGTCCCTCGGATGTCGCGCACGCCCTTCTCATCCTCCGGTGTACTCTTCTATAGTCTTCGCATCCCTCAGATGCACCGAGCCTGTCGACTCCCTTCCCCGTGCCATCCTTTTTATCTGCTGTGTCTTTCATTCGCCTTTCTGCGCTCCTAAGCTCTACACACTTAGACACGGGGATCAAAACAGATCAAGACCTAACTTGACTTGATTGATCACATCAAAAATTAACCCAGGATACTTATGGTTCTAAGCTAAAAAGGAGAAAGGACGAGAGCACTAAAGATTTGCCTCAAGTTATAAGAGAGACAACAGCTATTTTTGTGGAAGAATTTAATAAGACAAGTAACTAATTGAGTAAAGCATTGGAATATTATTAAGACACTGAAAAAGAATAAAAGTCAATGAGGTTTTAACAAAATTACCTAGCCTTAACAAGTTAGAGCGACACAAAACGAGAAGAAAAAGTAGTTGTGATTGTGATACTATAGATATTTTCTTCACCATATCATATGATAAAAAAGAAGTTTAAGTGAAAGCATTATTGAGCGGAGAAATTTAAGAGACATACCTTGAAGGTTTTGTGGTCATTTCTTTGGATAGGTTAAATTTGTAATTTCTTGGACAAGCTAAACTTGTAGGTTAAACTTTATTTTTTATGCAATAGTATCTCGAGTTTCTGCAGCAGGTTCCATAAAACTGCTAAAACTAAGTATTGCTTGATTGTCTTTTGCAGTTTCCCTTGCATTTTAATTTGAGAAAGTTCAACTAAATGTATGATTGTCATATGGTATATTTTTTGCCCATGATAATAGGTATTATAATGGATGTAATAAGATTCGAAAATACTAGTAAATGGTCACGCCCGGAGGAAAATTTGGTTTAACTCACTTGGTTTGATCTGAACAAACTGACTCATTTGATACAGGTCAATTTTGGTTGGTTCGGTAAAATTTGATTTGATTTAGGTTAGTCTAGTTTTGTTCTATTTGATTAAATTTAATTTGGTTTAATTAATCTTATTTAATTATAGTCTGGTTTAATTTGATTTAATTGAGAGGAAGAATAAAATTACTTAAATTTAGTTATAAGGATATTTTTGATATTTTATGATAATATGAATTATATTCCTTATAAAAAATAATGGACACCAAACAAAAGAATTACATTCCTTAAATTTAGTCCTTTAGTCTTCGCCAAGGAACAAGGTCACCCCATAACTTCTCAACTACATTCGAACTCGCAAAGAAGAGTGAGCGGTGCAAGCCATAGACCCACATCAACAGAAGGCTCGAACTAACCACATTAAGAGGGATTGGTCTATTTCTGCACTCATGACACTCAAGAGTGTTGGCAACTTACTCAAGAAGTCAGTCGGGTTATAAAAAATGGCACCAAGGTGGGAGAATTTCGCCCACTGATATCAGGCGTACACCCATCAAATATATTCGGCGCAACGACTTGGAAGATTAATTGAACTGGCGCGGAGTTGATTCGACCCCTAGACGAGAGTCAGAACCACCTCGACGTCACTCCCCAGGTAGCTAGAATGATCGTCGAAATCATCACCAAGATCGTTAGGACAACGCTGCCCACCGAAGAGACATTAACATGATCTCAGATAGCTCCATTGATGGATACTCCAACCGTGCTAGGAGGGCTTACGGACGAAAGTTGGAAAATTACAATGTCAACACTGGAAGAGGTTGGCAAAAATACCCTCTCATAAACTTCGGGCCCTAAGATTTAAAAGGAGAAATCACCCTTCATGATGATGCCTTAGTGATCCGTGCTACTATAGCTAACTACAATAGGAAGAGAGTGTCCATAGATGCGAAAAGCTCAATAAATGAGTTGTACAAAGAAGTTTTTGATCGAATACAAATCGACTAAGAAGAGTTATAGCCCATGTCAGCCGCTCTATTTGGATTTACAGGTCATAAGGTACAACTACTAGGACAATTTACCCTATCTCTCTCACTAGGTTAGGAACTCTTGAGACAAACTCAAAGCACCATCTTTATAATGGTCAACGCTTCATCCTCTTACAATGTCTTCCTTGGAAGACCAGTTCTTAGCTCATTCTGCGTTGCAATCTCTATTTTTCATCATAAACTAAAGTTTCCGATCGCAGATTGAGTCGGCTCAGTCAATAGAGATCATAGCACCACTAGAAAATGCTACTTCAAGATGGTTTAAACTGACCTCAAGAAGGTATGGAGAACTCAGAGAAGGGAGGTACACTCCTTACAAGAAATATTTGTCTCTCAGTCGGGTTATGAGTAAGAAGAAGCTCAAATCGTACTCAGCCTACCTGATTGTGTTACTCAGATAGTGGTTGATTTGGCACTTGAGCTTAAAGAAAAATTGTATGCTTGTCTCATCTGGAACAACAATGTCTTTGCCCAGTCACCCCATGAAGCACTAGCATGGCATCCACCATGATGGATCATCGCCTTAACATACTTTTGGAGTCCCAACCTGTTCAATAGAAGAAGCAACACTTCATACCTATTCAAGATAAGGTGATTCACATCAAGGCCACCAAACTCCTGAAGGCAAAACATATTCGCGAGGTCCAATTCCCTCCCTAGTTGGCGAATGTGGTCTTGATACTTTTGACCTGCTCTACAGGTTGACATGGCTTGGTTGGTCAGCGCATGTCTCAACTATCAGAACTACCAACCTTTGCCTCTCCATCCCACTGAGTTATTGAAAACCTCCATTGTATCTTGCCCTTCGACCAATGGACATCGTGAGTCCATTCCAACATGACAAAACAAAAAGAAATTTCTTTTAGTTGCAGTAGACTACTTCTTGAAATTTGTGGAGGCTGAGCCATTGGCTTGAATCGGAGAGGAAGTCATCCTCAAGTTCCTATGACAAAATAGAGTATGTCGATACGGCCTCCCTCACAAATTGGTGTCGGACAATGACCGACAATTTCAACATCGTAAGTTCAAAGAATGATGTAAAGGTTTTGGCATCATGAGGCTTTTAACTCAGTTTATTATCCTCAAAGCAACTGTCAAACATAGGTCATCAACCAAAATTTTTTCCAAGCATTAAAGACCAAGATTGACCATGTCATGGGTAATTGGGTGGAGGAACTCTCTAATATTCTTTGGGCTTATCTAATGACTCCACGTAGCAGCATAGAGATGACTCTATTCCACCTAGTTTTTGGCAGAATAGCATTAATCACGGTCGAGATCAGCCTCAAGTTGACCATGATCGACATGTATGGAGATGTCAAGGAAACTCAAGCAAGAGGCTCGTCAAACTAGACCTTGTTACTGAGATTCGAGAAAAGGCGATTATGTTGCTTAAGGCCTACCGGCAACGCATGTGTCAGGCTTACAACAAGCGCATCATCCCTCATTCCTTCCAAGTTGGAGATTTCTTCTAGAAAAAGGTAAAGCCTATAGGAGATATTGGCAAGATGGAGCCGCGTTGGGATGGACCTTACCGAGTTACTCATCGACTCGACTATTAATCTTATTACTTAGACGACCCAAAGGAAAGGAACTCAAGCGACCTTCAATGCAATGCATCTAAGGCCCTATCATATCTAATAATTCGAGTACCACTGACATCGCTCCTATCTCAGCCTCAGTTGCTGATATCGCCCTTGTCTCGACTTCAGTCATCGACATAGCCTTTGTCTTGGTCTCAATCATCAACATCGCCCCTATCTTTGTCTTATCTTTGTAGCAGATCTCAACATTCGATAATCGACTTTGTCTATCCTCAAGGTCACTTGATATCAATCTCATTTCCTCATCCGTTCCCAGATCGAACTCACATCCTACTTGGCCCACTGAAAATATATCAGAGGTATATGAATAAGGAGGCATCACAACCGCCTCATCAATCAACCGTTTCTCTCGAGATATGTGGACTACAACTTCCTCATCCATTCTTAGATTGAGCCCACGCCCTACTTGACCCTCTAAAAATGCATGAGGGGTACGTGGGTAATAAGGATACAACACAACCGCCTCATCAATGAGATCGTTTCTCTCAAGAGATGCGGACAATTACTGTGAATATTCTAAAAGATGTGACATCAAATTAACGGAGAAGTGGTTAAGTGGTTGTCAAATTTGATCACTTAGTTACCCTCCTTCAAACACATGATGCTTAATGAATAGAGATAAAAACTAACAATTGTCGAATATGATTCCATCACTGACTCATACCAGAATGATAGAAGAGAATGCAACATCTCATATAGAGATCCTTCTATGATGACCATATAAATACTAAAGACGTTAAGCACAAGTACTAGTAGACTTTTGTTGAAACTTCATCATTAATTATTTCTATGATTATTAATTGTAAAAAAAAATATATAGTAATCAATTTCGATTATAAAATTGATGCAGTAAATACTAGGAATACTAAGTAAGACTTCGTGTATTAAAAAAATATATAGATTTCATTTTTAATTTTAAATGATATTTTATTTCATAATATTTATTCGATAAAATAAAATAAAAAGTCATAAAACAAAATTGATAATTTTAATTGTTAAAGTAATTAGTTTGAATCCCTTCATAGTTCCTAAATATGTTAAACCAGTTTTATTTTCCAACCAAAAAAACCTACCTGCTGTTCCCCGACGCACTTCACCGATCGAGCGTTAGAACCTTCCTCCTGGGGAAAATGAGTAGCATCAAGGAAGGTGGAGAAGAGTAGCTCGCGCTCGCGAGCAAGGTCGGACAACCTGATCGGGTAGAGCCTTCCGCAAAGCCCTAAAAGTGCACCTCAGTTGCCTCTCCTCTTTGCTCTGCAGGTTCGCTTCTCCTACCTCCCTCTCCTCCCAAAAGTAGTGTCTTCATCGATCTTATTGACGTCGTCGTCTCAACTTCCACAAAGACTCCGCACCTCCCCTCCCAAAGAGAAAAGCCACATGTGAGGTTTTCAATGAACCCGGTGGAGCCACCGCGCCTTTGCTTCTTCCAACTCGCCTTCCACTTTCCTCCTTTTCCTTCACCCGTTCTGTCCTGGAGGAACTTTTCGTCATCCTTTACAAGGATGAAATATTTCGGTAGGCTGTTGATTATCTTGTTGCTTTTGCTCCTGCTTGAGTGCTTTTGATCTGCAATTTGTTCAATTGCTACCCGCGACGTGCCCTTTCCTCATGGAAATATCAAGTTTTAGTGTCAAGGTTGTATTTTGAAAAGAAGGGTATTCTAGTTGAATGAAGGTCAGATTAACTTCTCAAAAATTATCTTCTTGTTTTAATGATTTCTTATTTGATTGTGTGTTGAGTGTGTTCATCTTTCAAAGAATCATAAAGTAGTGTGTTGATGTCTACTCCATGACATATCATAGTTGATGAACTAACCATAGAAATATTAGTGAATTCTCAGTTTTAGAGGGAAAAAGCTAGGTTTGTGATCTACGAGTTAAACTATGGAGACTATTTGAGTGTTATTGTATTCTAGAATTGTTACTAAAAAAGTTTCTTTCTAGTAGATATGAGAACTTATCCCCTGAAATTCATGACATATATTTCTTTCTTATGGGAGCTTGCGTCAATCTTCAACTTCCTCTATGTTAGGCTCATTTCCTACTGCTTAAGCTCCTCCTCTTCGACTGTTATTTCTTTCTTTGCTAGATCTCTAATTGGTGTGGTTTGTTTTCCTGTTTGGTTCCCTAGGTTTTCAGACCACTATTGAACATTGCCGAGAGTTCTCAGCTGAAGAGCTCGAGACAGTGCTTGATGTCGAGCAGCACGCTGCATGACGTGCACATGCTTTTGCTAAAGGTTCATACTTTCTTGTTGTCACTTAAACAGTGTAGTTTTAACCTTATCGATTTCTAAAATTACATCTCATGTTATCTTGAAGAACCGTACATTTTTTGCCAAGGCTAAGTAGATGCAGTTTGGTTTGCGTTTCCTGTTCTGCAAGTTTAATGCGTGCTTCGTAAGTAATATAAGGGGTTTCCCTTTTTGTGTTTTTTTACTCTTTCCTTCATGTTCATGCTCTTGTTTTTTTTGGGGGTGGTTATTTATATGGATCTATATTATTTTGTACACTTTTGACATTTTTTTTACATCAACAAGTGTAAGATGAAGAAGAATGACGTGAGCGTCTGGTGCATCTGGGGCAAGGTTACGCGCCCCCATGGAAATAGTAGATTTGTTCGCGCCAAGTTCAAGACTAATCCTCCGCCTAAGTCCATGGTGAGGAGGCTCATGAATTACTCATGTTGATTTTCGGATCCTTAGTTGTCCATCCCATCCTAAGTATCAATACTTTTTGTGATTCCTTTTCGGCCTCAATTTATTTGTTAATTTAACTCGTTTATCTGTTTTCAGGGTCAAAAGGTTAGAGTGTTCATGTATCTTAGCAACATCTGAGGTGAGATTCAAATCCTTGTGTTGGAAATTTATTTTGTGATCACGATGTTACTATGTCATAGGTAGTTCCCAATGCTATGATTTCTGTGATGTTTGTTGATATTATCTTTGATCAAGTGAAATGCTTAGCCTGTTGTCTTGGCACTAGTAACTGTCTTGGCACTAGTAACTGGTTCCTGGTTGAAACCGCTGAAATTGAACCATCACATGTCATAATAAATGATTAAATACTCTATTCACTTGCTAATGAATAAACATTAAAGATTTGTAGCCCTATACCTCAGATTTGTAGCCCAAAACGTTTTCTAATGTCAAATTAGATTAATCATTTAACAAAAGCTACCTAAAGGTTGCAACTTTTCCTTCCTCGAGACAATGACCAACAGGCAATTCTTGGCTTGTGGTTTGTGGTCACCCCTTGATATTCAATATTTATAAAGCATAAAAATTAAAGATTAAGATGAATGCAAGAAGAAAATATCTTGGGTGCAAGAGGTTAATTTGGAATCTCTATTTTGCATTAAATGATTAGGATTTGGATGTGTCTTTTTTTATATTTGTTTTTTCTTTTATTTTAAATTTGTTTGATGAGAAATAAGGGAACAGATTAAGGAAACACAGTTCTGATGCAACAGTTCACTTCTCTATTATTTATCACGTCCATGTGATATCACCATCATGAGCTTTCATAAGTTCTCTAATTCATTAAAATGTCAATATTCAAAAAAAAAAATGTTTTGAATTACTTTTAAGAGATTTCTACTTTTGTTTCTTAATCTGGTGAAATTTACAATTTGTTGTGATAGTTGAGGTGCAGTTTGTGGTTATATTTGAGACATACTTTGGCACTAGAGTTGCAACTTAGTTCTTATTAAAAGTAGCTTCTTGTTGCTAGTTACTTGAGTTTTGTTACTCCTTGAACTTGTTAGTGTGCACTTGTATTTCTAGTTGATAGTAGAGTTTGCCAGCCTAGCAAATTCAAACATCTTAAGCAATTTCAACTAGGTTATTTCTATTCCATTTGATGAGGCTTGGAGTTTAGTATGTGCTCTGATCCGAGGAAGAGTGAGGCCCCAGATCTCCACGTGGAAAGGTTTGGTCAATGGCCATCGTGGAGAGATGAGTCGTGTCGTAGTCTGGAATAAGAGACTTATTGAAGTGGCAAGCAGGAACAACCAATTGGCCGACTGACGTCTTCGATCGGCTGTCACAACTAACTTGCCAATTGAGTTTGGCTAGGTAGGTCTATCGACTTGCCCTTCCCCTTAGCTGAGGGAGGGCTCATGTCAGCTGCTCTACAGTCTCTCAAACAGATCCGTCCCATGCTTCTTTCGCCTGTGTACCTAAATTTACCTGAATAGATATGATTTGTGTTTATAAAAAAAAAAAAATTAAAGCAAATTAAATCCAATCACAAATGCTTTCGAAAGATTTTTCAAGTAACTATGAAATTCTAAAAACATATTATTCAATTCTAGCAATAAAAAATCATTAAATTCTAGCATGCAAACATATTCAATTGGCTAAACAAGATTTTGAAACCCAATATAAATTTCTACCTACTGGGTTTATCAAAAACTTTGGTGGAATATAATTTTTGTAACTTTTGCTATTTGTCTATTTAACCCCTATGGTTTCTCAAATATCAATTAAGTCTTCCAGTACTTCTAACATTTCTTTTTAGAGTATATGAAGTTGAACACATAGAATTTTTTAATATTTATATTTATTCTTTTAACTTCTCATTTTCATCCTTAAGTTTGTCATAATGTTCTAATGGACATGATGTTGCTAATTTAATTTTAAGATCAATATTTTCTTTTTTGCTTTTATATATTTTGGCCTTAACTTACATAAAGATTTAGATAACAATTTAATACCTTGATAAATTTGTTCAGGGGAAGTCGACATACCTCACTTATTATGTCGAACTTATAACTTGATTCTCCCCCTTCATCATTGTTTTCCTCTGAAGTAGCTCTCTCTTCATGGATGCTCTCTTCTTGGTGACTCACCATAAGTGCTAGTCCGACGTACTCCTCGAGTTCAAACTCTGTCGACGATAACTCGTTCCACGTTGCTTTGAGATCTTGTGTTTGGACTTTCTCGTTCCTTTCTTCTTGTCTTTTTCCTTGTTATTCAGTATTGGACAGTCGTCCTTGATGTGTCCTTTTTCGTTGTAGTTATAGCACCATACCCTTCTCTTTTTAAGAAATAGCTTCGTTGTCTGATTCTTATCAAAGTTGTTAGATTTAAAAAAGGGGAAAACTTTGTTACCATATAAGTCGTTTTGGGATGTGTCTGAATCCGGTTCGACTTTTTATACTTTCAATGCTAAATTTTAATTTAGTTCCTTTTCTTTTCTTTGTTCTGCGCATCAAGAGTCGTGAAGTTCCAATGTTGAAAACAAACTTTCTAATTAAGCTACTTACCTTGAGGTCTTTGGAGATGTGGTATGAATCGACAATTGATGTTCATTCTTACGTCTTCGAGAAGACATTAAGCATATATTTTAATGAGTCTCAATTTGTTACCATTTCTCCGAGGTTGGTGAGTTTGGTGATCAGTTTCTTGAGCTTGGCGTGTAGTTGAGCAATCGATTCTCCCTTTTCAAGGTGGAGGTTGCTGAGTTGGTTCTGGAGCAGGTTTTGTCTCGCTAACTTAGCCTCCGAGGCTCCTTCATGGAGCTCCAGGAATTTCTCCCATAGTTCTTTGGCAGAGTCGTAGGCATCGATCCGGTTGACTTCTTGCAATGGCAGTATGTTGAATAGGTGGAACTCAGCCTTACTATCGGCTACATCCTCTCTTTGCTTTTTGGTCCATCGGTACTCTTGAATTTCTCCTCCGTCCTCATTTTTCGGTACTTCAAAATCATATTTAATTATCAAAAGAATTTCAAAATCTATTTTAAAAGTACCTCCATTTTCTTTTTCCGGGTGGTGAATTCTCTCTCGAACATCAATGGGTGAATACTTGATCTGGTCATCGTCTTGTTGCTTTAGACGTCGATTAGTCCTCCTGAAATGGTTGGGCTCTGATACCAATTGTAGGTTCGAATTGGCCGGCTACAAGGGGTGAATAGTCCTGCAATAAGGTTAGCACTTTTCTCTTGCTTTTGCTTAAAAAGGATAAATAATTTAATTAAACAAATAAAACAACATAAAAGAAAGAGTAAGAGACACAGAATTTACTTGGTTTGCAACTGGGGAGGTTGCTAATCCAAGGCAAAATAACGCACTAAGAATCTCCTTCGTTGAAGGTGGAGTCTATTACAGACTTTGACAGCTCCAAAATGAATGCAGAAAATAAGTTATAGTTGTATTAAACTAAGAGGGCAAGGCCTCTTTTTATAGCCTCGGGTCATATTAGAATGTTGGCTGACATAGCAGCTGAGTTGTCTCAGTTAAAGCAAGGGTGCATTAGTTCCAAACGGAGACGCCTTGATTCCAAGCGGAGGCGCTTCAGTTTTGCTGAGATGTTATCTTCTCGCCATCATTCGGCTGAGCTAGAGGTGCCCTCAAAGTTACCTGAGGCTCGTTGAGTGTTATTTATTCGAGGCATTTCTGGTCACAACTGTGCCTCGAATCCTTTTTCCAGCGTCTCTTCTGCTAGACAACCGAGGCACCTCCAATGACAACTGAGGTCCTCGGGTCTTCAAGGTCAACTCCTGAGTTGACCTTCTTCGATCCCGCTCGCTTGGGTGATGATCCAGCCATCTGGAGTTGAGCTCACCCAAACCCAGCTCCGACCTTTTCCTTAAGCATGCTTTCTCCCCGGCTTCTCGTCCCTTGAACGTCACGTAGGTTTTTTGTCCATCAGTGTACTCTTCCGCAGCATCTCGTCCCTTGGATGCACCTTCCCGTGTCATCATTCTCGCTCGTTGTGTCTGTCGCTTAACTTCTTGTGCTCCTAAGTTTCTGCACACTTAGACACAAGACATCAAATACAACATAACCTAAGTTGACTTGATTGACCACATCTAAATCTTGATTATCTTACTGCTTTTGCTCCTACTAGAGTGCTTTTGATCTGCAATTTGTTCAATTTCTGCAACATGCCCTTTCCTCATGGAAATATCAAGTCTTAGGTGTCCAAGGTGGTATTTTGAAAAGAAGCGTATTCTAGTTGATTGAAAGTTAGATTAACTTCTCAAAAAATATCTGCTTTTTTTAATGTGTTGTAAAACTTTGATGATCAAACCGAGACCCATTACAAGGTTTATATAACATCCAAACCCTAATGACGTAAAAATAGAAAAAGACATAACTACCCTTGCAACTCACAACACTCCCCCTCAAGTTGAACATATATATCAAACATGTTTAACTTGCTAAGGGCAGAATTAAACACAGCTTGGGGTATAGCTTTTGTAAACATATCAGCAAGTTGGTCCTCAGATTTGACATAAGGCAAACATAGCTCTCCAGAATCAAGTCTCTCCCGAATAAAGTGGCGATCAATCTCGATGTGTTTGGTCCGGTCATGTTGAACTGGATTATTTGCAATATTGATTGCAGCTTTGTTGTCGCAATACAGCCTGAGAGGTAATTCAGCCTTTAATCCCATGTCTTCCAACAAAAAACTCAACCATAACATTTCTGCAAGACCATGTGCCATGGCCGATATTCTGCTTCTGCACTGGACCGTGCACAAACACTTTGTTTCTTACTTCTCCAAGTTACCAAGTTTCCTCCTAAAAAGGTGCAATAGCCAGAAGTGAATTTTCTATTATCTCTAGAATCAGCCCAATCAGCATCAGAATAACATTCCACTTTCAGATTACCACCTCCTTTAAACAACAAGCCTTTTCCGGGACATGACCTTAAGTATCTTAAAATCCTATCAACGGCCTTTATGTGAATACTTTTAGGAGTATGCATGTACTGGCTCACTACACTAACAGCGTAGGTAATGTCAGGCCTAGTCATAGACAAATAGAGTAATTTTCCAACCAACCTTTGATACGCTCCCTTTTCTAGATTTGTAAGATCTTCCCCATTAGAACTAGTAAGATCATAACTTACTTCTATTGGACAACCCAACTTCCCTGTCTCCTTGAGTAAATCTAACACATATTTTCTCTGACATATATAAATTCCCTCTTGAGATCGAGCAACTTCAATACCAAGGAAGTACCTCAATAGTCCAAGGTCTTTAATTTCAAACTCTGATATTAACTTGGACTTAAGAGCTTGGATTTCCATCTCGTCATCACCCGTAATTATCATATCATCAACATAAACCAAGAAAATGGTAGTTTTGTCCTCTTTCCTTTTCACAAAGAGTGTATGATCAGCATTCCCTTGTTTAAAGCCAAACAATGTCATGGCTTTGCAGAATCTATCACACCATGCTCTAGGTGATTGTTTAAGTCCATACAAAGCTTTTATCAACCTGCAAACCTTTCCTTTTGTTTCAATTCCAGGAGGTGGTAACATGTAGACCTCTTCGTGAAGGTTGTCATTCAAAAAAGCATTTTTCACATCTAGCTGAAATAGCGGCCAATCATATTGAGAAGCAAGAGAAAGAATCACTCTGACTGATTTGAGTTTTGCAACCGGAGCGAAGGTCTCCAAGTAATCCACCCCATATGTTTGAGTGAATCCCTTGGCAACAAGTCTGGCTTTATATCTGACCACTTCACCCTCTGAGTTATACTTGATAGCATAGACCCATTTAGAACCAACCAAGTTCTTCCCCTTTGGGGGATCTACTAATTCCCAAGTACCATTCTTATTAAGAGCCTCCACTTCTTCATTCATTGCTTCCAGCCACCTTGAGTCCCTTACAGCTTCATAATAAGAAGAAGGTATGATATGATTTGATAGCTGTGAAACAAAGGCATGATATGAAGAAGACAAACGAGAATAAGAAACGTGGTTAGAGATAGGATGTTGAGTACATGACCTGACCCCTTCCTAACAGCAATTGGAAGGTCCACTCATTCATTTTAGGGGTGCGATTGGTTCAACCAATGAGGATACAGGATCAGGAGCCAAGCTTCCGATTCAGCTAGCCGATCAGTAGTAGGTCCTTGCTTATGTCTTCGTCGCTTGTAAGTAATAATTTCTTGTGAAGCCTGCGAGCCCAGTAATGAGCATCATCTTTTTATTTTCCATGACATCCAGTGAAATAGGAGAAGGAACCACTTGAGGAACAAGAGAAGAGGTAAGATTCTCCCCCTGAGAACGAGTCTGGGGAGAATAATAGGACTCGGACTCAAAAAAGGTAACATCTTTCAAGACATATCTAGTCCTAGTAACAGGATCAAAGCATTTGTAGCCTTTCTGGCAAGTGGAATACCCGAGAAAAATTCCCCGTATAGAGCGAGGATCAAGCTTAGAGGATTTGGGACCATGAACATGAATAAAACAGAGAGAGTCAAATACCAGAGGTGTAAGGGAGAACAATATTATTTCAGGACGAAGAATAGTGAGAGGGCACCGATACCCGAGACCTTTTGATGGTAGACGATTAATGATATAAGCAGCAGCAAGAACAGCATCCGCCCAGAAATATTTGGGTAAATGGCGCTAGAATAATAATGTGCGTGTTGTTTCAAGGATATGATGATTTTTCCTCTCAGCCACTCCATTTTGCTGTGGTGTGTAGGGACAAGATGACTCATGAAGAATTCCTAAATCCTCTAAAAAAGTATTTAGGGACTGTGCAAAGTATTCCCGTGCATTATCAGATCTAAGAGTTTTTACTTGTGTGTGAAATTGAGTTTCAACCATTTTGCAAAAATGTTGAATGAGTCGAGGAACTTCGTCTCTGCCTCTCATCAAATAAAGCCATGTACAGTGGGTATAATCATCAATAAAAGAAATAAAGTATCAATAGTCATCCAAAGAAGGCACGGGAGAGGGACCCCACACATCTGAATGAACAAGGTCAAATGGA